>OZ018321.1:35621856-36090128 GCA_963969495.1 Ceratothoa steindachneri | reverse complement strand
ACTGGAGCGTAACAAGCCAGGGCGACCAAACTGATCCCCTCGATCAGGCACAAAAGTTACGAAGCCCGCCTAGAAGAACTAAACCTCTTCTCACTGGAAACCCGAAGACGGCGCGGTCAATTAATCCGAGGTCTTCAAAATCCTCCGAGGTATTGACCACGTAGGCAATGGGGACATGTTCCAACTAAGCGAGGGCGTAACGAGAAACCACGGCTACAAAATTGAGCTGCCGCGTTATCACCGGGACAGATGCGGGAACTTCTTCAGTTACAGTATCTGCAACGAGTGGAACGCGCTTCCGCCAGAAGTCGTGAACAGCGACTCTGTGGAGCAGTTCAAAAGGCGCCTGGATAAAGTCCTGGTTCGCTGACAGGCTCACGAGTCCGTGACTCGTAACAAGTACCCTCTCGTATGGACCGTAAGGTCTTCTAGGGTACTTCTTTTCCTTGTGACTCCTTGTGACTCTCTCTCTCTCTCTCAACACAGCCACCTTGTCGTCGGTGAGAGAGCTTGCGTGATCTGCCTGAGTTAAGCTAGCTAAGCTGGGGGACTTTTAGTCCGGTAGGGTCACCCATGCCAGTAAGGTAGCTGTAGTAGGATCCAGACTAAGGGTTGTCAAACTTCTCTACCACTTCTTTGATGCGTCTCCTTGCATCCCCCTACCAACCCATTCGATTCTGTTAGTACTAAGTTTCACCAACTCTCTTCAACTGTCAAAAAATCAAAACAAAAACCCAATAACAAAAAAAAAACCTTCATCTCTATTACACATAAGTTGTTTATTAATAAGGGCCTCACCAGCTCCCTTATGCCGCGTGAGAAGAGAGGCTTTGGAACCTCTTTAAATAACGCCTTGGAGCACTCATAGGTTACAAGAGACTGAGATTGAAGGGATCTTAGGCGTTTGGGGTACGATTAATGGAGAAATGCTAGGTACCCCTTAAAAGCTTTCTCCTAACGTGTAATTGCCTGACCAGCTCCCTGTGACCGCTACTTGGTGAATAAAGGCTCAACTGATCTTTGGAGAGAGAGCTTTTGTGCCTTGCTGGTTGCCAGATCAGCTAAAGATCTCGGATGAAGTCGTGGGCACTTAGGCTTTACTATTTGCCTCAAGTCTGGCCGTTTTTAGTTGATTAGTAGGGCTTAGTAGGAAGACAGTTACACCTCAAGCACCCCTGTCGAAAATCAGAGAACCAGTTCACTGGGGCTCTCGTGCTGCTCAGTTGGGAGCTGCGGCACGATTGGGGACGTCCGGCCCAGGGGAGACCTTAGGGTTGGTGTGCTTGATCAAAGGGTTTCTGTTCGCCGAACGACCGAAAACCTCCTGGAAATAGGCGGATGAGATTAGTGCGAGAGAAAATCACAACCAAAAACCCCTTTTTTAATGCGTATGGTCCGAGATTTTTGTAACATGGCGAAGAAGAATGGTCTCCGTTTCGAAAGCCTAACCTGCAAAATATGCAAAGTCTATAGATGGAGTGAAGACTTCGGGGGAAGGAGTTGCAAGGAACTCACAGATGGCGTCAGTGTCTGTGACTTCTGCGAACTCGAGAAGCGCCTGGGCGAGAACATCGCTCAACTGAGAGAGGAGAACTCCCTCCTTAAAAGGGAAGTTCAACTCTTAAAATCAGAGAGATGCAGATGCTCAGGCGAGAAGGCTCCGGACGTCCAACAGCCGATTTCTTCTGCTGAAGGGCTTCCTCAACGAGCCAAAAAGAAGAAAAGAAAGAAGAAAGAAGAGAAAGTAGAAATAGAAGAAGAGAAAGTAGAAAGAGAAGAAGAGAAAGTAAAAGGAGAAGAAGAGAAAGTAGAAAGAGAAGAAAAGAAACTGGAAACAGAAGAAGAGAAAGTAGAAGCAGAAGAAGAGAAACGGGAAACAAACGAAGAGATAGCAAAGGAAGTCAAGAAGAAGAATAAGAGGAAGAATAAGAAGAAGAAGAAAAAAAAATTAGAGATACAAGAGGAAAGCGGCAAGTCGCCTCCGAAAGGAAAGACTAAGTCGTCCGCAGTCAAATGTGCAAGAGTCACCCTTATTGGTGATTCTCAAGCACGGGGTCTGAAGCCCCTGCTAGCGGCCCGCCTTCGCACAAGCGTTAAGGTGAGCTGCATCCCAGGTTGTGGGAATATGCAGGTAAGAGCTGAGGCCGAGAAGTCTCAGATTTCAGAGACTTCAGTCGTTGCCCTTATGGTAAGTGGCAACGACCTCTACCTCAGAGGAGGTAGGGTAGGCCCTACAGGTGAAATTATGAGGACAGTTATGGGCGCTGTCGACGACTGTGGACTGAAAACCCGCAGACGCGTCGTGGTGGGGATGCTCCCGAGGTGGGGTCCAAGCCGGACTGCCCACTTGAGGAACATGTCGCTAAACAGGCGCCTTGCAGACCTCTGTACGGCTGAGGGTGTCTTTTTTGTGGACCCGTACGCCGTGTTCTATGGTAGAAAAGACCTCTACCAAAGGGACGGGGTGCACCTCTCCTTTAAGGGCAAGGCGTTCCTAGCCAACCTCATCCAGGATGTCGTGGAGCACACCCAAAGGAGTGTCCGGCCCATTGGGAAGGCGGACGTACGCCAGTACGCCCGAGTCACTCCCCAAACAACCTTCTCGGAGGTTGTTAAAAATGGTGCCACCAAGACAAACAAGAAGCCGGGAAACGGAAGAGTATAGGGGGTCCTACATTTGGGGACTCCCTGAAGGTTCTTCTGTTCAATGCGAGGTCAATCAGGAACAAGTTTCCTGAGCTCCGTGGCCTCGTAGCGACGGAAGAACCCGAAATGGTAGCCATAACAGAATCGTGGATAAAAACCTCAAACCGAGACTTTGAAGGCGAATTCACGGTTCCTGGCTACCAACTCTTCCACAAAGATAGGCCAGACAGAGAGGGTGGCGGTGTAATGTTGTATGTCAAGGATACAATCAAATCTACGAACTCCAACGTTATATCCGACCACGAGCTCCTAGGCGTTGACCTAGAGATTGGTCCTGCCAAATACAGGACCCTGGTGCTTTACAGACCCCCTTCCCAACCTGTTGAGAAGGACAGGGAACTGTACCAGCTGCTGGGTGAGCTGGTTCAAGGCAGAGTGTGCATCGTTATGGGCGATTTCAACAGCCAAGTTGACTGGGAAACCAGAGCAGCCTGTGGCGAGAGCGCGCTACTCCTGGAGTTCGCCAACAACGAGTTCCTCACTCAATGGGTCAGAGAACCGACGAGAGGAGACAATATCCTCGACTTGGTCTTCACCTCTGAGGATGATATCGTTGAGGATATCTCTGTAGGCGAAGAGCTCGGTGGCAGTGATCACCAGCTAGTTAGATTTAGCGTCAAGATCCCGAAGGTAAGGTCTGTTGCCAGTCAATTGAAGAAACTTGACTTGAGAAGAGCAGACTTTGCAAGCCTTCGAGCTGGACTGACTGACGTGAGGCTAGAAGTGTGCGATGCCGTTGAAGACTCGTGGAATAGATTCAAAACCACATTCATGAGTCTTCAATCGCGTTTCATCCCTCTGAAATGCCCCCGTCTGTCTTCTGTTCAACCTAAGTGGTTTAATCGAGAAATCGGCCAACTGCTTAGGGAGAAGAGAAATGTGTACCGGCAATCGAAGATCTCGGGTGACTTTGACGAATACCTGAGGCTAGCCAGGAGAGTGAAGTCCAGCATAAGGGCGGCTAAGCGGTCTGAGGAACTCCGAGTGGCGAGACTCTGTAAAGAGAATCCCAAGGAGTTTTTTGGATATGTGAACAGCCGTAAACCAATCCGTCAAACGATTGGCCCTTTGAGGAATGAGGAGGGGACATTAAAGCATTCAGATGCAGAAAATGCTAACCTCCTCAACGACTACTTCTCTTCAGTGTTTACTGAAGAGTGTGGTCCCATTCCCCAGCCGACAGATTCCTACTCGGGGGAAAAGCTGGAGGCAATGGACTTCACCGAAGGAGAAATAAAGAAAAAGATCGCTGACCTAAAGACGAATAAGTCCCCTGGACCGGACGGGTTTCTACCTAAAGTGTTGAAGGAAGTGTGCGATGAAGTATCACGACATCTGTGCGATATCTTTAACATGTCAATCCGGACCGGATGCGTTCCTAGAGACTGGCGTGAGGCGGAGGTGACTCCTATCTTCAAGAAAGGAGACCGTAACCAACCGTCGAACTACCGACCTATCAGTCTGACTTCGATAGTCGGTAAACTCATGGAAAGCATCATGGTGGACAAAGTGACGTCGTATTTAGAGTCAAACCTGCTACTGAGGAGTTCCCAGCACGGCTTCCGAAGGCAACGGTCATGCCTGACGAACCTTGTAGAATTCTTCCACTTCGTTTTCAGTGAGCACGATCGGGACAAGGCGGTGGATGTGGTGTACCTAGACTTTCAGAAAGCCTTTGATAAGGTACCACACCGCCGCCTTCTCCGGAAAGTGCGAGCGCTTGGCATAGACGGAAAGGTAGCCGGCTGGATCGAGAACTGGCTAAGTGGCAGACGGCAACGGGTGGTGGTAAATGGACAGTCTTCTGAGTGGGTGCCCGTTACTAGCGGGGTGCCTCAAGGTTCTGTCCTGGGACCACTACTATTCATCATCTACGTCAACGACATGGACGGTGACATGGTTGCCAAGATTTCCAAATTTGCCGACGATACCAAGCTTGGTATGAACGTTGCAAAGGATGGAAATACTGCCCGCCTGCAGGAAGATCTTGGGAAGATTGGGGAGTGGTCGGACACGTGGCAAATGCCTTTTAACGTGGGCAAATGCAAAGTGATGCATATCGGCCACAGAAACCCCCAATCTCAGTATATCCTTAAGGGCACTGCTATGGAATCCACCGACACTGAGAAGGACTTGGGTGTAACAATCACTAGTGACCTCAAGTTCTCGAAACAGTGCATTGAGGCGGAGAAAAAGGCCCAAAGGATGCTAGGCTATATTAAGCGCCAGTTTGGTTATCGGAACCAGGAGATTGTACTGTGCCTGTACAACTCACTTGTCCGACCGCACCTGGAGTATGCCGTACAATTTTGGAGTCCTTCATTGCGAAAGGACATCGCGAGATTGGAACGCGTACAAGCCAGGGCAACCAAGCTGATTCCCTCTATCCGACATAAAAGTTATGAGGATAGACTAAGGGAATTAGATCTGTTCTCGCTGGAAACCCGTAGACAGCGTGGTCAGCTCATCGAAGTTTTCAAAATAATTCGAGGGTTCGACAATGTTGACTACCGGGATATTTTCACACTGAGTGAGAACAAAACGCGCAATCACGGCTTCAAACTTGAACTGAAGCGTTACAACCGCAATCTGTGTGGAAATTTTTTCACTTATAGTATCTGCGGTATGTGGAACGCACTTCCAGTGGAAGTTGTCAACAGTGAATCTGTTGACCAGTTCAAGTCAAGACTAGACAAGGTCTTGAAAAGTGGCCGTTTAGGGACGCAAAACAATTGAGCAGCCTTGTGCCCGCTCGATTGCAAGTCCAATGGTACCCTCTTTGAATGGACCGTAAGGTCTCCTAGGGTACCTTTTTTCCTTGTTGTTACTCCTTGTTGTTACTCTCTCTCTCTCTCTCTCTCTCTCTCTCTCTCTCTCTCTCTCTCTCTCTCTCTCTCTCTCTCTCTCTCTCTCTCTCTCTCAAGTTCTCGAAACAGTGCATTGAGGCGGAGAAAAAGGTCCAAAGGATGCTAGGCTATATTAAGCGCCAGTTTGGTTATCGGAACCAGGAGATTGTACTGTGCCTGTACAACTCACTTGTCCGACCGCACCTGGAGTATGCCGTACAATTTTGGAGTCCTTCATTGCGAAAGGACATCGCGAGATTGGAACGCGTACAAGCCAGGGCAACCAAGCTGATTCCCTCTATCCGACATAAAAGTTATGAGGATAGACTAAGGGAGTTAGATCTGTTCTCACTGGAAACCCGTAGACTGCGTGGTCAGCTCATCGAAGTCTTCAAAATACTTCGAGGGTTCGACAATGTTGACTACCGGGATATTTTCACACTGAGTGAGAACAGAACGCGCAATCACGGCTTCAAACTTGAACTGAAGCGTTACAACCGCAATCTGTGTGGAAACTTTTTCACCTACAGTATCTGCGGTAAGTGGAACGCACTTCCAGTGGAAGTTGTCAACAGTGAATCTGTTGACCAGTTCAAGTCAAGACTAGACAAAGTCTTGAAAAGTGGCCGTTTATGGACGCAAAACAATTGAGCAGCCATGTGCCCGCTCAATTGCTAGTCCAAAGGTACCCTCTTTGAATGGACCGTAAGGTCTCCTAGGGTACTTACTTTCCTTGTTACTCCTTGTTACTCCTTGTTACTCTCTCTCTCTCTCTCTCTCTCTCTCTCTCTCTCTCTCTCTCTCTCTCTCTCTCTCTCTCTCTCTTCTCTCTCTCTCTCTCTCTCTCTCTCTCTCTCTCTCTCTCTCTCTCTCTCTCTCTCTCTCTCTCTCTCTCTGTCACACACGCACACCAAAGTGGTCTAATCGCGAAATCGGCCAACTGCTTAGGGAGAAGAGAAATGTGTACCGGCAATCGAAGATCTCGGGTGCCTTTGACGAGTACTGGAGGCTAGCCAGGAGAGTGAAGTCCAGCATAAGGGCAGCTAAGCGCACTGAGGAACTCCGAGTGGCGAGAATCTAGAAGGAGAATCCAAAGGAGTTATTCGGCTATGTAAATAGCCGTAAACCAATCCATCGTAGGATTGGGCCCTTAGTGGACGAGACGAGGAGGGTGCATTAACTCACTCAGCTGCCGTTAATGATAACCTGCTCAATAACTACTTCTCTTCAGTGTTTACTAAAGAGTGTTGTCCCATCCTCCAAACAACGGATTCCTACTCGGGGGAAAAGCAGGAGGCAATGGACTTCACCGAGGGAGAAATAAAGAAAAAGATCGCTGACCTAAAGACGAATAAGTCCCCTGGACCGGACGGGTTTCTATCCAAGGTGTTGAATGAAGTGTGCGATGAAGTATCACGATATCTGTGCGCTATCTTTAACATGTCAATCCAGACCGGATGCGTTCCTAGAGACTGGCGTGAGGCGGAGGTGACTCCGATCTTCAAGAAAGGAGACCCCAGCCATCCGTCAAACTACCGACCTATCAGTCGACTTCGATAGTCGGTAAACTCATGGAAAGCATGATGGTGGACAAAATGACGTCGTATTTAGAGTCAAACCTGCTACTGAGGAGTTCCCAGCACGGCTTTCGAAGGCAACGGTCATGCCTGACGAACCTTGTGAAATTCTTCCACTTTGTGTTCAGTGAGCACGATCGGGACAAGGCGGTGGATGTGGTGTACTTAGACTTTCAGAAAGCCTTTGATAAGGTACCACACCGTCGCCTTCTCCGGAAAGTGCGAGCGCTGGGCATAGACGAAAAAGTAGCTGGCTGGATCGAGAACTGGCTGAGTGGCAGACGGCAACGGGTGGTGGTGAATGGACAGGCTTCTGAGTGGGTGCCCGTTACTAGCGGGGTGCCTCAAGGTTCTGTCCTGGGACCACTATTATTCATCATCTACGTCAACGACATAGACGGTAACATGGTTGCCAAGATTTCCAAATTTGCCGACGATACCAAGCTTGGTATGAACGTTGCAAAGGATGGAAATACTGCCCGCCTGCAGGAAGATCTTGGGAAGATTGGGGAGTGGTCGGACACGTGGCAAATGCCTTTTAACTTGGGGAAATGCAAAGTGATGCATATTGGCTACAGAAACCCCCAATCTCAGTATATCCTTAAGGGCACTGCTCTTGAATCGAGTGACACTGAGAAGGACTTGGGTGTAACTATTACTAGCGACCTCAAGTTCTCGAAACAGTGCATCGAGGCAGAGAAAAAAGCCCAAAAGATCTTAGGCTACATAAAGCGCCAGTTTGGATACCGTAACAAGGATATAGTACTTTGTCTGTACAACTTCCTGGTTCGGCCGCACCTGGAGTATGCCGTACAATTTTGGAGTCCTTCGTTTCGAAAGGACATCGCAAGGTTGGAACGCGTACAAGCTAGGGCAACCAAACTGATTCCCTCTATCCGACATAAAAGTTATGAGGATAGACTAAGGGAATTAGATCTGTTCTCGCTGGAAACCCGTAGACTGCGTGGTCAGCTCATCGAAGCTTTCAAAATACTTCGAGGGTTCGACAATGTTGACTACCGGGATATTTTCACACTGAGTGAGAACAGAACGCGCAATCACGGCTTCAAACTTGAACTGAAGCGTTACAACCGCAATCTGTGTGGAAACTTTTTCACCTACAGTATCTGCGGTAAGTGGAACGCACTTCCAGTGGAAGTTGTCAACAGTGAATCTGTTGACCAGTTCAAGTCAAGACTAGACAAAGTCTTGAAAAGTGGCCGTTTAGGGACGTAAAACAATGTGCCCGCTCGATTGCTAGTGGATAAATAAATTTTCTTTTAGAGTCAGATATTTCCGACAGCAATGGTGCAATGCGGATATAAGAGACAAGATCATAACAAAGATAGGAATGATAAGAGGACATGATAAAGATAAAGATAAAATAACGGGAATAAATAAACTGATAAAACTTGTAAACAGTAACCAGACTTTTAAAGTAAAGGAAATATGTTGGTGTAGCCAACTAGAGAATTTTCATTCGTCTTGGCCGGTGGTCGAACTCAAAAGACCTAATTAGCCCTCTGGGGCACTAACCTCTAAGCTAATTGGGATTTTATAACAAAATGAGGTAAATAACTAAATAAATTATCATGCCTTTTGAAGGGTACTATCATGCTTTACCAATTTACTTGATTTTTTCACGACTTGATCACAACGTTTGATCAAGATAAGCTTCAGCCACTGTTTAACCATAAAATACTCATAATAAAGCTAAAAGAGTAAGGAATAGGGGGCAACGTACTAAGATTGTTTAAAATTAAAGGCGCGATGGAAAACCGAGGGTATAGAGTTGTTGTCACTGACTAAAGTTAAAAATTCCCGAAGAATCTATTCTCAGGATCCTTGTTCCTTAAGAAATAAATAAATATATACATATATATATATATATATATATATATATATATATATAGAGAGAGAGAGAGAGAGAGAGAGAGAGAGAGAGAGAGAGAGAGATAGAGAGCGAGGTGGAGGAAGGGAGAAGGAGAAAGGGAGGGGAGAGAGAGAGAGGGGGGGCGTGTGTTACAAGGAGTTACAAGGAATCTATGCACCTTATAGACTTTACTATCCTCAACGAGAAGGTGGTTTGGGGGAAGAGAGGCTTCTCCCACCTACTACAGCGCGTATAATAATTTGAAAAAATACCTCGTTGAGTTGAAATAAAAAATACAACTATGAATTTTGATAGTAAAGGGATAATTTAGTAATCTTTTGAATTGAGATTTCATTACAATAAGTTACTAATAACTTTATCTAACCTTTTTCAATATTCTTAGGCTATTACAAGTAACAATATGCTCCGTCAACTTTTCAAGACATTAACTATTTTGTTTGAGAAAGTTTTTCCACATAAACTTGTTCTAAATGACTTAGGAACAAGTTTCACTCCTTTGTTATAGGTAGGTTTTTTATTAATTTCAAACCAGATTAACTACTCCACATTATCTATTCCTCTCAAATTTTTAAAAACTTCAATTCATTTTCCTCTCATACGTCTAGTTTCTATGTTGATTATATTTAGCCTTTCTAGCCCCGTTTCACCTTGTGGTTTCTTAGGGATTGGATAAGTTTTGTGACCCCGGCTTGAACTTTTTCCAATCTTTCAATATTTTTTTTTCAAATATGTTCACCAAACTTGTGCACAATACTTTAAACTGGTGTCTTATTAATGCATTATACGTGTTTAAAATTATTCTCTTTTTTTAAATTGAATTGCTTTTTAATGTAACCCGGTATTTTTAAATCTTTATTTTCTACCTCTACAATCGCACGGAATACAAGGCAATATAACAAGGTGGATTGAGAATTGGCTCAGCAAAGGAAAGCAGAAAGCAGTCATAAATGGCAAGGCTTCTAAATAGCCTACTGTAACTAGCGAGGTTCCCCAGGGCTCAGTTTTTTGGTTTCTGTCTAATCTACATTAACGACATTAATGAAGGTCTGACTTCGCACAAACTCAAAATATGCGGATGCTACAAAAAATAAAAAATGCTGTAAGCTCCCATGGAAGATATTTAATATAACTTAGATAAGTTATCACTTTGGGCCCAAACTTGGCAAATGTGCTTCAACACGGAAAAATGTAAAGAGCTGCACATTGTAAATCAAAATGAAAGAACATCTTATTCAATAATTGGAACACGATTGGAAAGCGTAGACAACATATTTAGGAGTAACAGTATTTAGTATCTTAAAACCCAGTTAAATATGCTCAGACGTTACCAAGAAGGCGAACAAAATAATTGGCTTTATAGGTAGGTCATTTGAGTACAAATCGAAGGAAGTAGGTAATTCTTACTCTTTACATATCTTTAGTCCAGCCTCTTCTGGAACACTGGGTTCAATCCTGGTGCTCTTACTACCAACAAGGTACAGACAAACTAGAACGGATTCAAAATAATTACCAAAATGATATCTAGTCTAAAAAACAAACCATATGAAGATCGTCTTAAGGGATGAAATTTCTTCCCATTAACCCAGCCTAGACTAAGAGGTGACTTAATTAAATTATTTAAAATCGTGAAAGTGATAGTTAATATGAACTGTAACAAGTATTTTATAATCGACCGATCTAATTAATTACACAAGCAAAATAGTTGTAAAATTATAGGTAAACAGTTTAACTCGCACGACAACTGAATTGTCAACATGTGGAATGGTCTCTTCCGTAACGTCATTGACTGCCTACAGTCGATTCGTGTAAACTCAAACCAAACAAATACTGCATCAAACACAATACTGACTAAGTTTATAAGGGAGTAACATATTTTCTTTTTATGCCCTCTAACAGATACGTGAACATCAATGCCCAAGGCGGCGAAGTCTAGTAAACTTAGTTAAGATAGTGTCTGAATGCAACTTCGTAAGGATCGAATGGTCTGTTTTTGCATGCTATTTCCTTTGTTTTTATGCATTGCTGTAAAAATGTAAGATTGCTTCACACATAAATTCCGGGGTCTTTTTCCTTTTATGTGAATACCATTGTTGTGTCAAATAACTTGTATTATTAGTGCCAACATACATTATTTTGCATTATTTATATATTTAATCGCAAATCCCACTACAAGGACCAATCAGCCACCTGATCAATATCATTTTGAATTTTTTTTTATCCTGTTTACTAATTATACCTGTACCGAACTTACAGTCATCAGCCAATTTTGAAATTTTACATATTAAACCAATGTCTATATAGTTTACGTAAGTGATAAATAAAGTGTCCCAGAACTAAACCCGGTAGAACTTCGCTAATAACAGATGTTCAGTCAACGATACTCTATAGATTACTACTCTTTGTCTACGGTCAGCTAGCTAGTTTTCATTGCAATTTGCTATTTTTCCGACCATTCCTAATGCTCCTATAAGAAAGAAAGAGAGAAAGCGAGGAAAACAAACAGGAATGTTTTTAAAAATAATATAATTAATTACATGATAAAAGTTTGGATATTGTTGTTTGTATGCAATTTAAAATATAGTCATCGAGTTTATACAAACCAAAACTTAATTAAAATTAGTCATCGAGTTTATACAAACCAAAACTTAATTAAAATTAGGGAAGATTCAATAAAATTGCGTATAATATGAGTTGTTTCCCGATCGATGTTATGGTTAAGTTGAGACATGTATATAAAATGCCTTACTCTCTTTTCCACGTCGGACATTATATTCATGTTGAGATATACGTTTTGAGACGACCATTCACCTGATTTCCAAAGTAATATTTGGGACAATCTATAAATTTCACGCAATATAGACCGCCAATAGTGGAAGAAACATTCTGCACTAAAGGTTTATAAATAGTATTTTTATAATTAAATGCAATAGAAATGTTTAATGTTCTTGCTACTCTCCTTCATATAATAAAAACATATTTTATCAAGGTCTACTTACCAAAGTCGCGTGCTCTCACTTATTCTGATTTATGACCTTACGACCTTCGAAACTTTCAATAATTCCCGGGCTAACCTTAGGATGACTTTGCTAATTGCAGCATTCGAAAGAGAATGTAAAAGAACATAAGGGTATCAAATTTCGTTACAATTGGCTGAATAGTTACAATGTTATTTTCAAAACTAAAAAAAAAGAAAAACGTGGACCGGCGGACCGACCGACTAACTGACATAGTGGGGGTATAGAACCGCCCGCGACTAAAAATAGCAAAACGGGGGACAGACGGACCGACCGACCGACATAGTGAGATATAGAGTCGCTCGCGACTAAAAATGCATCCGCAGAAACCAGTAGCTGTTGTTTTTTTAAACATAATTCCTAGGAAAGAAATCGAATTTTTAACGTCCTTCTCTAGACTGAACTTAATATGAGGATGAAGAGCATTCAAATAAAAGGAATAAATAGGGCAAATGTATCGTTGACAAAATGCCTATTAAAAAGCGGTCTAAAAGAAGAAGGACAATTCTCAAAAAGCTTATAAGTCATAACTCACCATATAGCTATGCCCATCGACCCGAAGCAGACCAGTAATGATGTTGGCATTTGATACCCGGCGCGAACCATTATGATGCAGTTAACCTTTAAACAATATTCAGATGACTTCCAATCTTCCATGTCAGCTAATCTTTTTTCAATTAAAAGTTTACCAGTTATTATCTCCAACGCTGCTGACTGTTCACCGTTAGATTAACTTATTGCTGAATAAAGGTGACATTTAAAATCGTCAAATTTAGTCCTATCACTATATATATATATATATATATATATATATTAGTGTAGATGGGTGGGTACCAGTCATTCTTGAGTGCAGCTTTTGTTGAAGACCATGGTATATTTCGCCTTAATCAATTTCTTTTGGCAACCTTCTATTCTTCTGTCTTTTTTATTCCATCCTGTATATAGTAGATCACTTGTCCTATATTCATCTATTTTAAATGAATGGGTTTGGTATAAAACAAACTAAATCGCTGAGATTTCGATCTTATTCGATCATCATCGGAGTGTTTTTATGTATTCTTTCCTCTTTTACCGATGAAATGTGTTGGAGTCAGAATAGGGCTGAATGAAAAGAAAACGTTTTTTATGGGATATTTATTCCGCCTGGCTTGAGCGCAACGTTAAAGAAACGAGGCAATCCGTTGAGTCAAATTTTAAAACAACTTTAATGTTCGATTCTAGCTCAACGCATGACTATTGATAGCCTGCTTTTCTTCGTTTATTATGATGGCTTCTAAGATGTTCAGCCTAACTATATTTCCCTCTTTTCTTTTAATTACGGTGCTGTCAACTAGAATATCTCTCGTTAGGTTGATGTTGTGCGCGTTCTCCATATTATTTTTAGGCCCTCCCTTTTGTAGATGCATGGTTAAACGCTCGAAAGGGTGTTGGTTGTCCTGCCAATATATTTTGAGTTATTATAAAGCTTGCAGTCTTTATTGGGGCAGATGAACTCGTAAATTATGTTGGTTGACTTGAGATTCGAGGAGTTTAGGCACTTGTTGTTTTTCATCAGAAGATTGCTGGCTTTTGTTCTTTTATAATAAATGATTAGTTAAATTTTATCCGTTTGATTTTTAACCTTGATGTTACAGTTAATAATCTCCTTGATGTTTTTTCCATCTATTTTATAGGCCGTGGACATTTGGTTTCTGTAACACACTTTGATGTTGTTGACTTCTCCCTGATTACTTTTCGTTTTATTCGTATCTTTGAAATGCTTATTTAAAAATGATTGGAGTTGTTTTTCAATCATGCTGTTCGAAAAACCGTTGTTCACGAGTGTTTGTTTTACTTGTGCTATCTCTTGGTGGAAAGTTCCCACGTAGAGCATCATTTATATTATACTTATTTTGTACCTTTCAGGGCATTCACTATCCGCATTGAGGCATCTTCCCATGTCCGTATTTTTCTATATACTTTTGTAATATAGCTACTATTGATGTTTTGTACCTCAACCTCCAAAAACTCAATTCATATGTGAATTTTAACAAGTTCTCCTCAAATTGCTGTTTGATGTTTTTCGTTTTAGACCTTGAAGTAGATGTCGTCTACGTATCGACAATATGGGTGTGGTTTATAACCTCCTAAACAAATAGAAGAGGAGAGTCTGGATGGAGAGTCAGAAGACGATCAGTCTTACCCCGGAGTTTCCCTGACCGAAAAAGTCGATGTCCTGGAAAAGGAACACTTTTTCGACGGGGAACAACTCAAACTAAAAATTTTCGGGACTACCGGATGTAGACCCGAAAAAAATGAACCAAACACACTTAGTAAAGGGCATTAGGAACGGCGAGTACAAGTGGACCTTTGAGGGGCCGTGGTCCCCAAAGGAAATGGAAGGCCTCCTATGCAGCGGCACGATGTATATCCCGGAGTCCAGTCGTCACACAGTGAACTCGTCAACCTACAAAAACATAGAGTGCGGTATGATGACCTCGTCAATAAACTAAAAAGTAAGAAGTGACAAAAAGTGTAAAGCGCGCAAATAAATAAATAATAGAGCAAAAAACTTTAAAATGAAAATAATTAATCAAAGTAAATAATTAGCTAAACGTGTTAAATAGATAAATAAGCAAATAGATAAATGTGACAGTTAATAAACAAACGAATAGAAAATAAAATATTCAAGTGTTAAAACAAATTAAACGAGTGAAAATATAGCGGAAAATGTAAATAGGAAATTATAAAATTAAGATTATCAGTCAGTGTAAAAATAAAGTGAATTAAAAGTAAAAATTAAGTAGATTATAAAAAGCATGATATGTACTGTGTAAATTACACAGAAAAACATGTCATAAAATAAAATTAAGTAAACCAGTATTTTAAATTCAAATGATTATGTATATAACGTAATAAGTCCAAACAGTTATATATAAACCAATAATAGACAGTAGGTAATAAAATAATAATAAAGTGTAAATAAGTTTCCAAAATTAGTGTATATATTAAAACAGAATTAGTGGGTAAAATTAGTGTAAATATTAAAACCCTATTAGTGGGTAAAACTTAAAACTGTAAAATAACAAAAACCTGAGCTCCCGCGTTTATTTCTCCAGGAGAAACCTCTTTATGTATCTTTGCCTTCGACTAAATCTTTTCCCTCCTCAGCTATATTTTTTTTTTCAACACTTTGACTATATATTTTTTGCATTGTATAAATTTATTTATTTAATGTAAAAACAACTTGTACTCTTTCCAATAAATATATCATCATCATTGAATAAACAACGTTAACTGAGAAGAAGGTTGATACACGATAAAGGAGGTAGAGGAAAGGGAAAGCGAATTCACAAACGTGGAATTTATTTTTAATTTCCCTACCTGGAATTTAAAGAGTGAAAAATACATTTGGAACTGTAAATAGGTGAGACATGTCAGCCTAAACCCACCTACTGTCCCCCTCTGAGGGGCAGTCAAGCGGGCGTGAACTGGATTGCCATTCTCTGGGATAGATATGATTGGGGGCG
This sequence comes from Ceratothoa steindachneri, assembly GCA_963969495.1. NCBI lineage: Eukaryota > Metazoa > Arthropoda > Malacostraca > Isopoda > Cymothoidae > Ceratothoa > Ceratothoa steindachneri. The sequence goes on along the minus strand of OZ018321.1, from coordinate 36,074,582 downwards.
CCAAGGAAAGCAGGTTTGAGGGGTAGCCCATTGTGGAACTCGTCCTGTGAGGCACCCGGACAAGGGGCAGAACTGCAACCCACGGGGGAAACCCCGGCCCAGCCATGACCATAGAGGGGGAGGCAATAAACCCAATATATAAATAACCTAGATCGAGAAATACGAACATAAAGACAGGAGAAAACCAAGAAAGAACAACCAAAGCGAAAACTGAAGAAAGAAGAGAAAACGAATAGGACCACATAATATAAATAAATAAAAGGACAAACAATAAAAAGAAGCGAAATGCCAATAAAAGTTGTTAAGAAACGAGAAATAAATCAAAATAAAACTAAACAAAAGACGCGAAGAGTCCATCAATGGGAAAAAACAACAAAACAAAAAAAAAACTAAACAAACTAATTTAAAGTAAAATAAAAATAAATAAAAGAGGCAAAGAACCCATCAAAAGAAAACGAAATAAAAAGTACAAACTAATTTAAGAATAAAATAAAAAATGAACAAACTAGGCAAAGTGCTCACAAAAAAAGAGAAACAAAATAAAATAAAAATAGATGGAAATGAAAACAAAAGAGGCAAAATGCCCACAAAAATAATATTGGGCTAAATAAAATTTAAAAAAAGACAAACTTGAAAGGCTAGAAAGCTAAGCAAGAGGAAAAAAAATAAATAAATATATTTAAAAGGAAGATTCAGACTGGCTCTGCCGGTCAAAAATGCCAACAGTGGGAAAACTGGAGGCAAAAAATAAAAAAAAAAACAAAAGAGGAAAAATATGGTAGTAAAACGAAGGAGATGCCCTCGCAACCAGGGTAACTAAAACTTATAATCTTCTTTACCCCTATCACACCTACCACACATTTCACCACCTAGCTCATCAACATCAACATATAGGGGTTGGCAAAGGTCGGCCCCAAGGTAGACCCCATAGCCACTCCATCCACTTGCGTGTATAGATTACCGTCCGGTGTCCTGAACGGCGCCTCTGATGTGCATGAACGTAATATATTCCTTAAGATGTTTGGGTCAACATTTGGAGGGGACATTGTAGGATGGTGGTACACATTTTGTATAATGATGTCGATGGTCTGAGCGATTGGCATGTTCGTAAACAGGCTTTCCACATCAAGGTGTGCTATTAGTCTTGCCGGTCTTGTAGGGTGGAGTATATCGATTAATTCCTCAATAGACTTTATGCTATACTTCGAAAGAATGTACGGTTTCATTACTTCATTTAGGGTTTTAGCTAAACGGTACGTTGGTGTCGTGACTTGAGAGATGATGGGCCTCAATGGGTTGTGCGGCTTATGAATTTTTACATTACCATACAGATATCCTGGTGTTTAATCACCGATGATCTTTTGGAAGTGATGTTCCCCGATGAGTGCATTAGCTTTAGTTATTTGTCCATTTATTTTTTTTTTAAGTCTTCTGTTGGATCTTTTTTCATACGTTTAAATTTAGTAGTGTCACTTAGGATGGTATTCAATTTTTTGTTATATTCTTCTTTGTCTAGAGTGACGTATATGTTAGATTTGTCAGCTTTTCTTATGACTATTTCTTTGTTGTTTTTTAGAGAGCTGATGGCCTTACGTATCTCTGGGGTTATAATTTTGCTGCCATTAAAGTACCTCCGTTTGGTGGCTTCTGTGCGTAGTTGGTCTTTTAGGTTGGAGTTAATTTCAATGGTTGCTTGATCTTGTAGTTTTAAAAGGGATTGGAAGAGGGACTCTAGTTCAACTTTTTTATATAAATCGGATCGAATTTAGCTTGTAGGTGGCAGTTCAAACCAAGGTTAAGAGCTTCTGTTTCACTAGCGGAGAGCGTATGCCGGGAGAGATTTATGAATGATGTTGTTGAAGAGCTCGAAATTCCACATGCAACACGAGACTCTATCAACAAAGCTTTCTCCAACAGCGCTTTACAAACAGAAAACTCTGAACAAAGCATTAAGACCAAAAAGCTTAATAAACTTTAGAAGGGACGTATAACATTGCTAATGCACTCATTGGAGGACTTCACTTCCAAAAGATCATCGGCGATTACACACCAGGATATCTGCATGGAAATGTAAAAATTCCTAAGCCGAACAGCCCATTGAGGCCTATCATCTCTTAAGTCACGACACCAACGTACCGTTTAGCTAAAACCCTAAATGAAGTAATAAAACCGTACATCCTTTCGAAGTATAGCATAAAGTCTATTGAGGAATTAATCTATATACTCCACTCTACAAGACCGGCAAGACTAATAGCACACCTTGATGTGGAAAGCCTGTTTACGAACATGCCAATCGCTCAGACCATCGACATCATTATACAAAATGTGTACCACCATCCTACAATATCTCCACCAAATCTTGACCCAAACATCTCAAGGAATATGTTACGTTCATGTACATCAGAGGCTCCGTTCAAGACACCGGACGGTAATCTATACACGCAAGTAGATGAAGTGACTATGGAGTCACCCTTGAGACCGACCTTCACCAACTACTATATGGGTCAACTTAAAGAGAGATTATTTGACAACAGTGGAAATAAGCCACACACATATTGCCGATGCGTAGACGACATCCATCTCAACGTCCAAAACGAAGAACATCTGATAAACATCAAACAGCAATTTGAGGAGAACTCAGTGTTAAAATTCACTTATGAATTGAGCACAGATATCCATAAATTCAAAATTTATGGCAATGTCATGCATCGATACCTAGGTAAGCAGGAAATGGCCTTTCTTTTAGATTTGTTAAACAGGATCTGGAAAGAGAGTAACCTCCAAGATTACTAGCCTGGCCGGTTTCCGCCTAATCTCTTTAACCTCCTGCGTGAGTAAGTTGATGGAGAAATGGTAAATGTTAGACTAGCATTTTTCCTTGACAGCTAAGGCGAACTGCCTAATGCAATGCTCCTTGACAGCTAAGGCGAACTGCCTAATGCAATGCGGCTTATGCAAGATCCACTCCACGTCGGATGCTCCACTGCTACTGCAAAATGCCGTCTGCGAGGCCTTCCTTCGTAGACATAACTACGCCACGGTAGAGTTTTATCGATCTAGAGAAGGCCTATGATACAGTATCAAGATACGCTATCGTGGAACTCTCCACACGATGGGGACGAGGGATCGCCTTTCAATCTTTATTTCTCTCGTAGGAGTGGGGGAGCCCACTGTGATCTAATGTAGCAGGAAGAGCGTGTCCCACTGGGAAGTGTCATCAGTGTCACACTCTTTGCCTTTATCAGTATCAACGTCATCACCTCGGTTTTGCCGGGAGATGTACTCACTACCATCTACTTGGACAACCTTTCGATCTCTTTTGGAGCGGCCTATATGACAACTCTGAAGCGCCGACTCAAGAAGGCAATAAACCGCATCTCTCGCCATACCGAAGCACAGGGGATTTGGTTTTGCTTGGCCAAGAGTACGGTGGTGCACTAATACTGCCATCCAATACTTCATCACCTCCCGGACTTATTCCTAAAGACAGTTCACCTGGATGTGGTAGGTTCACACCGTTTTCTTGGTCATGTTTCGACCGACGCCTCACCTGGAAGGATCATATTCACAGGCTTAGGGTCTCCCATACCCGCGCTATGGACATTCTTCGTTCTTTGACGTTCAGCATTTGGTGTACTGATAGGGTTACCCTCTTGCTTTTCTATCGATCCTTTGTTTGTTCGAAGTTTGACTACGGATGCGAGTTTTCTTCATCCGCAGCCGTGGGTGTATTGCGGAAGGTGGACTGACTCGAAATCTCACACCGGTCTCCACTTGGTGACCGGTGCCTCCAGCAGTTCCCCATTGAGAGCCTACTTATTGATGATTGGGAAATGCCATTCACTCTGCACCGTGGACAAAGCATTATGCGCTTGTACGTGTAAGCCCGATGCCTATAGCGACCAGAGTCGCAAATCATACCCTATGCCCTTTGGGTTTAGGTCTAGGAAGCTCCATGGGGAGCTCGGTTTATCTCTAAGGCTGGTAGCATCTCTGGTTTTGCCTAGGAAGCCACCCTGGACGGTACCACCTTTAAAAATTTATCATCAAGCTTCTGTCTTAAAGGTGAGTGTCATTGTGCCGCGACTGTTCCAATAGATTTACCCCCAAATGCCGCGACGTCTCAAGGCCGCTTTATAGGATCTTTGAAAAATTCACACTCGAAGAACGCACCGCCATTTGATGGAGCGATCGCCTGCACTTTTTTTGCAACGACTGCTTTGTGTCCCAGACTTTTCGGCACATTTTTGTTGAATGCCCCAATCTGATGCTCGCGCATTTTACTTGCCCTGGTATCTGAACGAGCGGGATCGCCACGCTTGTCCCTTGCACGCGGTATAGATTCACGTACATAGACTTGTGGACTATGTGACTTTTGTCGGAGGCTGGCGTCTTCTATTTTATTTGTCTATTTTTACTGTAGGTCGTATGTTCATGCACCGGGGCTACACCCGATGCGTCGAGCATACTCCCGACGCCAGAACATGTTTCAGTCTTATTATTTCTTGTCTGTTGTTATATCGTTCATTTTTTTGATTTGTTGTTTTTATGCGAATTTTAGAATAGCTCAGTTTAGACTAGAATTTCAATTTCGGTGACTTATGCCCTTGAAGGCAGTTGCCAGATCGGTATATATATAATATATATATATATATATATATATATATATATATATATATATATATATATATATATATATATATATATATATATATATATATATATATATATATATATATATATATATATATATATATATATATATATATATATATATATATATATATATATATATATATATATATAATATATAATATATATATATATATATATATATATATATATATATATATATATATATATATATATATTCACTTTTATTCTTATCTTAGTGTTAAAATTAAACGGTCTGTATACACTTCTATTTTTTTGCGCGCATTACGCCTTGTTAGTCCGGAATTTTCGGATAAGGAATTGTCCAATATCTTTGAAATAGGTAAAAAACTTTGTTACCCTCTTCAATTTTTGAGTACTTTATTAAACTTTGCTAAGAGAACTTTTTATAGAACTGATAACCCACCGGTTTTCAATTATAAAAATTGTCTTATCTTGCCATACTTTGAACCATTATTTTGTCTCAACCGTGTTTTTAAGCAACTTAATATCTCTGTAAATTTTAGATATGAATCCACTTTATATAAAATGTTAGTCCACAATAATACAAGGAAAAATTGTGGAGTATATTCTATGAATGTTCTATTTGTAATTTACCTTACTTCGAGCAAACTGGTAAATCTTTATCTACTAGAATTTACCAACATAAGTATAATATTAGAAGAGGTGAAATAAACAGCGCTTTATTTTTACATTTATCTGAAAATAACCACCCCATTGACTGGACTCTGCAAAATTCCTTTATCATTTCGCTGATTTCACAAAAAGAAAATAATGTCGAGTGTTCCTTAATTGGCATTTTACCTAATATAAATATTTCTCCTGGCTTATTTAAATTCAACACTTTTTAAAAAAAACTTGTACTAAATGAAATAACTTCATAATGCAGCCTGTTGTCATTCTTTATTAGTGTAACATCATTCGCATTGCCTCCCCCATTACGTGTCTCTGTTGTGACTGTGGATTAACTCTTAGTCGTAATTGTTTTCGCTTTGATCATAATCCTTTAAAATGTTTGTTTTTTTTGTGTTTTTTCCCCCACCATATTCCATTCATATACATGGCTTTTTTGTGTTTGTACCGTTTTAGGGATGATATGTATGTTAATAGTTGCCTAGTGTTCTTTTTCTTGGTATTATTCTGTCTTGTTTTGGAGGGTTTTCCATTGGTTTGTACTATGTGATGGGCGTTCTCTTCATATCTTTGTACCCTATATAAGGTTGTTTTCTCCATTTTTATGCCTTGAAAATGAACTTGCAAATATAGTTCGAAAGTGCTTGGATTCTTCTTTTGATTTTCCTGTGGGTTAATTTTCATATATATATATATATATATATATATATATATATATATATATATATATATATATATATATATAGAGAGAGAGAGAGAGAGAGAGAGAGAGAGAGAGAGAGAGAGAGAGAGAGATTCAAGTGATCCGTTTTTTATAGTCCGGAATTTCAATATATATAAGAGAACCAGGGCAGCAGAAAAGAATTGCATTTTTCTTTCTTCATTTAATTTCCACCAACGTTTCGAGGGCCAGCCTCATCTTCTGGGTACTGGAATTATATTTAGTATAAATACAAAGTAATTCTAATAAAAAGTAATACAAAGTAATTCTAATTGACATTGGATAGGTAACATAAGGGCAATGGTCTTACAAGTCACTTTTTGTATAAGTAATGATACTACAACGATAATTGATGGAATTGCATTGGTAATAGGAACATTACACAAATTAACATGGAAGTGGCAAAGTAAGGGAAACATTAATTTAAACTAAAGAAGGTGGTAAAGTAAGGGAACCATCTAACGTGTAATATGTAATGGGAGGGAAAGACGAAGTTTGGTCGTTAAGTGTGGGTTTACTATCTAAAATATATATTGATTCAAGGATTCGTAAATCAGAGAGGGCATTAGCTGTAGAGATTATAGAAAAGTCTTCGAGTTTTACCTGTAAATTGCAAGAATTGGCGTGGAGTCGGATGATAGAATAGTCAGGTTTGGCTAGGGGCAAACCCGTACGGCAGGACCTCCTGGCCAGCTGTTCAACTCTTGAATGGAGAGTTCGGCTGGTAGAGCCAATATAGGTCGCTCGCACGATGGACACAAGTAATTATATATGAGTGATGAACGACACGCATCAGGAAGGCGATCTTTATAACGAAAGAGTGAGCCTATTGTATATTGGTTTGGGGTAATTATTTTGAGGTCCAAAAAGGGCAGATTTTTGGGGGATAATCGAGCATATTTCAACAGTCATCTTTGATGTTTGTGGGCCAAAGAAGGGTACCGACCAGAAGTGTAAAAGTTTATTAACGGTGGCTTTATCTTCAGTCGGATTAAGGAAATGATCAAGACATTTCCTTATGCGGTTTTCCACAAAAAACTTTGGGAATCCGTTGTCTTGAAAATATTTCTCAAGAAAAGAAAACTCTTCATGTAATAGTTTGTAACTAGAGCATATTTTATATGCTCTATGTAGCAGGGCTTCAATAGTATTAGTTTTAAAAAAACGTGGAATAAAGCTAAAGAAGCTTGTTGATAGGCCAGTCCAAGTGTTTTTCGCAAAGTCACTTGGACTGGCCTATCAACAAGTCTACTCTGGGCGAATTCATAGCTGTAGGTGACTATAGGCGACTCAATGCCTGTACAATTCTGGATAGCTATCCTCTGCTTTTCTTATCAGATGTTAATTCTGCTGTCTTTGGTTGTTCCATTTTTCTCGGCTCGATTTGGTTCGCGCTTTTAACCAAATCCAGATTCACCCTGATGATATCCCTAAGACGGCTATCACCACTCCATTCGGTTCCTTCGTCATGAACCGAATGCCTTACGGGCTTCGTAACAGTGGTCAGACATTCCAACGCTTCATAGATCAGGTTTTGAGAGGTTTTCCCGTCGCATTTGTTATATAGACGACCTCCTAATAGCAACTTCGTCTTTAGAGGAGCATTTTTTCTCACCTTCGCCAGATTTTTGCACGTGTAGATGAGTATGGTATAGTACTCAACACTTCTAAGTGTATCTTTGGGGGCACACAGCTCTCCTTTATGGAACACCACATTTTCCCTGAGGAAATTCGTCCTCTCGAGGACAAAGTTGAAGTTATGCGGGCTTTTTTTCCCCGACCTTCTTCGCTAAAACAACTTCATAGATTCTGCGGGATTGTAAACTTTTACCACAGGTTTATTTCCAACATCTCCCACATTATGCAATCTCTCTACGAATTGCTTTCCAAGTCCAAGAAGAACCTTCCACTTTCCTGGTCCTCCGAAGCTTGCGAGGCTTTCTCTCGCACCAAGGAGGCTATGGCTTCCGCTGCCAACTTGGCCCATCCTTGCCCAGGAGCTCCCATAAGCGTTACTTCGGACGCGTCCGCTACTAATGTAGGTGCGACGCTACAGCAGAAGGTTGGTGACTTTTGGCAACCTCTCGCCTTTTTATCTAAGGCTCTTCTTCCTTCCCAACAGAGGTACAGTACGTTTTCCCGCGAATTAGTGAGCATATACCTCGCCCTCCGTCACTTCCAACAATACTTGGAAGGGCGTGAATTCACTGTTTTTACCGACCACCAGCCATTGGTTGGTGTGCTCGCCTCTAGTGGCACCTCCACTCTGCCCTCTGCACTCTGCAGTTGACTTCCTCCTGCAGATGACAAACGATATTATCACTACGTTCCTGGTTCTTCAAACGTCGTGCCAGATACGCGCTCTCGGATTTCATCGATTTTAGGCACGCAACTCTCTTAAACTGCGCCCATCGATCATGCTACTATAGCGCTTACCCAGGAACAAGATGAAGACATGCAAACACCGCGTCACTCTTCTCAGCTTATCGTTCGCGAAATCGACTTGCCGGACAGTCCCTCCAGGCGTATCCTGGTTGATTATTCATTGCATGACCGTCCTCGTCCACTCATTCCTCTCGCTTACCGTTAGCAGATTTTTGACCAGACTCACGGTCTCGCTCATCCTGGCATTCGAACAACTCGCAAGCCCATCACAAAACGTTATGTGTGGCCAGGTATAAACGCCGACGTGGCCAAATGGACCCGCGCATGTCTGCCTTGCCAACGTGCAAAGGTTCAACGCCACACAAAGTCTGATCTCGCTGCTTTTCCATTTCCATCGGCACGTTTTGACGCCGTTCACATCGTTCTGGTTGGTTCTCTGCCCTTTTCGTGTGGTTGCACTTACCTTCTCACCATGATCGAACGTTTTACCTTCTGGCCAGAGGCAGTTCCTATCCACGACATCAAAGCTTCCACTGTAACTCGAGCCTTCGTCTCAGCATAAGTTGCTCGTTTTGGTGTCACATCAACGATCATGACTGATCGAGGTGGCCAATTTGAATCCTACCAATGGGATGCACTCATGTCAGTGCTTGGCTTCTTTTGTCTCCGTACCACTAGCTACTAACCCCAGAGTAATTCTAAGGTGAAACGTTTACACAGGACTCTCAAGGGAAGCTTACGCTCCACTGACCCCAACATCACTTGGGTAGACCAGCTACCCTTAATTCTCCTGGGAATTCGTGCCTCCTTGAAAGAGGATTTGAATTGCTCTTCTGCGGAACTCGTCTATGGTACGCATTTCGTCTTCCAAGTCAATTATTTTCTTCCACTGACTGTCCTCTTCCTTCCGACATACATCCTGCTGCATACGTACACAATTTAGTACGGGCGATGTCTGAGGTAAAGCCGACCGCCACAAGAGTGCCTGCTAATCAGAAACCTTTCGTGCCAAAGGAGATGGCAACTTGCTCTCATGTGTTTGTCCGTCGTGATTCCACTTGCACATCCTTGCAGCCTGTCTATGACGGACTCTTTCTCGTCGTTTCCAGGAAGCCGAAATTATTTGTACTGCAGCTTGGCACCAAGCAGGATACAGTTTCTATCGATCGGCTTAAACCCGCTTTCATAGAGGCCGTTTATCTGGAACAGCCACTACCTTTCTCTTCCACTAATATAGGTCCAGTTGTCATCCCAGCCTACCTTCCGCAACCAAATATTCCTTCAACACTTCCTAACCAACTAACCCCACTTCCGAACCCTTCTTCGGCTTTTTCAAATCAGACTGCAACTTTTTCTCGAACCTCTTTACTCGCAAAACCCCACCAAGCATTTCTACACCCCCCAATTCTTCTTCCCAACTGCTTCCGCCTTCCTTTTTGTTGCAGGTCCACTCGATAGCAGCTGGAGAACACCAAGCGAGCAACGCGCAACTCCCGACAGTTGCCTTTTCGGGAGGTCCAGAACAATCGTCACCCGACGCTCCGGTCCTCGCTCGCGACAATCTCCCGCCTTAATCGAGGCCTCGCCGCTATATAGACTAAAATTTATGTAAATACCTTGTGTTGAGCGAGCTTTTCCTTCGGTGTGGCAGTATTGTAGCGGTCTATACCCCTATAAATGTAAATATTTATTCCTAACATATATATATATATATATATATATATATATATATATATATATATATATATATAATTTTAAGAAGGATTGGTAACCCTGACATAAATCGGGAGATTGCTACTCCCGCTCTCCCAAGCGTCTTAAATTAACCCATGAGGTTCATTCGCTTTGCTCGACTGCTTTGGTAAACAGGTCTGTAAATATTTAAATTGTAATTGTTTAGCTAAATATTTCCCAAAAGAATCCAGAATTAATGCGTGATTCTTTTCTCATTTACAGACCCTTCCAACTCCGTTATAATCTATTTAATATTTAATATTTATCAAAATATTTACCAATTACTATTTATCAAACAATTTACCAATAATAATTACCAATCAAATTGCCAATATTTACCAATTACTATTTATTAACTATAAATCAATTACTAATTGCCAATCAATTTCCCAATTATTATAATTCCCATTTAACAATTAATTTATCAAACTATTTAACACTACCCACTAATTATCAATCATCAATTGTTATATGTACTCAATTTACAAATTACTATTTAACGATTATCCAATCTATTTAACAATTACTACTTAAAAATTACTTATAATACAATCAATTTAACCATTATCCAATTGCATTATAATTATCAATCATCATATGTTGTACTCGATTTACTAAACCATATTTATAAATTGTAAATCCATTCTCGTTAACTCATGCAAATTTAATCAACACGCGTAATTAAATCCAATCATAAACTGTTACTGTATAAATTCACCTTTCAATAATAACTGTTTATTCAATAATATATATTTTCATTAACTTTTTGTTTTTAATTCACGTTTTCCCAACGTCCCTCAAATTTAGGCCTAAAGAAGTTCGTCTGCAAAATTTAGATTTCGCGTTAGTATTTAACTTCATTCACTTGAATAACGAAATATAGGTTTTTATGTTTATTGTGATGAGAGTTATCTAGGATATTGCCGCAATATTCATTTAAAACCTATAAGGGCATCTCAAGCTTCTTACTTTTTCTACTTCCTTTTTTTTTCCTTTTTCAATGGTGTCAGTGTTTTAACAGACTCTTTTGTTTCTGTTTTCTCATATATTTTACCTTGCTTTTATTTGTTTGCTTATATATTGTTATCTCTTTCTTACATATATATATATATATATATATATATATATATATATATATATATATATATATATATATATATATATATATATATATACAATATATATAATCTATGTCCTCCGTCAATAGGCATTCAAGCTTTTAATTATGTTTCTGCTAACTCGTTAGCTTTCATTTTTATTTTTAATTAGGTTTAGTTTTCTTTCTTGTTTCGCCTGTTATCGGCACTTTGCCTCTCTTTGTTATATAATTTTCGTTTAATATTCGATTTAGTTATTTTATTTTTTGTTTTAATTATGTTGGGCACTTTGTCTCTTTTAGTTTTTCTTTTCTATCTTTGTGTTTGGCTTTTTCTTATCGTGGGGTCTTTTCGGTAAGTCATTCTGGTTAGTGAAATCATTTTGTCCTGGTTATGTGTACATAACGGCTTGGTATTCCCGGGAGCAGTCTTCCACTTGGGAATAGGGCTCTCCTGGTGACACGTCCAATTATGGGTTGTGGTATGGCTAGGTTTGCCTCTATATGTGGGAGTATTTCGTTTTCAACCTTTTCCCAGGTCTTTCTCCCTAGCCTTTGGAGCATCATATTCAGTGGCTCAAGTCCTGCTCTTGCGTGCAGTTCCGTCTGCCAAACATGGTCCATTCTGCCCGTGCCAGCTATAAGCAGGGTAGAACTGTTCTAGACTTTCTGGATTAGTCTGTGAGAGGTTGAACTAGTAGCATTACTACTGCTGGGTACATCAGTGTTGAGCGCCCAGGGCAATGTACAGCTTTTTGATGTTGTTAGCGCTAAGGTTTCTGAATCTGTGCAGTTTTCCAAGTTCTATTTTGGCTAGGGAGATTCGGTTGTTGATGTGAGTCTTATACCCTGTTGAGGTGATGCGCAGACCCAGGACTTTACCCTAGTCGGAGTACGGGTAAATTTCATCTTCGACTATGACGTCATCTCGTTTCTGGCGGTTCACTGGAAGGATCTGAGACTTTCGGCAGTTGGTCATGTTTTTCCACCTTCTTTCAAAACGATTGATATTTTCGATTTCGGCAGTATCTCCCTTGCCTGTACTCCAGCGTTCCTATAGGAACTGGGAATGATCTGAGTGACGTCGTCTGCAAACTGCAGGTACATAACATCCTCCTAGACTGAAGCAGGTAAGTCCAACGTGTACACAAGGTACAACAGCGGACTCAGATAGCTACCTTGTGGAACATCCGCTTCTAGCTCGAACTCGGGTCCTCTCTTGCCCTTGATCGAAATTTGGGCTTTTCTTTCCATGATGTAATCACAGAGGACCCTTTCCAGGATTGGATTTAGCTGGAGGCCCAAGATCTTGAATTATAGACCTCTCAGCCAAACTTTATCAAAGGCCTTCTGAACATCTCGCATCACCACGTCTACGTATTTCCCCTTAGCTTTACAGTGGCCAAGTTTTTCGGTGAGAAGGGCGAGGGCTGTATCAGTCCCCCTTCTCTTGCGGAACCCGTGCTGCTGAGAGTTGTGAGCTTCCAGCTCAGACAGCTGGTCTTGAAGCTTGTTAGCTAGAAGCTTTTCGTAGACTTTGCCTACAAACTCAAGAGGGATATTTGCCTGTAGTCCACCAGTTGATCGGGGCAGGGGGGGTTATTCCATTTAGGGATAAAAATGATTTTGTTCATTTTTAAACGATCGGGGAAGTAACCCGTATTCATGGAAGGTTGTAGATGTTAGGGAATCCCTGAATGATCTGCAAGGAGGTATGCACCAATTTTCTTTAGTGATGCCCGTCCAGCCTGGCGCCTCTTGTTGAAAGGTTTTTACGACTGTCATGACCTCTTCAGTTGAGCCTTCGTCAACGTAGGCTCGTGAGTGTGTTCGATGTATGATCTGATTAAGTTCTTGAATCAGATGGTCTTCGAATTCCTGGTCGAATTCCGCAACGTCCTCAGGTGTTATTGAGAAGATTTCCTTCCAGAACGTGCGGAACCTTTCCTCCAGGACCGCCGGGTCCAACAAGTAGTCATCGCCCTCCTTATGCAGGTCTTTCTTCTACTTGGTAGGCCTTTTAATTGCCTTACTAATCGCCAGAATTTATCGGAGGTCACCTCGCTGTCTACCCTGGTTATTAGGCTGTCCCAGATTTCAGCCTGTTGTTGGTTAATAGCCAGCTTTAGCTCATCACGCAATTGTCGTAGCAGCGAGCTTCGTTCCCGATTCGTACCTGCTCTTCTGATTTGTTCATACACTTCCCTGTGCTCCCTAGCGATCTCTTTCATATCCTTGGTCCATCTGGGTTCTGGAGGAGTCTTGTACCCTGTCATAGGTACACACTCGCGGTAAGCCTTGGTGATGAGAGATGTTATCCTCTCCAGCTCCCCGTCAATCTCCTCTAGAGTTGCTTCGCTTAGGTTGGCGGGTTCGAATCCACCTAGAATTTCTCCATAGCGTTCCCAGTTGGGCGAGGCGTAGCTTTTGAGGAGAGGAACCCGAAGCTAGATCGGAGCGAGTGAGATGGTGGTCAAGATCGCTATATGGTCGCTGGGAATTGTTGGTCCTGGCTCGCTATGGTAGTTTAATGGGAAGCCGTCGCTTTTCATGATTATGTCGGGCTTTGTTGCTGTCCAAGGGGGGATTTAGATAGGTAAATCCGGTCCTATCCTCTGGATGTTTTTCGGTCGCATAATCATTTCTAAGTTTAAGCCTCTGTTGCTCGTGTTACCATAGCCAGCCGTTCGGCTATGGAATGCCATTCTGACGGGGCCGAACAGGGTGTAGAAGTTGTTGGAGTGCAGATACGCTCTTCGAGGAGGTTGGTATGCCGCCGAGGTCACGAGGTTGCCCACTAATGTGAGCAGCTCTATCGCAACGAATGACTCGTCCAGTTCTGGAAGGTGCCTGAACGAGAGATTCCTTTTGATTGCAACGGCAGCACCGTCAAACCTCTCTTGAGAATGATTCTTTGTTACAACTCTGTAGCCCGGTATCTTTATTTGACAAGATGTTGTGTCGATACCGTGCTCCGTAATTAAGATGATGTTGAGGTCGAGCTTTTCCCTCCCATCCATTTACGTTGAGCGTCATAATTTTCAACCTGTTGTTCGGGTTCTCCATTCTCTTTTCTGGCTCCTAGTGTTTCCTGATGGTGTGGCGCTTTTTCCCGTTCCTTTTCTTCTTGTAGTCTGCCGTGGTACGTTCTTCAAATGTTTCTCTGTAGAGTTTAGCATTATGGTTGAAGAGGGCCTCCTCGACTATTTTCTCTTCGCACTGGGCATCGTATTCCCACTTGTAATACTTCTTTTTGATACCGACGAATATTTTGTTGGCATCTCTGTCCTTTTGGAAAGGGAACTGCTTTGATTAGTAAATTGAGAGGTTAATCTCATCCGCATCTAGAGGTCTTTTGGCCTCCCGTTTCTTTTTTTCTCAGTGTCTATCTTTGTGCATGAACTCTGAGTCCGAGGTGTCTGTGGAATCCGAATCTTCCGTTTCTAAATTCTTCTCTATGTTTTTATTATTGGGTTTGGGTGTATTTAGCGATCTGGCAGCAGCCTCCCTTTCATTTCTTGCTACTATTCTCGAATCGGGTCTCTTGGTCTGCTCCTTAGGTTTATCCTCTTGTTTATTCTCTTCCTGAGTCTGTTTTGGGACCATTTGTAGTTGGAAGACATCCCTTGATGGGAGGTCGGCCGGGCACCACATCTGGTTCATGCCGTTCTTGACGAGCATCCTGTTGAACTCTTTTGAAAATGTCCCAGGCTGCATTAGATTTCTGACATGGGCATACAAGATGCACTTCAAATTTTTTTTTTCGAATCCTTGGTTTGGATTTTGAGGTAAATTTGCTTGCTCTCTGTTTCGAAGTAAGCTGCCTTTGCGACCTGAGCATACGTTGTGTTTGCTTTTTTAGTCGCATCTTCTTTACTCTATTGTTGCGTCCTCCTGATCAACTCTTTTTTCATGGGGCAGGCCATTGCCATAGATCGGTGGCCTTGCCCGCAGTTCGCGCACCTGTCGCAAGAGCTCCGGTAGTTTTTTGCTAATAGTGACCAGGTTTGCTGCACCTAGAGCATATCCCTTGGTGCGCCTGGCATTCGCGAGTAGTGTGTGCCTCCATTTTGTAACAACGGAAGCAGAATTGGATTGGGTGGAACTCCTCCCTCTCGATCTGCTTCCCGATGATCATGGCGTTTAAAAGCAGGAGCCCAGACTCCTTCGCTTTCTTGGCCATGGATGTATCTCCAAACATGACCTTGAAGACATGGGTATAGTCAGAGTTGTCCCTTTTGTTTTTAAGTTTGACAATTTCAGTGACCTTCGCCCATGGATGATTTTTTTATAATTTCTTCTTTAATTTCATCTTTGGAATGCTCTCCAACCCATGGGTCTAATTTCCTGCAGATCACGCTCTTGTGCGTTTGGATCTGGGGAGGGATTGCTGGCCGAGTTCGCGAAGGACATCGACCGCAACTTCCTTCCTCATGGCCTCCACATCTTTTTCAGTTTCGCATATAGTGACATAACCCGTGGGGACCTCTAATAGCCTGATCGTGGCTCTCTTAAGTCGCCTATAGGTAACTTCAAAGACTTTGTCTTTGCTCGGTCTGGTGTGACCGTTGATGGTGCGCAGCGGGACCTGGGTGGTCCCAGCTTAAGCCATCTTGCCCGATTGGGGCCCAAAGGGGTGGTAAACCACTGCGGGGTTGCTCCTTCTTCGTTTTTTTTTTGGCTGGTTACCAAATCCTTATATCCTCTTCTGTGTGTCTAAGCTTTGATCTCAATTAAACTGCCTCTTAGACCACTCGGCTACGCGGAAGACAACTCCGCGTAGCCGAGTTATCTAAAGGAGGGTTTAATTGAGATCAAAGCGGTTTCTCGCTGCCTCAATGTGCACGGTTTGAATCCCACCCTAGCTCGGAATTTTTCGAAATAAGAAATAAAATATTTCCGAAGAAAAATTATTCCGTTTTCTCTTTCCTGCGGTGAAGTTAGATTTATATATATATATATATATATATATATATGTGTGTGTGTGTGTGTGTGTAATATCGTAGCTAACTAAGCTCTTCTCGCAGTCACGAGAGGATATCGCATAAGAAGAGCTTCTGCCGTGTGCTTGATGAAGAGCTTATGTACAACACTGCCATTTTAACCTCATGATTATAATTCCACCATTGCAAATAATTCTCTCTCTCTCTCTCTCTATATATATATATATATATATATATATATATATATATATATATATATATATATATATATATATATATATATTAGTGTAGATGGGTAGCAGTCTTTCTTGAATGCAGATTTTGTTGAAGACTATGGTGTTTTACGCCTTAGTTAATTTCCTTTGGCAACTTTCTATTCTTCTTACTGTCTTTTTTATTCCATCTTGTAAATGGTAGATCACTTGTCCTGTATTCATCTTTTTTTTAAATGAATGGGTTTGGTAAAAATCAAACTAAATTGCTGAGCTTTCGATCTTATTCGATCATCTTCGGAGCGTCTTGATATATTCTTTCCTCCTTTACCAATGAAATGTCGAGTCGGAATGAAACTGAATGAAAGAAAACATTCATTCATTCATTTTGTGTATAGAAAGGACAAATAGGAACACGCTGTGTAACACAGGCAAACAGGCAGTCGTAAAGGAAAGGTTGCGGAAATAACTTGAGAGAGGATAGGACGAGTTAAT
The DNA here is from genome assembly GCA_963969495.1 of Ceratothoa steindachneri. Classification (NCBI taxonomy): domain Eukaryota; kingdom Metazoa; phylum Arthropoda; class Malacostraca; order Isopoda; family Cymothoidae; genus Ceratothoa; species Ceratothoa steindachneri. Next base: position 36,057,689 of record OZ018321.1, on the reverse strand, counting down.
AGATTGGTAGCTAGACACCGATGCGTGGTGTGGCTAGGTGGGTTCGAGGTGTTCTGACTGGACGACGGTTGGAAGGTGCTCAGGAGAGAGAGCGTGTCTGCTTAGTCGGAAACGCGTTATTCATGATGCCTTTAGTTTATACGAAGAACGGTATGGGTTGCGGGTGGTCATGGGCCACGGGGTATCGCGGTGCTATCGCATACCGTCTTACATGTAGTTCGGTGTATAATGGGTCTCTGGCGAGTTTCCCCGAGTTGTTTTGTGAGTCTGGTGTGAGCATATGTGTTGAGGGGTGCTAATTTGTTGTTGTCGTGTAGTGTGGACATTCTCGTGTACAGGGTAGAGCGGTAAGCGCGCTTCAGAAAAGGTCGCACGAGTGTTTTGTATAGGTGTAACTGAAGTTTTATGCCTGCAGGATAGAACCAGCGCAGCGATGTGTTTGTATGTGAGGCTCTTGCTTGTTATGTTCTGGTGTATATTAAACCTGAGGGTCTTGTCAAAAGTTACCCTAAGGATTTTTGTATGTTGTGTGTATTCAACCTTTGTTGAGTTTAGATGGTTCATGTCTGGTGTGTGTGAGAAGATTTGTAGGTTATGCATGAAGTGATCTCTTGCGCCTTAGAGTGTCATCTGAGTCTTCTGAGGATTCGTGGCAATCAGCCATTTATCCTCGTAATCTGTCTTCGCGTCTAGTATTCTTTGTGCGTCGAGCGCGATTTCTTCTGGTCCACGGCCGCCGACGAAAATGGTCTCGTCATCGTCGTAGGACACTGTGTATGTGTGACAGCATTTTTCCGGTGGGCGTGGGGTGTCGTTTGTGTACATGATGTATAGTGTGGGTGCCAGTACGCTCCCTTGGGGAACACCTGAGCGTGGTGTGAAGGGTTGTGAGAGGGTATTGTTGTATTTTATGTGGCAGCTCCGTTCAGTGAGGTAGTGCGAGAGGAGCCTTCCGGTGCAGAGAGGTAACTCCGTATTGTTGGCGAGTTTTCAACGGAGTACATTGTGCCACACTTTGTCAAAGGCCTTCTCCACGTCCTTGCTGTACCTGGCGTTTTTTCTGTATTCGGTCATGAACGATGGTCACGGCCGCCTGAGTGGACCGGCCCCTCCTGAACCCATATTGGTGGGGGGAGAACCAGTCCCTCTCTTCCAGGTATTCCCGTAGGCGGCAGTTGATCATGCGTTCGAGTATTTTCCTAGGTGCTTTAATAGAGCAATAGGCCTGTAATCGTTTAGGTGTTTAGGGTCTTTGTTCGTTTTGTGTAGAAGTATGTTGTGAGAGACTGAATGTTTTAGAAAAGTGGCCTGAGGCTAGTGAGGCGTTGAAAGGGGTGTGTAAGTGTGGGGTATATGTTTGCGTGGAGGTTATGTATTAGTGTGGCTGGTAGCCCGAAGGGGCCGGCGGCACGTTTTGGTGTTGTTTTAATGTGGTGTTTTGTTTCCTCGACGGTGATGGGAGTGGTCAGTGTGGATGTGTAGTTGAGCAGCGTCATTTATATCAGGGGGGCGGGCCTTAGCTCGTGAGCGTGGGCCAGACACCACTCCTGGACTTCATGGAAGTGCTCCCGCGCGTGTGGTTTAGGTGGGTTGTGTGTATGTACTGTGTCCCAGTGGGACCTAAATGCGTCGAGGATGACGTTAGTGTCTGTGAGTGTTTGGTTGTTTACTTGGAGGGTGATGGGTTTTGGTGGATCAGTGCCTAGCATCCTTTTTACGTACCGCCAGAAAAAGTAGGGGTTAGTGCAACAGGTGTCATCCGCGATGCTGACGACCTCTCGCCACTGCCGGTTCCTATCTAGCAGCACGCACTGTAGGGTGCGGACACGTAGAGAGTTGATGTTGTGTTGACGTGGGCCTCTAGTGTAGTGATTATTGTACTGTGTGATCAGTCTCTGAGTGTGTATGGAAAATGTGAAATGTTTTATGCAAGTGTAGGTTTTTGTGATGAGTGTAGGTCACGTGCTATGGTTATAGTGTTTATGATTGAGCACCAGTGGTCATCTAACAGGTCTGGATTGGTGTGGTCCTAGGTCGAGGTTTTGTGGCGTGTTATCTGTTATGTGTCTCTTGAACTCTTCCCAGTTCGTTTTCTTGTAGTCGAAGAGAGGTGGTGTGGGTATGAGTATGGGAGATGTGGATATGATAAGGCATATCGGTATGTGTTCAGAGAGTACGTGGGGACCCGTGTAGAAGCGTATAGCGTGGTCGTTGTGGAAGACCACGTCCGGAGACGTGGTACCTCCACGAGTACCGAAGATGTGTGGAAGGCCGGGCCGATGTGCTCGCAGTGATATCGCCGCAAGGCACCGGCTAGGTACCTTGCTTCCTCATTCGTAGTGTTTGAAAGGAGTGTCGGGTGAAAGGCGTTGAGGTCCCCGCAAAGAAGATAGGAAGGTTGTGGTTTGATAGAGCCCGGAGTGGGACTTCTATGTTTAATTGTAAGCGTGATGGTCTGTAGTGTGTGGCCACTAGGATGGGGCCGGAGCTTGTCTGTACGTTGCAGGCTAGAAAAGAGTCATCAGGTGTTTGGATGAGGGAGTGGTGTATAGAGCGCTTTACTAGGGTCGCTGATCCTAGGTGCGGCGCTTGTGGAGACAGATACGTGTTGTAACCTGCAATGTGGAGTCTGTTGTTGGGAGGATATAGGCTAGTCGAGTTCAAGAGTTTTATGTCAGGTCTATGTGTATTAAGGACCTAGTTGGCAACAGTATGGCGAATACCGTGCCAACTGCGCACGTTTAATTGTGTCACGTTGAGGCGACCTATTGTCGTGAACGGAGTGCGCGTGATGCTGATTTAGCCGGGACCGTTCCCCTTTCCTTGGTTATTGCCCAGGAGGCGTGAGGAGCCAGTACCTTTACGCGTGTTAGCTGTGGTCTGGAGAGGTTGTCAGTGGTGTTATTGGGTGTGCAAGCCGTGGATGAGGTTAGAGTGTGTTCTGTAGAGGAAGATTTAGAGATAGCGGTCGTGGAAGCAGGGTTGGAGAGAGTAGAGTCTAGGTGGGGGGAGTTAGGAGCAGAGGTGGAGGGAGTAGAGCTAGTAGATGAGGGACAGATAGTAGGGGGATGCAGATTATGAGAGGGGGGTGTCGGGAGAGAGAGGAGGTTGGGACGAAGAAAGAGGGGTGGAAGGGGGAGAAGAAGGAACAGCAGGAGCAAGGGGTCGGCTTTTCGCGTGGTTGAGTGTGTAGGGAGGTTTTCGTGTTAGGGTTTTTTGTTTAATATGGGGTGTTGTGGAGGGTGCGGTGGGCTTGGGAGAGGTGGAGGTTATGGTGTCCGTGGGAGTGGGGTTCGAGGCTGTGAGAGGGGGGTGGGGACGGTGGGAGGGAGGTGGCAATAGGGGAGAAGTGGAGGTTGTCGAAGGGGGTGTGCTGGTGGTAGGAAAATGTTTAGGTATAGAGGAGGAAGGAGTGGGAGCTGTGGAGGGAGTAGAAGAGGCAGTTGGAAGAGAGATATGAGCAGTGGGCAGAGGGGTAGGTAAGGGAGGTGCAGTGGCGAGAGGTGCAGGGACAGAAGGGCGGGAGGAAGCGAGAGCGTGGTGAGGGTGGGGGGGCGGTGGTTCCTGGGGGAGAGGTGTACGTGCCCACCGGGTTGGGGAGGAGTGCGGGTCTCCTGTTTGTGTGCTCGTCGATCAGAGCTAACACCTTCTCGGGGAAGGTGATCTGCTCTAGACTGTGCGAGGCGAATAGTGTGTTAAGTATGTTTGCGTATAGTCGGGGGTTACCCCTCGACATGTTCTTTGCCACCGTTGAGAGGAAGACGGCTAGGTGTAGCTTTGGGTGTGTGGTCTAGTTAGGTGTGTGGTGTGGAGTAGGGGTGGGTGTGTGGTGTGGGGTGGGGGTGGGTGTCGGAATATCTGGGTTAGTTTGGGTTGCTGTTGGGGTTGGGTGTGTCTGGGGTGGGACAGGGAGAGGTGCGGATACCGTTGCGCCGGCAGCGGTAGCGAATGTTTTTGTGAGAGGAGGGGGGGGGGCAGGGGCGGAGTGTGTGCTTGTGTAGAGGGATTGAGAACGTCGTAGAGTCACTACGGCGTCATAGCGGGCCTCACTTAAGTAAGGGCATTTTGGGTTGACGGCGACATAGTCGCCGCCACAGTTGGAGCAGAGGGGTGTGGTGGCTGTGCAGGTAGTGAAGTGGTGGCCCACAACACTGCACTTGGAGCAGACCAGGTCTGCTTGGCAGTTTCGTGTTGTGTGTCCGGTTTTGTAACACCCGTAGTATTGTGTTTCTCTTATGTTGAGTTGTGGCTCAATGTTGTGTGGGTATGTTAGGGTGCCGCAGACCTTGATGCCTTGGTCTAGCAGCAGTGATTTGTTCTGTTCGTCGGACAGTGTGATCACTGCCCATTGTTTCGTGCGGTTGAAGTATATGTATGTGATGACCTCCTCCCCATACTTCTGTCTGAGGTGTGTGCGGAGGTCATCAGTGGAGAAGGCCAACCATAGGGGGTTGGTCTTTGTGATGCGTATTTGGTGTCTTTTTACTACACCGTCGGCTAATTTTGTTTGAAGGTCTAGTGTGGCGAGTGTCAGATGCGTGTTGGTGAAACTTTGCTGCGTCCTCCTGTGAGAGGAAGACGAGTTTGTGGCCTGTATGTGTCTTTACTATTTTCGTAATGGGGGTGTCGTGTGTAGCGGCTAAGTTTAGTAGTGTATGGTCATTGTTCGTTGTGGGTTTGTTGTTGGATGTGTGTAGGAGTGTGAGGTAGGAATTGCTTGCCATTTTCTTTTTTCTCTTTCTTTATATTGAGGTCCTCCCACCCGGCCGATAACGACCCTATGGAAATGACTCGGAAGTGGTGATGAATGATGAGTGAATATGGACCTCGTTGGGCTCCTCTGAGGATGTAAAAACATGACGGACTTAATGATGACTGGAGCCAGAATCAACTGACTCTAGTCGGGGTGCAGCCCCCTCTATTGGGTTTAGGGTATTTCCCAGTTACGTCCGACATCTCACAGAGACAGTAGAGTTTCCCTCTGTGGTCTTGGACGGTGCCGCAGGTTAGGGTGTTAATCCTCGCCGCGTTGGTAACTGAGTCGAGACCAGGTTTGCTCCTTCCTTTGGGTTCCGCAGCGGGCTAAGCCCCAGACCTCCTTTCCCTAAAGTTTGCAATTATGCCCTTTCTGAGTAGAACGGCATAGTTGCTACGGAGCTCTATGTGTAGAGTCACATTCACAGAATCAAGTCACGGCGGGGCAGGGATGGGGAGGGTTTAGAACGTCATACCACTAAGAAGTGCCAGGGAAATAAAGGAATTTTTATTCAGGGAGTGGGGGAGCAGGGATGGGGCTTGGTGAATCCCGTAGATGGCTGGTTTTAGATTACTGTCCACGGTATGCCTTGCAGGAAAATTGGTACGTTTTTGAGGTGTCTTGTCCTCGACATTTCCTCCTTTGCCCCAGTGTCGTAGAGCGTAGTTTTGAAGATTCTTCCAAGTGATCTCTGAAAGTTGATGGTATAATCACTCTTTGGAAATTTGGATAGTGGAAGACAATAGTTGATCATAGATAGGATAGGGTTGCCCTTGTTTTAGTAACAAAACGGTTTTTAGATGGTATTTATTCCGCCTGTTTGATCCTAACGTTAGAGGAAACGAGCCAATCCAGTGAGTGTAAATTTAAAACAACTTTAATGTTCCATTCCAGCTTAACGCTTGACTATTAATGGCCGACTTTTGTTTGTTTTTCAAAATGGCTTCTAAGATGTTCAGCCTAGCTTTATTTCCCTCTTTTTTTTTTAATTACGGTGTTGTAAACTAGAATATCTCTCGTTAGGTTGATGTTATGTGCGCTCTCCATATGATTTTTTAGGTCCTCCGCTTTGCAGATGCATAGTTAAACGTCTCTAAAGTGTGGTAGTTGCCATGCCAATATATTTAGAGTTATTATAAAGCTTGCAGTCTTTATCGGGGCAGTTGAACTCATGAACTATGTTGGTTGACTTGAGATTCGAGGAGTTTTGGCAGATGTTGTTTATCATAAGGAAATTGTTGGCCTCTGTTGTTTAATAGTAAATAATCAGGTATATATATATATATATATATATATATATATATATATATATATATATATATATATATATATATATATATTGTTATTACTTCACCGATCTTGCGACTGCCTTCAAGAGAATAATTCACAGAAATTAAAATTCTAGTCTAGACTGGGCTATTCTACAATTCGCAAAAGAAACAACAACAAACAAACAAAAATGAACAAGATAAAAATAAAGAAAAAACAACAGGAACGAAGCCAGAAGCCAGATGCATAAAAACAACAAATCAAAAAAATGAACGAGATAACAACAAACAAAAAATACCAAGACTGAAGCACATCCTGGCGTCAGGGGTATGCCCGACGCGCCGGGTGTAGCCCCGGTGCAGGAACATCCGACCTACAGTAAAAATAGACAAATAAAATAGAGGACGCCAGCCTCCGCCAAAAGTCACATAGTCCACAAATCTATGTACGCGAATTTGTACTTCGTACAAGGGACAATCGGGATTGATCCCGCTCGTCCCGATACAGAGATAGGTAACATGCACGAAGATCACCCAGGCTGGGTCATTCAACAAAAATGTGCCGAACAGTCTGGGACACAACGGAGTCGTTGTAAAAAAGTGCAGGCGAGCGCTCCATCAAATGGCAGTGCGCCCCTCGAGTGTGAAGATTTCAAAGATGATATTTGGGATAAATCTATTGGAACAGTCGCGGCACAATGACACTCAACTTTAAGTTCCCTTCGGAGATCTCACATCTTCTTTGCTAAGCATCCCGGAGGGCTGCTTTGATTCCTACCATGCAGTCGGCTGGAGGAAGAGCGAAACTCTGGTCTGGTCACTCAGTCCTCGCAAATTTTTGGCGCCCTCATCAACGAGCTAATTCCCCGCAATTATTACATGTCCATGAAACCACCAGAAGATAATCAAGGGATCCACCCGCCTCGCGGCAATCGTGGCGTCAGGGATATCCTGAACCTGGGAATGCGGAGATTACAATGCCTCAACACCACTCAGGGCGATTTTTAACTCGCTAAATATCACAATCCGGTCTCCGAATCGTTCACGACGCATTATCTCTCCTACCGAGCAATGGATTGCAACCAGCTTTGCCGTGAAGAGAGCGTCGGCGCCTGGTCGAGCCTCGCTGACTTCAAACAGAAGGGCTACGTTGTGGAAACCGAATCTAACGTGGGACTTCGATCCATCCGTATACACTGGCACGGACCCAGCGTGATACGAAGTGTGCTCCAAAATGGCTGAACTCAATACTAATGGCACTGTTATGGCTTAGGTAGCAGGGGCTTAGTGATAAATTTTAAAAGGTGGTACCGTCCAGGGTGGCTTTCTACCAGAACCAGAGGTGCTACCAGCCCTAGGGATAAACCAAGCTCTCGATATAGTTTCCTAGACCTAAACCCAAAGGGCTTAAGGTTTGACTTTCGACTCTGTTTGGCATAGGCAATGGGTTTGCTCGTACAAGCGCATAATGCTTTGTCCATGGTGCAGAGTGAGTGGCATCTCCACAGCCTCAACAAGTAGGATCTCAATGGCGGACAGCGGGAGGCACCGGTCATCAGGTGGAACCGATGTGTGATTTCGAGTCCACCTAACGCAATACACCCCACATTTAGCATTATCTTAGTAATCTATTGTAGCAAGCAAAAGAGGCCCTATATCCTTAAAAACATTAGGTAGTCCTTCATAATAAGCACTAGTATCGAAAATATGTAATAATATGAAACCTTTTTCATATATTATCAAAACGTGACCATTATCAGCTTTTTCTTTCCCAATTGAACAAAGAGTAGTCTATACATTACTAGGTTCATATATATATATATATATATATATATATATATATATATATATATATATATATATATATATATATATATATATATAGTTATTTATGGGATTATGCCCGCCCTTGAATTCCGTGGGCGCGTTGTTATAAATATCTTTATTTAAAAAAAATACGCCAAATACTATATCATTTGCGTATAGCAGTTTAAGTACTTAAAGTAGGCAAATCTCTATTTATCATGTTATGGCGAAAAATCAATTGGCCACCATCTTCGAAATCAAAGAATCTAGTTAGTTTAATTTTTTCATTTTTGTAAAATCTTCGCCTCAAAAGAATCGGTTACGTAGTGGTTTATATAGTTTAGTTTCTTTTATTTTTGTAAAAACACTTTAAATATTTCTTTTTTTTAATTTAGATGCTATAATTGGGTACATTTGGATGCAAAGGGGTTACGTAACACGTTATAAACAAATAGAGGCATAACGAGATTTGGCAATCGCGCCTTTGAATTCGAAACTAAGTATAGGCTTTTTAGAATTAGGAATATTGACAAGTTTTTTTTTATAATTTGTGGGGGGAGGGCAACCCCCCCACAATTAAGTTGGAGTATGAAAGCCCCCATTTCTAAATTAAGTTAAAAGTCATATATAATACAATATAATGCGATTGCGATAGCCTAACATCCCCCCTAGCACTTTTTTTTTTAATTTGTCCAAGAAAAAACATTGTCTACATTAAAAAACAAATGTTTTTAATATATATATATATATATATATATATATATATATATATATATATATATATATATATATATATATATATATATATATATATATATATATGCAAACCGCAAGAAACAGAAAACAGGATAACTTTTCTTAGGAAATGTCATTTCCTAATTCGCACAAATTCCCTACAGGGGTGGGATTCGAACCGTGCACACTGAGGCAGCGAGGAACCGCTTTGATCTCAATTAAACCGTCCTTAAGACCACTAGGTTATGTGGAAGACAAAAAATGTTCCGAATAAACAAGCTATTTAAGGTACGCTTCGCAAGGTCGATCGGGACTATGAAAGAGAGAGAAATTAATAGGGAATTCAAAGGATAAAGGAGAGTTGAGGTAAACACGCGGCGAATATATAATGTATAAATCTTCCATGAACGCGAAAGAATGATGAAATGAATCCAGCAAACCGCAAGAAACAGACAAACAGGATCATTTTTCTTTGTAAATGTTATTTCCTAATTCGTAAAAATTCCGTACATGGGTGGGATTCGAACCGTGCACACTGAATCATGCAAATTTTGTTAAAAAAACATGGTATATTTCCCCTTGATCAATTTCCTTTGGCAACTTTCTATTTTTCTTTCTATCTTTTTTAGTCCATCTTGTAGATAGTAGATAACCTGTCCTATGTTCATATCTCTTTTTAATAAATGCGTTTGGTAAAAAACAAACTTAAAAGCCGGGGGGCCCAAAAACCATATGTAGATCACACATGATATCAACCTAACTAGAGATATTCTGGTTAAAAACACCACAATTAAAAGAAAAGAGGGAAATAAAGCTAGGCTGAACATCTTAGAAGCCATCTTAATAAACGAAGAAAACCCGTCCCTCAACACCCAGGCTACGAGCTGGAATCGAACATTAAAGTTAGTTTAAAAATTCCACTCACTCAAGTGGCTCGTTTATCTTGATAATACATTCTAGCGAAGAGGAATAAATATCCCATAAAAACCATTTTCGCTTGCTCAGAAATCTTGTTTTGAACTTTGGCAAATTTACTTCAGAACTCGGTAAAAGAGGTAAAGTTTGGGGAGAGTTTCTAAAGACGCCTCCGAGAACCACTATTACCAAAGAGATCTATACTCATCACCATACATTCATCATCACTACTAATATTCACCTTTCATTTTCGAGGCCCCACTTAGGCAAATGACTGCTTAAGTCCCCAGCCTTGCCCCCCTTCGTGAACTGCTGCCAGATGCGAGGAGGAATTGCCACTCATATTTCGTACCAACTATGCCGAGCGGTTGCCACGGCATAATTGGGGGCATTGGAGGAAGCTGGTTTGAGGAGTAGCCAGCAGCCGAGAACAATGTCAGAAACAATTCCGGACAAGGGGCGGACTGCTACCTCCGCTGCTCATCATAGCGGGGGCCCCTTCCAGGACCAGAGAGGGACACATACAACCGTCTCTATGATATGTTGAGATGCTGTCGCGATTAAAGCACCCTCGATGGGGGGCGTTGTTAATAAGTCCGCCATACAATCACACCCCCGAGAGGATCCCACCCGGATTCATATCATGCATCGATATCACTCACCCCAAAAGGCAATTCCTTTATCATTGAGGCGGCAGACAAGCGAGGGGTGGCTCTCTTCTCCCCAAGGGAAATAAATTAAAAAACAGGAAAAGACCTAAAAATCTGAAAAACACAGATTGGTAGGTCCCCATTCAAATAAACAACAAAGAAGGTAAGAGAGAACGTGAATGCACTCCCCCCTCAAGGGGCTGCACACAAGCCGAAATGGCAGACTCAAGTGCCGCAAGAGTCCCGCTGCGAAACATAAGTGGCCTAGAAAAAACGAACAACGGGCAGGTGTATGAAACCTTATTCGGCAGGCTTAATATGGCCATACTACGCCTAATTGACTCTCCGACAGAGTATATCGCTATATGCGAGAAGGAGAAAGAAATCGAGACCCTCACAAAGGAAGCTGGTATCAAGATCCTGAGAGGGATAAACCTCCAACCCAGTACCCCGCCCCGGATTCAGGCACACAGAAGTGTGATATGCCGAAGGCTGGACCCGTGGATCGGCCAGCATGCAAAGGAAAAAAATCAAAAACGAAATTGAGAGAAACTAACAGTGGGCAAATATAAGCGAGAGAGTGAAATTCAGAAACAGAAAGGACAACACGGAGTACAATCACGTGTTCAAAATTATCTTTGGTGATACCTCAATGGCAATTAAGGCGAAGGAGAGTAGTTTACTGCTTCTCAATGCCAAAAGAAGCGAGGAACAAATAGAGAGAGGAGTCTACCCCAGTGCAAATTTGTTTCAGGTGCTTTAAGCTAGAACAACACACCACGAAAGAATGCAAGGAAAGCAGAGGAAAAAAAGGCGGAGGGGATTAGGAGGGCTAATGCCTCCTATGCCCAAGTGTCAAAAGCCACCCCCGCAAAGACCATAGAATATGCTGCTCCAAAGACTTATCTGAAGGTTGGTAACAAAATCTCCACCAAAATCCTCACGTGCATTCTGTACGCTCACGTGAGGAACCTCACCAACCCGGGCTGTTTCGCAACTGAGCTTAATACCATGCTAAAAAGAATGGACTCGAGGAAATGCGGTTCCAGGACAACCCTCCATCGGGGGACGTCCTGCAATTGCATTACTAGCCCGAGGAAGAAGCCCCAGCGACGCCGTTTCCAGCAAATGAAGAAAGACTGGAAGAAAAAGAACACCAGAAAACATCTTAAGCCCCTCAAAAATCCACAATTAGAGACCCAAGAATAGAGGCCAGAAGAAAACGGGAGATACAGGACAAAAAAGCTGCCAGGAGAATAAAGCAGGTTGATGGTAATCTCTCAAGCTCCGCATCCTCCTTTGAAGATGAAGAACAGGTGCAACCCCCAAAAGAAACAAAGAGATCTAGGAGCAAAAGCAGGGAAAAGGCTCCCCAACAAACCATGAAATATGATGAAGAAGAACTAAAATTGCAGTTCTACAGAACTGACTTGACCACATGTCCAGCCCCCCCCCCCACCCCCCGAGCATTTGGAAGATTGTTGAAGATGTAAGGACGGGTCAACTAAAGTGGACATACGATACGCAGGCACAAGAAGCAACAGTAAACGAGGCGTTCATGGCAGCGAAAATAAAACTGCATAGGAGGGACTCCTGCCTCACCATAAGTGAAGCAGAGTACGAGAAAATAAAAACGGAAAAAGGAGACGTGATAAAAAGTAAAGGGGAATACACACACTCACATAAACTACAAACACATCAAACAAACAAAACATGGAAACACAAACAACACACTAAAAATACTCTCACTAAACGTTTACGGATGGGAAGGGAAATCCATTCCCTACGAAAACATATTCCGTACAGTGGATCCCGACCTGATCCTCATTTCCGAACACGGTGAAAACACAGAAACTAACACAATAAAAATACCAAATTACACTGTGATCACAAAAAATATACACAAGATCGATACGACGGCGTAGCCATCGCGATCCGAAAAAACATCACATACAAAACACTACCAGACTTAGAAGAATCATTCGTGGCTGTCGAAATCCCAACCCTGGTGGGAGGCTTAACTGTGGCAGTGGCCTATCTGCCTCCCCGCCGTAACTGCCTGCAGATTCCCAACGTCTTTAACATCTTCGGGCGCCGAAAAATATCATTGATGGGTAGAGACATAACGCCAGATGAACAGCGTCTAGTTATGGTCGCACCGACCAAAGGGGAAGGAATCTGGAACTACTTTTCGAAAGAGACAGACTCCAGGGAGTAAGACCGGATTTACCGACCTACGTAACACATCGTTCGGCAACCAAACCGGACATAGTGTTAGCGAGCGATAACTTTCCCTTTAACATCAGCAATGAGCCCGGACCTGTGGTACCGAGCGACCACATCCCGATAATTACAACAATCTCGCTTTCTCCTATTCTCAAGCCTGTCCCACTTAGGAAAGGTTATGCGGAAGCTAGCTGGGATCTATATAGAGAGATACTCAGCGAATATCAACCAGCTGACCTGGGAGACGCCAATTTCGAAGAAATAAATTACGAGATAAACTACATCACTAATTTCCTCATTCAAACCGATGAGAGATGTGTCCCCAAGATCTCCCATAAAATGCTCCCACAACTTAGGTGGACGAACGAGATGAGGGAAATCGCTCAGGAACATAGAGGAATATACGAGGAAATAGGCAGGACAGGCCCAAATCGGGAAAGGACAGCCAGAATGAGACAACTAAGTGAGGAACTAAAACACATAATCACAGAGAAACATAAGGAAATCTGGAATGACATCATTTGTAGGCTGGACAAGGATGACAGTCCAGTAAGTTTTTGGAACAGCATTCGAAGACTTGGAGGATTGCCCACCAAAACCAGAACACAGTTAAAAGACGGAGATGAGATCATTGAGGATCCAGAGTCTCTCGAAATAAGATTCAGGACGCACTTGAAAAAGATTTTCGCTATAACCTCTGAGGAGAACGATGACTTCGACCAGGACTTCGAAGACCAACTGCTCGATGACCTAAGCACAGTGATACATAAAACCTACCCACACCCGCAAGTATTTTGGGAAAGATAGATGGTTGGCTGCGGGTGCCCAATCACCTTCGAAGAGACCATGAACACCATAAGGTCCTTCAAGCAAAGGGCACCAGGCTGGTCTGGGATCACAGGAAACAATCTCGTGAATGACCCGAGGCAAATCAAACCGGGACTTGTTAACACCATGAATGCCGCTCTGAATACAGACTACTTTCCTGACGGGTACAAGATGGATAAAATCATTTTCATCCCGAAAGGAAACAATCCCCCAGACCAGGTGGCTAACTATCGCCCGATCTCTTTTCTGGAGATGCACGGCAAAATCTTTAAGAAGATTACAGTGGGGAACAATGTATTTGGTGAATTGACAAAAGTACATTTTCCTACCTAATTCGAGCATACTGAATTCAAATCTGAAATCAGATTCTTGCTAAATGCTACAGATTTTTCGTAATATCAATAACTATTATTATACCAAATTTTCATTTTATCACGCCTATTATCATGCCCTGAAGTAATTTTGAATCATCCTTTTGCGTTATTTATAGTAAAGCAGGTTTTTTGGCACAAATATTTTATTGCATATGAGAAGAAACTTGAATTACACATTAGGATTACAAATACTGTAATCAAATAGATGTTAATTTATTAATGACCGTACATCAGGCTAGAGGACCTCTTCTTAATTTCAATCGAGCAAATATTTGCGTTTGTAACTCTTTCTCTTGTAAGCCTTCTCTGGCTGATCTCTTCTAATCGTCCAACAGTAGTCCGCCATCATATGTCTATCCCAGTGACCTTGGTAGCGCTCTTCCATCGTCATCCAATCCTAGTGGAAGCATTTCCCTTGTTCGTCGCTCACGGCTCCCAGATTCTCTGGGAATCGGTCGAGGTGACTATTTAGGAAATGCAGCTTCACACTCATGTTGCATCCCAGATTACGACATGCTAAACGCATATTAGTAACCAGATCCTCGTAGTTATGCGCTTTTTTTGTTTCCCAAGAAGTTACGAATAACGGCAGAAAATGAGAGCCAGGCTGCCTTCTCTTTTTCATTCATGGTGTTCACGAATCTAGAATCACTCAGAAGTCTTCGGATTTGGGGACCATCAAATACTCATGCTTTTATTTTTTCATATGGCAAAGCAGGAAACGCCGATACATTGTACTGAAAACAATCATTGTCAGTGCTCAACGCCTTGACATTCTGCTTCATCAACCCCAGTTTGAGATGAAGTGTAAGGAAAACGATCTTCTCTCGACTTACGATTTGCCTATAACAATGTTTGGTATTCCTGCTTCCAAAGTTTTCCGAACTGGTCAATCTGTTTGGACCAGTGTTTGTCACGGGATCGACTGTCCCACATACAGATATAGAATGTAAATTTTGTATATCCCTTCTGCATACCAAGGAGGAAGTTGACCATCTTAAGGTCTACGCATATGATCCAATTGTGTTTATGGCGGTACTAAGTAAATCCATGTCCATTCTTATGTCATCGTGAGTTTCTCGCAGATGGACAGAGTGACCGAGAGGAACTGCACCAAAGTCATTGCCATTATGCAAAATGACACACTTGAGGCTACGCTTGGAGCTATCCAAAAACAGTCTCCACTCAGCAGGGCTATAGGTGCCAAGTCCCAACTCGGTAAACAGACCAGGAACACCATGGCCGTATACAAATTGTTTGTCCTCAGAGAAATACTTAACAAATGTACTCTACCTTGTTCGGTAATATGATACCCGTACCGACCTGACAAGCATGTCTTTCACTCAACCTGGACGCTAAAGGTTTCGCAAATTTCTTGGAGAGCGCCAAATCACGTATCAAGTCATTCAAATCCTCTTGATTGAAACAGTGAGGAGCTAATTACTGTTTAGCATCTGATGATGAATCTACAGAGTCTGAATCTATTCCGTGGACATCTATATCAGATACATCATTTTCCTCCTCGGAGGAAGCATATCCACTGAAAATCGGAACCGGTAAAGGCTCAGAATGAGGTACTGGCCGGATTGCCGAGGGAATGTTAGGGTAGTCGATCTTGTGCCGATTTTTCTTGCCAATCCCTTTAGTATTCACCAGGCAGAAATAACAGGCCGATACATGATCCTTTTTCGCTCGCCACACCATGGGGATTCCAAAAGGAAGACCATTTATCTTCCCTTTCGTCCACTCACGAAGATGTTTCACACAACTATGGCAAACAGCATGTGGGTCTCACTTCTTATCTTGATCGCCAAGAGGAACATCAAAATATGCCTTATAAGTGAGGATCACAAAGTTTAATATATTGCGCCTTTGACGAACTAGCATTTAACAGCCACATATATAGCATAAGGTGTCTAAATCATTAACGCAATTTCCTCTTGACGAAGCCATCACTCTAACATGAGACCTAAAAAAAAACAATAATGTCAATATTTTGCACAATAACACTTAATACTATCTTACTAGTATGTACTGTGAAGTATTTGCTTTCTACAAGCACCCTCTCTGTCCGTCCGGAGGGCAAGTTTCGGGGAAACGAGAAAATAGAAATTACAGAATAACTATAGCATGTAGGTAAAAATGGATTGTATATTTGAAATCAGCATGAAAATAACGAATTAAAATTGGCAGATAAATCTAAGTTACCCGAAAATATTATGAAAATTGTTCCCCTGCGTTATAGCTAATAGGCTACAAACTCAACTGAGCAAGTAAGGAGCGCATAACCCCCAACAACACGGATTCTGGAGAAAAGGGGGCACAGAAAAGGACCTAAATTCGAACTCAAGGCGGGCGTTCTCCAGGGAAGTTGCCTGAGCACACTGCTTTACTTGGTCTTTACCATCGACCTCCCAACTCCGGTGCACAGGGACACGATGTATCTGTAATTCGCAGATGACATCACCCAGATCATTCCGTTCCCGGTGAAGAAAGCAAGGGATCAGGCAATGCGCATAATAGCGGAAATCAATAACAACCGGCACGAGAGACGATGGAAGATTAGAATAAATAGGGACAAGTGTAAAATCGTCCTACTGAGCCGCAGGTTGACGTGGCTCATCATCATCGATGCGAGGATATACGGCTACTCCGCCGAAGGCACTGTCCTGGCCCTAAAGATATCCGACCACGGATACTCGAGACACTACACGGAAAGACGGAACCTAACAAAGAGAGAAACCTCCAAGCTATACTGGTTTATAACTCGTAGCGCGGCCAACATTAGGAAACTATACCTGATCTACATGCGGGCTTAGCTCATCTACCCCGCAGTAGTGACTCAAGCGGCCAGCAAGACCTTAATGAGAAAACTCCAACGTGTTCAAAACTCCGCATCCGTAATAATTTATGGGCGGGGGTGGGGCTCTTAAAGGTCGTCCCTAATTATGGGGGAACCTTGAAGGTAATCGTGAGGACAACCCAAGAGCCTTGAAAGGGGGACGCTGGTTGCAGGTAATGGTGATAGATTACCGAGTTATCGTGAAATATTTTGGCAAGGACTCCGGTTGATACAGATTATGCAGTTTATTTGCGTTGCCCTTCTTTATTTCACACGAGAATAATTTGTTTATTGTTATGGGGTGCCCTAAGCCGAGGGGCGGTCTTATTCTAGCGACATGGTCAAATAGCCTGGAGGATGGGGATAAAACACACCAGGGTAGAACACCGGTATTTCGGGAGTTATGTAATCGCGAGGAATTGCGATTAACGAGGAGAATGCGCAACGGTTGTTTTCCCGATTAATAAGGCCTTGAATCAGGGAGATTGAGGAACGTCAGTATATTGAAGTCACCAGAGCAAAAATAGAATTATTATTGAACTAGATCTTATTGCACTGTACAGAAAGTTCTTTAATTAAGTTTTACATTCTAAGATACGACATAAATTAAGTTCGAGGTCTAGTGCGAGCAAAATCTAAAGGAAGCCGGACAAATAAAGCCTTTAAGAGTTACACCTTAATGTCTGCGTTATGTACACGACTACATACAAGGATGAATTACGCAAATCCGAGAGATCGGACTGAACGATATATAACGCGATATATTGCTATATAAAAATAATAGTACTCTGTTCTGGCTTCACACAGTTATATATTCAATTTAAGTCACGCCCTACAGGTTCTCCGTCCAACTAAGCTACACCTCCCACTTATGTGTCGGCCCGTTGATTGGTCGGTATTAACATAACTCTACTCTTGATTGGCTACTGCTGAACATATGGATAAGGGAGGCACTCCGACTATTAGGTAAAATTCTCTGTGGGCGGTGGCATGTTGCCATGGAGACAGCTTCTTAATCTCCCTTCTATTTACTTAATCGTGATAAATATCCGGTTTATTTTGGATTCTGCTTTGATTATAATGTTTGCCTAAGATTGCCTCGACCAACTCTAACAGAGATAATTATGTTCCGTTTACTACCTCGTGACATTCTCGTAAACGGCGCTAACATTACTTTTCTCTCTCTATATACTCTTTGTGTGTGGTGACTCTCGCGTGTGTCCTATTTTGGACGTACACGCCGGTCGCTACAAATTAACAAAGCCAGAAGTCGTGGCCAACAACGGCTAAGGGATCTTCATAGGAGAAAAAAAAACTGGACCTTATCAACATCATCACCCCCATTTCTAAATATTCCCTTTAACTCTAAATTTGCAATTCAAAGATAATACTAGCTAGTAAATTTCTAGATGTACATTTTACAGTGTGCTCTCTTAACAGTACAAAATATTTTGTTCGTTTATTTGTATTTTATGCCTAAGAAGATGACCGTATTGTGGTCAAAACGTCGCCGGTAAATAAAAAGGATGATTCAGCTATTTTCCTCGCCTTGGGATTTCTGTTAAACGTTAAATTTAGGCTATCTAGAAGCAATCCTTATCGAGATATATATATATATATATATATATATATATATATATATATATATATATATATATATATATATATATATATATCCCGCGCGATATTTGCTATTGTTTCCACATGAGAGTCTAGTTCACAAATTAACAAGGCCTGCTGACGAAAATGTCACGTGCTCTCACTTATTTTGATTTATAACTTTACGACCTTCAAAACTTATTTCCCGGACTAACCTTGGGAGGGCATTGGCGGTTTTATCATTCGAAAGAAAATGTAAAACAACATAAGGGTTTCAAATTTCGTTAGAATCGGCCGAATAGTTATGATGTTATCGCCAAAACAAAATAATTCTCAGGCTAATCTTGAGAGGACTTCGGCGATGCAATTCGAATGAGAATGTAAAACAACATGAAGATCTCAAATTTAGTTAGAATCAACCAAATAGTTATGCTGTTATCACCAGGACAAAATAATTCCCGAGCTAACCTTGAGAGACTTTGGCAATATCATTCGAAAGAGAATGCAAAACAACATAAGGGTTTCAAATTTCATTAGAATCTGCCGAATAGTTATAATGTTATTACAAAAACATAAAAAGAGCAAAACTGGGACCGACCAACATAGTGAGATGTAGAGTCGCTCGCGACTAGACTCTCACGCGACCAAAAATGCAAAGGATATTTACTTACTTAGGTTACCTACTTACGGTAAACATGAAGATCGGCGGCGCGCCCGAAAAAGTGTGTGTGGGGGGGGGGGGGTGAGTATGTTTCGTTCACCCACGCATGCATATTCATGCGTCTTTGGTTAAATATAAACGTTAGAACATTATTCTATAAACAATTATGATTATATACTGGGGACTGTGCCCCCAGACCCCCTCCCCAATTTATTGCAACTCAGGATCATCGTAGGGGGCTCCCCTCGCAGCGATAAACCCCCACAAGTAGTCCCCTTGAATTTACTCCAAAAAAGTGAAACATATTGGAACAGCGACGAAATATTTTGCGTCCCATCGTTCGCGCCGCCGATCTTCATGTTTACCATTAATCAATCTATTATTGAAAGAGCAGAGACTAAAAAGCTATTGAAATCCCTAAATGTATACAAAGCTACGGGACCTGATAATATTCACCCCAAAATACTAAGAGAGTATGCCGAGGAGTTGTCGTTGCAATTGACTATATCGTTTAATGAGTCAATTAATTCTGCTTCGGTTTCTGAAGATTGGACTTCTGCGATTATTACACCAATATATAAGAAAGGTAGTAGAAAGACCCCTGATAACTACAGGCCAGTGTCCCTGACTTCCCAGGTATCAAGGTTGTTGGAGAAGTGTTTGAGGGAGCGAATTGTTGGGCACCTTTCAGAGAACCAATTCATCTCGGAGCATCAGCATGGATTTGTCAAAGGGAGTTCATGCTTGACCAACTTACTGGAGTGTTTGTAGTGTCGGACTGACTGTTTTGATGATGGTGATCCACTTGATGCAATTTATTTGGATCTGAGAAAGGCCTTTGACAGTGTGCTGTTGCAAAGACTATTGTTCAAATTATCTAAAGCTGAAATTCGTAGTAATTGCTGTCGTGGATTGAGTACTTTTTAAGGAAGTCAAGATAGTGGTGTTGTAAATAGTAGTGTATCAGGATGGAGTGAGATATCTAGTTGGGTGTTACACGGGACTGTACTTGGATCAGTGCTTTTTACCATTTACATTAATGATCTTCCCAATGCAATAAAGTCAAATATCAAGATATTTGTAGATGACACTAAGGTATATAATGGAATCAAGGTACCTGAAGACATTGTGAGACTGCAGGAAGATATGAGGAGCATGGAGGAGTGGTCACATCAATGGTTGATATCAACCAATAATGAAAGAGCTGTATATGAAATTAATGGAGATGAAATTGCTTCTTCTGATGTTGAAAAAGACCTCTTGGAGTGCTGGTCTCATCTGGTTTGAAGTTTGAGATACAGATTTCAGAGTGTGTGAAGAAAGCTAATTTTGTATTGAAGCAAGTTAAGCAGAACTTTCACTTCTTTAATATTGAGTCTGTAGAAATATTATATAAAGCTTATGTTAGACCACAATTTGAGTATGATATTCAGGCATGGCCTCTGTACCTGCAGAAGGATATAAAAAGAATGGAGGATGTTCAAAGAGCTTCTAAGCTGCTACCAGGATTTGGAGCATTGACCTATGAGGAAAGATTGGAGAGACTAAGTGGACTACCCTTGAGGATAGAAGAAAGAGGGGAGGTGTACACACTTTTTGGCAAAATCATGACACTAGGTCATGGATTTTGATGATTTTTTGCATGCAAGTTGGGTCTGGTGAGATAACATGACATAGGAATATTTATGACTCTGGGTCACCCATGGCCATTTTTTATGGCCAGGTCAATTTTTGGTCAAACTGGTTGACTGAAAAAGGTTGACATGCCATAACTTTGGCTAGAGTTAACCAATTAGAACAATTTTGGTACCAAAGTGCTTAGGAGAAAGAGATCTTGCAAATGAGTGGAAGAATGACATTCCCAGGACAATTTTTGCCATGATGGCCCTTTTTTAACTCTGACCTTTAACCCTGGCCAAAGTTCAACTTTGATCCTCCCCCCCAAATTTCTAAATTTAGCTCTATTTATCCTCCATAGCTCCAGGAAAAATAAAAATGGGATCTCCATTAGTTTTGAATACATGAGCATTTATATGCCATCAGGTGGGTGGTATATAAAGGTTAGTTGAAAGGATGAGTAAAAGCAGGGTAAAAGGTGTTGTTTCTGGTGTGCTTCCGAGATTGGATATGGGGGTAGAATGGTTGTTGCGTGCAATTGGTTTGAATGAATTTGTGAAAGGACTGTGTGAGGAGTTAGGATTGGTGTTTGTAGATGTCTGGGGTGGGTTTTATGGGAATAGGAGGTTGTATGCAATGGATGGGCTCCATCTTAGTCGGGCAGGTGTTGAGGTTCTATGGGGGGAGCTGGATAGTGTGATTAGGTCCTTACAGGTGGGAAACTAGAAACTGTTAGAGGTAAGGGAATAGCAGGAATAGAAGGCAGGTGTAGGAAATGGAAGGGATGCAGAGATAGAGGAATAGCTAGGGGAGAGGGCATACTGATGCGTTATAGGGGGACTAATGCACAAGTGAATGAGCAGATAACTAGGAATAAAAAAGCACAATGCAATGAAGATGGGAATAATAAAAAAACCTTAAAAATATACTACACAAATGGTCGGAGTATAAGGAATAAGATAGATCTCTTAAGAGCATTAGCAAGTGAAGAGAATTTTGATATAATTGCAATAACAGAGTCATGGCTTGATTTGGCAGGTAATCACTTTAAACCTGAGGTTGAGATTGAGGGCTTTAACATGTTCCATACAAATAGGAAGAGAGGAGGAGGGGTTATTATTTATATTAAAGATAATCTCCAGTGTTGTGTAAACAGTACAATTAAATTAGATGATAACACAGAGTCATTATGGCTAAATGTAAAGGAAGGTAAAAACAAGCTTGTCATAGGATTATTATACAGACCACCAAATCTTAGTAAGGAAGCTTCAAATCTTCTGTGGCAGGAGATAGAACGGGCATGTAGAAGTAAGCATCTGTGTATAATGGGCGATTTTAATTACAGAAATATAGACTGGAAAGCTCTTGTGGGTGATCAGGAGGCTGAGGAATTTTTGAATGTTGTCCAAGATAATTTTCTGAGGCAGATTATTAACGAACCCACTAGAGGTTATAATATACTGGATTTAGTTCTGACAAATAGGGAAGAAGTTATTAAGGATACTGAGATTGGAGGAAATTTGGGTAATAGTGACCATTGTGAAATTAGATTCAAGATGAAATGGAATGGTATTGATAGTAGCATGAACAATGTTAAAATTCCTGACTTTAGAAGAGCAAATTATAATGGGCTAAGGACTTACCTGGAGGCAGTTGTACAGAAACCAGGCAATGAAATCAATTCAGGAATAGATTCAATGATATCAGTTAGTGGAGACAATAATCACCAGGAGGAAGAGATTACAATTGAAGAGGAGTATGAAAGAATAATTGAGCAATTAATTACAGGTCAGATGATTAACATTCCATATAAGGGTCATTCCATCCGAATTCAACAAGGGACATTTAGTCACCATCACCGATTTTGATGAAAATTGGTATACAGGTTGATTTTGATGAGAGAAAAACAACGAGACACTTCCCAGCCCTCAATTTTGAATAGCTCAAAAGTTATAACCTGTCAAAGTTGAGAAAAATTGTCCAATTTCTTGATACCAGCATTTGAAAAAAAATTATTTCTCCCTTATTATAGCACATAAAACAATGAATTATGTATTTTTTTTAAGCTTAAGGGTTGCTCTAAACATTTTTAACAACAAAATTAATTTTTGGTAAAAAAATTTGTTTGACCTTAAAGGTCAACTTTTGACCTTTAAAAAAAATATATTGGTATCAATAAATTTTTGTGTAATTTTTTTTTATAAATATATATGCCTTTAGACTACAATATAAGATAAATTTCATTCTGGGTTTTTCATTATATCAGGAGTTATGATCAATTTTGTAACCTCTGGTATGGCCATTTTTTGCTATCTTCACAAATAAATTTTTTTTATATGCATCTTTGTCATATTAACAGAGTTACGTCATATTCACAGAGTTAGTTATTAATTATTAGATGCCTAAGTATTATATTTGAATGCTTTTAATATATACTCGTATATTAGAATCATTAATTCTATAGATATGTGTTAAATCCTACCTACAAGAAAAAATGAACTTTCAGTAATTTTTTATTTAAAATTATAAATATTTTTAAAGCTACCTACCTATGTATTTAATTTATAATTTGCTATGGTCAATGGTGGCAGAGCCACCACCAACAGTTAAGATACCTGCATAACTGCTGGTATCCCCATCGCCTAAGGGGCCACTCCTGATAGCTCAGCAAAAAAGCCACAGGTGCCACCCAACCTCCCAAAATGAATTTATTCTTTTTATAATAATTTAGGAATCAATTTTTTTCTGCATTATTTCTGTTGATTTTAATTGTTCATTTTTAGATAGTTTGTAAGTTCTTCCTGTTGCTGTTACAGGCTCAACCATGCTCAATATGTCATCTAATGGCAATACTAATACATCTGGTTTTCTTGGATATTTAAATGAATTTGATGGTCCTTCTGGTTCTAGAAATGTTATTTTAACAGTCATTTTCTCAACATTGGTATCCAATACACACCCTAAGTACCATTTGTCATCATACTTAGCAGTGACAAATCCTTTTACATCCTCCAATAATATTGCCTCTGTATAGGATATTTTCACTTTCTTGAATTCTGATGCAGATGATATTGTTTTCACTCTTAGTTCATTTTCATTAACTGGCTCAAAACTGTGTAATTTTGGGGTACCAATTATTGCAGAGGCCTGGTCAAATCTTTCTTGCAAATAATTTTTTTCTTTAATGTATTCACTATTTGGGACATATGAAAATTTGATTCCCTTAATGTGTCTTTCAGCAAAATCAAAGAGCTGTTGAGGAGTCATTATCTGATCATTATATGCTCTTTGCAGGCTAGCTTTTGCTGCTAGTCTTTTTACTGTGCCCCCTACACATCGCATGGTATTTTCCATGAGATGTAGCAAAGAAATGCCATTCTGCTTCCAATCCAAAATCTGATTTATGGTGACATAAATTAATAAAGTTTTTAAAATTTTTATATTGTGATGCAGCTCCATCAGAAAAATATATAATTTTTATTATTGGGAATTTGAGTTCTTTTTTAAAAAATTCAATAAGTTTTTTTTTAAATAAATGGACTGCAACAGTGTCATGCTTCAAGCAGTTTGAAATCACAACAAAACTTATGTGTTGTGTTTCCCCAGCTTCTTTGTAGTAGGAAAGAAAGGGATGTAATGTAGCTTGGGAGTTATTCCAGTGGTACCCTTGTGCTGCATCCTGAAGAAGGAATGAGTAATTTTCAGCAAAATCGCATACTACTAAGATTTCACCATCTTTTAGTTCTTCAAAATAGCACTCATAAGTTGGAGGGTCACATGTAATGAATGATAGACATGTTTTGTAATCATCTAAATGCAGGTCACTGTCTTTTGTCAACTGTGGTAGCCTTGTACCAATAATCCTCAGTTTAACATTTTGATGATGTATGCAAACACACACACTGTGAGTTCCTGCACCACCAGCTAATACACACTCGTTGGGTCTCAGCTCAGCAAATTTTGAAAAGCCAATCTTAGTGTCTGGGTATTTTGTTTTAAATAAATGATAAATTTCTTTTAAATTTCCCAAAATTAAGTATTTTTGTTCATGAGTTTTCTGTCCATCTTTTCTAACACTCTTGAAATCTCTTTTCCCTGGCATAATTCTGCTTACTTCTTCATTTTTATAAAAGTCTTCTACTACTTTAATTGTTTCTGATGGAAATGTACCTTTTCTTTTGCTTGGCAATGACATTATTCCTTCTTCCATTGCTAGTTTTTTAGCTTGTCTGGCCATGTAATTAGTAACATTAAATTCAGATTTAATTTTGGATAAGCTCCAGCTTTTTGGCAAAACAGTTAAGATTTGCAGCTGCTCAGACCTTTTACTAGTAGTTTGAAATTTCTCCTTCAGTTGATTTATCATTTCTTCACCATCTTTATTTGATTCTGTTCTAGAAGACTCTGGGTCTTGATCCAAGGGTAATGGATATTTTGTTGCAGAGCCTACAGTTCTGAGTTTACTTGAAATGGATTTTTAAATTTTATTCATTTTATCTGAACTATATTTTTTTTACTACATCCATTTTAAATTTCTTGACTGGTGACTCTCCAATAGCTATGAATGATTTATTTAATTCAGTTAATGCTTCTTGTGATTCTTTCTGTTCAGTAATTGGCTCAATTTCCATTCTTTCTTCTGAAAGGCTTGGATTCGTATTTTGAGATGAAGAACTATCATCATCAGCTATCTTTTTTCTGCAGTCATCACAGATTTTTTGGTCCTTAAAATTTTTTAATTTTGGATATTCTCTTATTAAGTCTTCTGAAATTAGTCTCAGATTTTTCTTTATTAATTTTTTTGTGACCTTTGTAAGGATCGCAGCAATACTTAATATTTAAAAAATGCTTTCTCTTCTCATCCATAATAATTTGTTAAAATACAAATAATTGGTAATGCAAATTATTAATTACTTTTTTATCTAAATATTAAACTTTCTGAAAAAAAAGAAAAATTTTTAAATTAGCTTTCATAGTTTATAAAGTAACACCTAATAGGTAAAATTTATAACATAAAAATAGGTAAAAATTGGCATACCAATGTTTACAAAATTGATCATAACTCCTGATATAATGAAAAACCCAGAATGAAATTTATCTTATATTGTAGTCTAAAGGCATATATATTTCTAAAAAAAATTACACAAAAATTTATTGATACCAATATATTTTTTTAAAGGTCAAAAGTTGATCTTTAAGGTCAAAAAACTTTTTTAGCAAAAATTAATTTTGCTGTTAAAAATGTTTAGAGCAACCCTTAAGCTTTTAAAAAATACATAATTCATTGTTTTCTGTGCTATAATAAGGGAGAAATAATTTTTTTTCAAATGCTAGTATCAAGAAATTTGATAATTTTTCTCAACTTTGACAGGTTATAACTTTTGAGCTATTCAAAATTGAGGGCTGGGAAGTGTCTCATTGTTTTTCTCTCATCGAATTCAACCTGTATACCAATTTTCATCAAAATTGGTGATGGTGACTTAAAATTTCCCCCCAAATTGGTTGATTTACATAAGAACATAAGAAAAGAAGGAGACTGCAAAAGACCATTCATGGCCTACACTTGGCAGCTCCTGTTCCATTCAACACACAAAAGATTTCTTACCAGAGAAAAGTCATCAACATTGTCACCCTTAACAGGAGTTCGTCAGATCTAATCTACAATATACATAAAATGCATCCAGAGGATTATGTCCATTCATGCAACCGCAAAATATAATCTTCCCACTCCTTAGAAAAATATATACATATGTACATAAAAAAAAGTCATCCCATCTAGCAGCTTCATCCATATATTTATCTAATCTATTCTTAAAACTACCCAGAGAGGAGGCTTCTATCACATGCCTAGTGAGCCTATTCCATTCATCTACCACATGATTTGTAAACCAATTCCTCCCAATCTCCTTCCTAAACCTATACTTATCAAGCTTAAACCCATTGCTACGTGTCCTGTCATGTTCACTAAGTATAAGAACCTTACCCAGATCCCCTTTATTATATCCTTTTACCCATTTGAAGACTTCAATCAATTCCCCTCTGACTCTTCTCCTTTCCAATGTATGTAGATTTAGTTTTCTGAGCCTTTCACCATAGTGTAAGTTCCTTAGCCCACCAATCATCTTTGTCATCCTTCTCTGCACAGACTCAAGCAAATCAATATCCTTCCTATAATATGGTGACCAAAATTGTACTGCATAGTCTAGATGAGGCCTAACTAGCGCCAGATACAGTTTTAGAATGACTTCAGCACTCTTATTGCTTACACTCCTCCTAATGAATCCCAATATCCTATTAGCTTTATTCTTAGCATTTAGACATTGCTTTCTAGGACGAAGGTCTGAACTTACCAAAATACCCAAGTCTCTCTCACAATCAGTCCTCCCTAAAATTCTGCCATTTAATTTATAACTATTCAATGGATTATTTCTACCTATACTAAGTACACTACATTTGTCTATGTTAAACTTCATTTGCCATTTCTCGGCCCAATTGGACAGAATGGTCAATTCCTCCTGCATTACAACAGCATCAGAATCAGCCCTAATGGCCCTACCTAGCTTAGTATCATCAGCAAATTTACTCAGGTCACTACTTATACCTATGTCAAGATCATTAATATAAATTAAGAATAGCAAGGGACCCAAAACAGATCCTTGAGGAACTCCACTGCTAACACACCCCCACTCAGATTTAACTCCATCTATACTAACTCTTTGCTGTCTGTCACCAAGCCATGACTGAATCCACCTAAATATACTGCCATCGATCCCGTGTGCTTTAACTTTGCTCAGAAGTCGTAAGTGTGGCACTCGATCAAAAGCCTTACTAAAGTCCAAGTATAAAATATCATAGTTTTCATCATTATCTGCTGCTTCATACACCTTACTATAAAAAGACAGCAAATTAGTCAGACAGGATTTACCCTTACTAAAGCCATGCTGTGATTCTTTTATCAATTTATGCTTATCCAAGTGATCTCTAATATTCCTTGCTATAATAGATTCCATCATTTTCCCTACCACTGATGTCAAACTTACTGGTCTGTAATTAGACATATTTGTTTTATCCCCTTTCTTAAATATAGGTATCACATTGGCTTTCTTCCATGCCACTGGCACAATGCCACTCTCCAATGATTTTCTAAAGATGCATGCTAGGGGCTCACTTAACACATCCTTACATTCTTTCAAAATTCTAGGAAAGAGCTCATCAGGACCGGGTGCTTTACTACTTTTGATTTTATCAATTTCCTTTGTCACTATCTCCTTTGTGATCAATATATCCTTTAATTTCTCTTCATCATTACCCCGAAAGATCATTGACACCTCAGGTATATTTAGAGTATCCTCCTGTGTAAATACTGAGAGAAAAAAGTCATTTAGCATTCCAGCCATTGAGTCCCTATCACTCACTAATTCTCCATTGGAATCTATAAGTGGGCCTATTTTATCTCTAACCTTAGTTTTGTATAATTGATAAAAACTTTTAGGATCTTCCTTTGCCCTATTTGCCACTTTAATTTCATAATTTCTCCTTGCTACTCTAACTAACTTTTTAACATCTCTTGCTAGTTCATTATATCTCTGCCTTAAGTGATCCTCCCCATTTTTTATTTTCCTATAAATGCCCTTTTTAATGCCAATATAATGCTTAATTTTATCTGTCATCCATTTTGGGTCATTATTTTTAGTCCTAATCTCCTTATATGGAATGTTAATCATCTGACCTGTAATTAATTGCTCAATTATTCTTTCATACTCCTCTTCAATTGTAATCTCTTCCTCCTGGTGATTATTGTCTCCACTAACTGATATCATTGAATCTATTCCTGAATTGATTTCATTGCCTGGTTTCTGTACAACTGCCTCCAGGTAAGTCCTGAGCCCATTATAATTTGCTCTTCTAAAGTCAGGAATTTTAACATTGTTCATGCTACTATCAATACCATTCCATTTCATCTTGAATCTAATTTCACAATGGTCACTATTACCCAAATTTCCTCCAATCTCAGTATCCTTAATAACTTCTTCCCTATTTGTCAGAACTAAATCCAGTATATTATTACCTCTAGTGGGTTCGTTAATAATCTGCCTCAGAAAATTATCTTGGACAACATTCAAAAATTCCTCAGCCTCCTGATCACCCACAAGAGCTTCCCAGTCTATATTTCTGTAATTAAAATCGCCCATTATACACACATGCTTACTTCTACATGCCCGTTCAATCTCCTGCCACAGAAGATTTGAAGCTTCCTTACTAAGATTTGGTGGTCTGTATAATAATCCTAAGACAAGCTTGTTTTTACCTTCCTTTACATTTAGCCATAATGACTCTGTGTTATCATCTAATTTAATTGTACTGTTTACACAACACTGGAGATTATCTTTAATATAAATAATAACCCCTCCTCCTCTCTTCCTATTCCTATCTGTATGGAACATGTTAAAGCCCTCAATCTCAACCTCAGGTTTAAAGTGATTACCTGCCAAATCAAGCCATGACTCTGTTATCGCAATTATATCAAAATTCTCTTCACTTGCTAACGCTCTTAAGAGATCTATCTTATTCCTTATACTCCGACCATTTGTGTAGTATATTTTTAAGTTTTTTTTATTATTCCCATCTTCATTGCATTGTGCTTTTTTATTCCTAGTTATCTGCTCATTCACTTGTGCATTAGTCCCCCTATAATGCATCAGTATGCCCTCTCCCCTAGCTATTCCTCTATCACTGCATCCCTTCCATTTCCTACACCTGCCCTCTATTCCTGTTATTCCCTTACCTCTAACAGCTTCTAGTTTCCCACCCGTAAGGACCTAATCACACTATCCAGCTCCCCCCATAGAACCTCAACACCTGCCCGACTAAGATGGAGCCCATCCATCGCATACAACCTCCTATTCCCGTAAAACCCTCCCCAGACATCTACAAACACCAATCCTAGCTCCTCACACAGTCCTTTCACAAATTCATTCAAACCAATTGCACGCGACAACCATTCTACCCCCACATCCAATCTCGGAAGCACACCAGAAACAACACCTTTTACCCTGCTTTGACCCATAATGGGTCATGCTGTTGTAATGCAGGAGGAATTGACCATTCTGTCCAATTGTGCCGAGAAATGGCAAATGAAGTTTAACATAGACAAATGTAGTGTACTTAGTATAGGTAGAAATAATCCATTGAATAGTTATAAATTAAATGGCAGAATTTTAGGGAGGACCGATTGTGAGAGGGACTTGGGTATTTTGGTAAGTTCAGACCTTCGTCCTAGAAAGCAATGTCTAAATGCTAAGAATAAAGCTAATAGGATATTGGGATTCATTAGGAGGAGTGTAACCAATAAGAGTGCTGAAGTCATTCTAAAACTGTATCTGGCGCTAGTTAGGCCTCATCTAGATTATGCAGTACAATTTTGGTCACCATATTATAGGAAGGATATTGATTTGCTTGAGTCTGTGCAGAGAAGGATGACAAAGATGATTGGTGGGCTAATGAACTTACCTTATGGTGAAAGGCTCAGAAAACTAAATCTACATACATCATAAATCACAGTGACATAGCCTGCAAGTTTTCCATTGAACACTGGACATGAAATATTTTTTGTGACATTCTAATCCAAAAGTCTCACAGAGACTAAATGGGCGAACTTGGAGAGCCTCCTTTGATATTGGAATGAACAAATTAAGTTTTTGTATGCCTGGAATAGTTTTGGTCGCAGGTCTGGTTTTCAAAAGTTCTTCCTGTTCATATTCCTTTTGAGTTCCATATCCAAACTTCATATTCCCAAGAGTTTCAGTGAATACAAACAAATCTCTCGGTGATACAATCTGTTTGTCATAGGGTCTTCTCAAGCTCTCTTTAGTAGCCTCCCTTTTGATGGTGCCACCTACGCTGTCTGATGGTCCCTTCCCATGGCTAGTGGCAAAAAAATGCTACTCTGCTTCTATACCATATTGCTCTTTATGCCAGCAAAGATTCTGGAAAGATTTACAGTTTTTATACTGTGCTGCAGATCCATCTGAAAAGTAAGTAAATTTTTTTTACCATTTTGAATACTGATTTCAGATACTCTATCAACATTCGCTGAAATAGATGCACTGCCACATTATTGTGGATGATACACTGAAATTATGGTGTATGAGTCATGACAGACTTTTCCATCTTTAATATGATAAAACACCCAAGGATGTATTGTGGCCTGTGCACAATTCCAATGATATCCCTGGGCTGCGTCTTGTATTACAAATGAATAGTTTTCTGAAAAATCACCAATTACTACAAATTCACTATCTACACTATTGTTTTTCACAGTTTCCAAGTACTGTGCAAACTTTTAGAATGATACTTTTACCTCAGGGTACTTTACTTTGAAACTGCTATGAAGTTCCTTCAAATTGTTGAGAATGAGTCGTTTCTGTAACCTCTGCTTTTCCCCTTCAATTCGCACTACTAGATAATCCTTCTTTTCTGGTAAAACCCAACTCATGTCATCACTGCGATAATATTCAAGGACTAAAGATTTTAGTTCCTCAGGAAACACTCTACCAAGCTTATGGTTAGGTGAAACTAAGATTCCTTTCTCCTTTAGTATATGGTGAGATTGTACAGCCATTCTCTGAGAGCAATCAAACTCATTCATGAGTTTTCTAACGCTGATACTGGTTGCAAATATGGTTAGAATTCTGATTTCCTTTAGAGACTGGATGACTTCTGGCATACAGTTTATGTTACATCTTTGCGGCACATCTCCTTGTTTTCCTGAACTACTGCCCACGACCAAATCCAACTTTCTCCTAACAGATTCTTCAACTTTTAACCTTTTCTCAGGTACGTAAGTCAGATGCCTTTTGGCTTTCCTTATATCAAAGGGGCTCTCACCAATGAAAGACAATGATTGGTTCAGTAAGTCAACTTCAATTGCCACATCTTAATCCTCTTTTTGGCTAGGCATTTCATTGAACTCCTGTTCAGATGCTGAAGTTCCAGACTGCTCTGGAGTATTTTGCTCCATTTGTAACTCTGAAAGCTTCTTCCTACAAACAGAACAAAGCTTATCATCTTTGCTAGAAGAGATAAGAACTTCTGCAAAAGCTGAGCAGAAACATTTCTTAGGTCTTTCTTTTGCAGGGATTTATGGATCTTCAGTGGATCGCTGCAGTACTTTTCCATCTTTAATATGATAAAACACCCAAGGATGTATTGTGGCCTGTGCACAATATACAATAAATTAATTAAAATAAACACCTATATTTAAAATTGCCAATATACAATATCAATATTGCTGCTTCAATCATTACATTGTCCTAGAAAATTGGTAAGCAAAGAAAGAAGTGCATAATAATCGTCAAGTATTATATCTTGGTAGAAATAGGTCAAAGTTTAGGTGCAAAGGGTTGTAGGTTGGTATACTAGTTTATAACTAACAAACATTTCCATTAGCGCTTTTTAAGATTTGATTCTTCATAAATTGGCAGAGAAGTGGACAAAACACAAGAAAAGAGTAGGTACCTATTTAATGATCAACATTATTTTAAATTATTTTCATGTTTTCTCAGTCCAGCGCTTCAACCCTAATAGCCATTAAGTTAGCTAATGGTTACATCATAATGCATTGCTGAGAATAGGTTTATTACACTCCTAGTTTAATCTTTCTTCCATACCTATTTTTGGAGGGTATAGCTACCTATATTTTGTAGGTACATTCAGTTTTTATCAAATTAAAGGATTTGGTGAAAATTGCCTTCTCTCATTTGAAATAGCTTAGCATAGGAAAAATATGTGATCAATCAAAAGTCACTATTAATTATTGGGTGTTCATTTTAGATGTCTAATAAGTAATAAATCATTCTCCTCTTTTTCATAATATAATAATTTGGTAGGTAGGTAGCTGTATAGAAATCATTAGGTATTTCAAAATTATAAAAAATAAATAAAATTACACACCTGTAAATTATTTTAGGATTTGCAGATAATCTCACAATTAATATTAAATAGGTAGTTTAGAAGATATCTTGAAATTATTTTAATTTATATATTGAAGACATAAATGACATTGGTATCTGAAAAACATAATTTAAAAAAATTGGGATGATCTGAGTTACACTTTGGCCGGGGTCAAAGGTCAAAGAGTTCACAAAAAGGTCATCATATCAAATATTGTCATAGAAACATCGTTCTTCCACTCATTTGAAAGATCTCTCTCCTGAACATTTTCGTGTTAAAATCGTTCAGATTGGTTAATTCTGGCCAAAGTTATGACCTCTCAAAGGTTTTGGGTCAATCAGTTTGACCAAAAATTGATCTGGCCATAAATATGACAACAATGACCAGATAGGCCTCATACTTAGTATGTGAACTTTATTCATCATAACCAACAAATGATGTAAATTTCATGCGATTCTGCGACCAAGGTGTCAGGAGGGTGTGTTCAAGTTCTTGGGAGGATATGACTTTATGTCTGAGCCTGAGGAGTTTTTCCAGCTTGCACAAGGTATTACTAGAGGTCATAACAGAAAACTCTTTAACAAGAGATGCAACAGAACTCTAAGGAATGATTTGCCAGACGATGTTGTGAATTCCACCAGTGTAAACTTTTTTTAAAATTAAATATGATAAACATATAAGAGAACTAAATAATCACTAGTGAGGCAAGATTTTAAAGCACAGAGTGCATATTTCTTATTCTTGCAGGAATTCAAATGGTGAGTACAATATACAATTAGAACCATCCACCTGAATGTGTCAAAAACAAAAGGCATCATCATCAAGACTCGTCAAAATCCAAATAAATCATAATATACAATAATAGAAAACCATCCACAGGAATGAGTCCAGAATAACACCCCTACTCCCCCAAAAAGTTAACCCTCCCTCCCCATATAATCATCTAATCTGCGTTTGAAAATATTCAAGTTTGGGCTGTCTACTGTCTCAGGTGGCAAAATATTCAGTAATCTACCACTCTATTGGTGCTAGCTATGAAATAGATGGGCATTGGCTAAATTCAGTTGAGGATGAGAAGGACTTAGGCATAGTAGTAGATATGTCACAAGTTTTTGAAGCAGTGTATTGAGGCAAAAAATAGAGCAAATATGGCGCTCGGATACTTTAAGAGGAATGTTAACTCCAAGAGTAAAAGGTTATCCTTAAACTTATAACATAACATAATTTCATGGATAACAAAAGCCACAAGGGCCTATCAAAGGTCATCCACATCTGTCAAAACCTACCCACAAAATGCATCCATAGGATTGTATCAGATCATGCATCTACCATATACAATTTAAACAATCCATAGGATTGTGTCAGATCATGCATCTACAATATAATACAATTAGAATCATCCACATGAATGTGTCAAAAACAAAAAGCATCATCATCAAGAGTCATCAAAATCCAAATCAATCATTATATACAATAATAAAAAACTGCATCCACAGGAATGAGTCCAGAATAACCTCCCCCCTCCCCCCCCCCGAAAGTTAACCCTCCCTCCCCATATAATCATCTAATATGCATTTGAAAACATTCAAGTTTGGACTGTCTACCGTCTCAGAGGGCAAACTATTCCAGTAATCTACCACTCTATTGGTGAAAAAATATTTTCTAACATCCAACCTGCACCTCTGTTTTTTAATTTTTAAGTGGTGACCCCTAGTCCTATTACTACCTTCCAACTCAAATAACTTGCTAAAATCCAACTTATCCATCCCAGAACAGATTTTAAAAAGCTCAATCATATCTTCCCTCACACATCTTATTTCAAATGAGAACATATTTAATACCTTCAGTCTATTTTCATATTCAAGGTGCTTCAGGGAAGGTATTATTTTTGTTGCCCTTCTTTGTACTGACTCTAGTAGGTTGATGTCATGTATAAAATGTTGTGACCATGCTTGTATACAGTACTCTAAATGTGGTCTAACATACTAGTAGAGTTTAAGAACAACCTCTTTACTCTTGTATCTAACATTCCTCTTAATGTATCCTAGCACCCTATTTGCTTTGAAAACTTCAGTGACCTATCTACTACTACGCCTAAGTCCTTCTCATCCTCAATTGAATTCAACCAATGGCCATTCATTTCATGTATGAAGATGAACATCTTGCAGTTCCTCTACTAACTGGACTCCTAGGTTTGTGAAACCAACATTATGCTACTTATACATATTAATTCTTTGTTTGTGAAATGTACATGTGTCTATATTTGTGTGTGTGCTTATTGAGAGTGTATTCATCATATGTATTATTTTCTTTGTATATTTATGTTCTGTAATTGTTTATTTCAGTAAAATAAAGCCAATGTTTGAATCTTTCTTTCTCCTTTGGACTATTTCTGTTTGTGTACACAAAAGGCTCCTAGTCATTCTACTTGTCTCTTGTTTGGAGCCAGCATGGCTCTTTCGGTTGTTGCGTCTGTTCGTGGCTGAACTGAAGGAAAAGTATCATTTGTTATGATAGATTGCGCTCTGTATCCAGTTCGGAGACCATTCGATAATCCATAAAGACTCACAGAGCGCAATAAGTGTCATTGAGCCATTGGAATCTCCACTTTCCCTTCCCTACTTTGCAGTTTACATGACATTCTCATTGATGTGAGTAGAAAGAAGGACATCAAGATTTCCTTCTATTGGGTTCCTGGACACGTAGGATTAGCTGGAAATGGACACGCTAATGAGGGACGAGCTGTCTCCATAGAATGAGCAACTGGCCCAGCCTCTCGCTCTTTCCCAGGCAGCAGAGTTCAGGTCAATTCTTAGGAGCTGTTTAGCAAAGAAGATAGGAGAATGTGCATGAAATTTAAAATTGCATGTCATTGCACCTAACTCTTCATTTGAACAAATCATCCAATACCTATACCTTGTCAGGTTATTTTCTCTCATCATTGATTGAATCCTTCCCTCAACCTCTCTATAAACACTTATTGAGCCCCCATGCTGTACTTTGTTTGAATCTCCTAGCCTGGTTGAGCTTCTTGCGCAGCACTTGTCCCAGTGTCCCGACGATTGAGGTCACTACCAATTCTGCTTCATGCTGGGTTGAGTCTCATGCAAACCAGACTGTATGGGATAGAGTTTTGGGGACCTCATCCAGACTATTTACTTAATTGCTCTGAATTTGTAATTTAAATGTTGAATGTGTGCCTGGGGTCACATTTATGGAGACAGGTTTCACCAAGGAGGCTTGAGCTTGCCTATCTTTTCTTTTGGTCTTGTATTTGCTGTGCTGTCCTTTGCATTTCTTGATCTCTGTGTCTTCCAATGTCCCTTTCTCTTGTTTTTAAAACTCCTTTTATTGTCCCCTCAGGATGACCTAGAAAGTTGCATGGCCTGTCGATCCCAAGAACTCTTCAGAATTCTTAGACTGAAGGCAGCAAGCCTTTTTTTAACTTTACAGAACAAAATCATCATTTTTTTTCACAACTGTGGGCCATTCATAATGTTTAAAAGATTATTTAGTGTTTTGAAATTTGAATCGACAAAGGCCAAATAAAATTATAGTACTGGAACTGTATGTTAGTAGACCCGATTTAGTACATTTGTGATTTACTATATTTTCATTGATTTAGTTCACTATAATATAAATATATTTCATTAACTCGAAATCCTAAGGCTCATGATAAATTTTAGATTCTAATTCTTTAAAGCTGTACTGAATTTTGTATCCCCCCCCACCCCCTCTAATTACAGATGTGCCACTTTGGGCATATATTGGGTTGTTTTGCCAACTCTGACCTAGATTGTGAAGTTTCCACACATTTTCATTTCCTCCATTTTTACTTTTTATTTTTTTAGGAACCTCATTTCCTAAAATTTCTCGACAATGCCTTTGCGGAGATTAAGTAACTAATAACATTCATTTTTCTTTTTAAGAACCCTCTCCCTCAACCTTGCTCTCTTTTACAATGTATTTCAAGCTTTCACCACAATGGCATTACTGTGATGCCTATTTTTGCCCTTTTAAACAAGCCCAAGACCTTCTCCTTTACTCCTCTTTTGTTTGGAATATCAAAAAGTTGGCTTACTCGAAATATTTCTCTCTAGTTCCTTAGATATATTTCTCCCTAGTTTATTGGATACATTTCCCCCCCTTCTAGTTCTTTACTCTGGCAAATTCACTTGACATTATAGCTTTTGTTTTTGTTTTTTGTCTTTTCTAAATATTAATCTTCCTTTATCACAGATATGTGTAACTAAAATGTAAAGAATCCATTGTTCCAATATGAATTGCAACCACGCAATTTTGTTAGGTCATGTGATTTTTTTTTGTCTAAAAATAACAGTAAGTTTAAAAAATGAATTACTTCCAGAACATGATGGAGGAAGTTTGCCTATTACCTCATCTCTGAATGAGAGTGAAGGTAATTCTTTATTTTGTTATTATTAATGTCCAATAGCTAAAATATACTTTGTCTTTTATAAGTTTCTATAGGTATGCTAAAGTGATATGCTTAGTGAATTACGTAAGGACCTCGAACATGAGGAATAGGTAGGGTGTTTGGATGCCTAAGCAGGAGAGCAGCCTTTATGAACATAGGTAGGTTTAGTCTAGTTGCGTGACATTTTACACCATCATACACCAAGTAGTTTCATCTTTAGATGGATTATGTACCTTCTATCTATTTTCACTTGAATTAACTTCACTGGTTTTTAGCCTCCATTTTTTTTTTAGAAAGATGCTCATTTATTTAAAAGAATGATATGAATTGTATATTTGAGCCCCTGTACTGTTTTGTATCTATGTTTGATGGGATGTTAGATGGAACATGAGTAACCTTGCTTTGATATATGGAAATTTGCATACAAGTAATCTTAGACTAATCAAGCACAACCTTAAAACACTCCATCTTGCCTATCATCTATCTCACTTGACCATCTCAGAACTACTTTCAATGTAACTTCTAAAGGAAACCTCTGGAAAAAATCCACATGCCTTGGCATCATTCCCGAGCACTTCCAGGTTTACCTCAAGAGAACATCACCTGGTTTACTCACCTGGTAGGGACATGGACTCCTGGCAGCACAAGACTGATACACCAGTCAGGTTGGCAGTGAAGACAAAGGTGATACATAGTAATGGGGACTGGTTTCATGTATCATGCCATGGCATATGGCAAGACTATACAGCTAGGTAATTTTACAAAATATAACAAGTTAAGAAGTAAAAAGATAGTGGTGGAGAAAATGGAAAGTTTGGACTTGAATTGGGCTAGAGGCGAAGCATCAACAACATTGGCTGGGAGGGATTCCAGTGAGCGGCAACACAATGAGAAAGAGCATCTACAAGCCTCAGTGGTACCAACATAAAAAAAAGCCTTACTACGGCTATATAGCTTTTGTATACATTCCTATACTTCATCACTTTAACCACCATCTTCATCGCTTTCTTTACAAACCTCCTTGGACTAACTATCAGAAATTCCTTTGTAGATTTTTGCTTCTTAGTTTTTTAATGTATACTCATTCCTAATAATTCTAAAATTCACCCCTTTAGCCTCAGTATTTAAGGTTAAGATTTGCTAGCAAACTGGTTATCATTGAGCCTTTCTTATTGCTGCTTGTGTATGTACTATTTTTTTTTTTTTAATGGGAAGTGGTTGACTGCTGATTGACATAAATGCATCACACTCAGTGTATTCAGTTATTTTTTCTCTCTCTGTAAACTTCCCTATATTTTCATCAAGTATCTTGTGTTCATGTTTAGTTTATTCCACCATCCGTCCCTTTTTAATTATATACTGGATAATGAAGAAGCTCACATAAAGGTCAGAATTATAATCGATGGCCCTCTTGTGGGCAGCATTGGTCAGTTAGTACTTTGTTTTGCCACCCACCAGTGAGCAAGAAATACATTGTGGCCCATAGGAAGTCCAGGCCATGCATTCTACATCAGGGGTATGGATATGAAACCCATTTGGTAGATTCCAGGATAGAAAAATGATGTATCATGTGTGTGAAGAGAGGTAGGAAGAGACAGCAGTGTTTTGATTGGCTGTGTGTATGTGGTTAGAGCTGTCTGCATAGATACACTACTGAGTGGCAGAATCACTATATGTGGTAAAAAAATATTTGTCTTCTCTCAATGGGAATTTAACCCTGTTCCCTGGTATAGAAATCCAATGCCTTATTTAGTAAATAAGTAAGAGATCCATTCTCTTTTAATTGATAATGTTAGTTCCTATTTATTGCTATTTATAATTGGAATTTTATTTCTTTCAAAGGATTTTTGATTCAATTAAAAGAAATATTTGTTTTTTACCTAAAACTAATTGTTGAAGTCACTGTTGCACTGTGATAAAGAAATTAGCATATTTTTTTTACTTCTAAAATAAAAATGACTTCTTTTTTCTTTAGCTATTGCAGCATCATCCAAGAATATAAATCATACCCAGCTGGATGAAGCTTTACAAATCAGCAGTTTGCTCACACCCGTAAGTTATCCAACCCTTTCTCTTATTAGAATATGGTGGTTGTGATGTAGACCATTGTTCCTCCCTCCTTACCCACAGAGACTTTTGGGCTTTCTGCAAGCGGGCTTCTGCCTTTTCTTGGAGAGGGGGATCAGTCCTCACTTCTCTGTTTAAGGCTAACTGGACTCCTATTCACCACCTTTTCCTTTATGTATTATTTATAACTTATTCATTACCTTGTTTATCTATTGCTTCATTTATGTACCCCTCTTCCTCTTCCTCATTTCTGCTATCTCACTGGGGTCTTATGCTCCCCTGCATATTGACAATATGTAGAAACCCTGTAATTTCCTGTGTCCCTCTTCTCAAAGTTGTGATCTTGAGGTGGTAACATACTTGGACAGGGTGGTTTGGTGACAAATGGGAGGCCAGGTTTGCTCTGTCTGGTCCATCGGGAGACTCTTCCCTTGTGAGCTTAAAGAGGGGGTCCTGGCACACCATTGGTCCAGTGTTGCCACCTAGGATCCTTGTGGGTACTGAATTATATCAGGTGTAGTATCAGTGGGATCGCTGGGAGATGAGCCATTTCCTCACTGGCACAAGGCCTCTCTCTCCATGGTGGATGGCTAGCCATCTGGAGAAGTTATTTTTCCTTAGTTTATGGATAAATCTTCTCTCCAATCCCACTTTCAGAAGTTTCTGACTTCTGCTTCTGTATCTTATTCCAGTTCTTCCTGTTTTCTCACATAAGATGTTTTCCTCCAATGATTTTGATCACTTGTGTGGCGACCCCATATGTGGTCCTGTAATGACAGAGTAATGGTAGTAGAGGTCACCTCCCACTCCATAGTGGACAGCCCCAGTAACCACCCACCCCAAAGGTTCGCTCATGAAACACTCACTAGATCAGAAAGAGGCTCGAGGAGATGCAGATACTTGTTTCATTTTTTTATTATTATATATATATATTCCCATAACCCAATCCTATCACTTACAAGTAAATATACATCAACTAGAGCAAATATATATGACACACTACTGCAGTAAATATTGTTAAAGATACAATGTACATATGATCAAAATAAATATATACCAAACAAAACGAAACACTAACACAAATTCAAGGTACACTTTCGATATAAATCGATAGTCCCCTTAAAAGAAACTTGGATTACAAAAGCACCAAATGGGTTCTCTCTTCCTCTCTCCAACCCTCATGGCACCACAAAACCCTTAATCGAGCCAGCTCGTTACTAAATGGTCACTAAGTGGCCTTGTGGCAGGGTTATTTCACTCATTGCAGGCCAGTACCCTCACTTTCACTGTGTAGAGTTGGGAGAAAAGGCCACAGTCAAAATATTAGCCCCAGCCCCTCTAAATCGGCCCCCATAAGGCGTACAAGGATTTGCTCTCCTGGCTGCCATGCTGACAGGACTCAGCGCCCTGTCTGGCTCCAGCTTAGCCTCTTCTCCTTTCTTTCAGCACACTGAGCCTAAATAAAGATTGTGCGTAAAAACTATTTAAAAAAAAACCCCTCTAAATCGGGGCTGCCTCGCTGTTCTGAGGGTCCTTCTATAACACCCATACAGGGCTCCTTTCATATGGCACCTGTTAATGAGGGCTCCTCCACCCCCATAATATTTTGACTGTGATCTTTCACCACTCAGAGTGATGGCAGTATTTCTTCAATGGAACTTACTGGAGATTCTTCTCAAATAGGAGGAAATCTCTTTAGTATCTGAAATAGCACCTTTGTTATTTGCTTGCAGGAAATCAAACTTGGGAACCATCCTTTTGCACTACTTTTGCACGCCTTCAACTCTGTAGACTAATCTTCAAGCAGTTGCAGCTTGTGTTCATCTTACAGATAGATTTTATACTTTTTGCTTGATTTATATTCCCCCAAATGAGCCACCTTCAATCCCTCAATTTTTAGATCTTTTATATCAGCTTCCTACCTCGTTTCTAGTTTTATTTGACTTTAATGCCAGACACCTTGTATGGAGTGATAGAGTAACAGTCTAGGCTGTCTCCTTGAATCTCTTTTATCCACTATTCCTTTTAGCACTCCTAAATCAGGTCATCTTATGTCCTACCACATTCAAACTGATTTTTTCACTTGTGTGGATCTATCTATTGGCTCTGCCGACTGTATCTCTGATTTCAAGTGATGTTTTAACACTTTATCGTTTTTTTTAGCTAATCACAATTTGGAGGTTAGGCTTGGTAACACTTATTCTGATCTATGTTGAGGAGGAGTGTATTTCCCAGGGCAGTGTATTAAGTGCTACTTTGTTCGCTATTGCATTAAATAGCCTGGTCTACTACTTTGCCCATACAGGTGTCTATAACCTCTCTCTTTATTGCTCCACCTCACGCCCAGCATCAGCATCCTGCTGCCTCCAGTTGGAGGTTGATACCATCCACCGCCAGGCCCTTAAGAAAGGGTTCTGCTTCTCCACCTCAAAGATGAAGACAATGCACTTTCACCAAATCACAAACTTACTTGGTGTCATCTTCGTGACCTGTGATACAGATATCTGTGGAAGATGGACCTACCAAAGATGCTCTCCCATATATATTGGTGGAGCGATATGCTCATGTTATAGAGGATATACACCTCCCTTGTCCACCTCAAGTTGGACTATGGTAGTGAGGTGTATTCTTCAGCCTCTCCCTCATCTCTACCCATGCTGGATCCTATCTACAACCTGACCTTCCATACATCCAGTGGCTCATTCCATTCTTCCCCTATATCAAGTATTTATGCTGAGGGGTGCATTTTTTCCCCTTCATCACCACCACATCCATGTCTGTCTATGGTATATTTTTCATATTCAGCCACTCCTTTGTTCAGATGTCTACAAGAGTGACTTCTTTCCAGGCTCTGTTGCTGCTTATGATAGGTCTCCATCTGTACACTGGCCCTTGTGATTTTGTATAGCAGAACACATTTCCTGTTTAGGTCCACGTAACTCAGTTTTGCCCTTCTCATTCTCACCCATCCCCAAGTTGACATTCCCCTTGTAAAATATTTGCATGACTCTCTTTGATATGCAGAAGTGTCTGGTTGACCTGTGTGTGGCTCGTACCGTACTATGTTCATTGAACATCTCACATTACTTCGTCATTTCACAGATGAATAAAAAAAAAAACAGACAGTTGTATGGGGGCTGCTGTGGTCTCCCCAGACTCTATACTCTCTGAGTCATTACCACAGGCAGATTACATTTTTATCGCCGAGCTTTATGCATTTTACTGCTTTTATGGTTTTTATTGTCTCATTGAGCCTATTATATGCTCCTCACTTTTTAACATCTGACCATCCCCTTGTCTTCAAAATACATTCCTGCTTGCTCAAGAATTCTTCCAGATATAAGGTAGTTTTGTTGGGTTCCTAGTCATGCTGTTACTGTCAGAGGGGTCTGCATAGTTCTTTAAGGGGTATCCCACAGCACCACTATGTCTGATTATGATTGAGAGAGAATGAAACATCAG
Source organism: Ceratothoa steindachneri (assembly GCA_963969495.1). Classification (NCBI taxonomy): domain Eukaryota; kingdom Metazoa; phylum Arthropoda; class Malacostraca; order Isopoda; family Cymothoidae; genus Ceratothoa; species Ceratothoa steindachneri. The sequence goes on along the minus strand of OZ018321.1, from coordinate 36,015,496 downwards.
CATTACAATTTGAAATAATGACAAATGTTTATTCAGTTAAATATTTCATAGGTTCAAGTTGTTATGCTATTCTCTTGTAGAGAGGCATCCAGTGAAAGATGAGTCCCAGCTCCTTAAGTCAGTTTTACTTTGTTTTGAAGGATTCAGACTGTTTGCTACCTTCTGGAGGGATGGATCCAGTCTGGAAGATGAGCCCTAGCTTTGTAAGAAGGCTTCAACTTCACTATGAAAGATTAACTGATGACCAGCTCAACTCTGAAAAGGGAGCCTCAACTTTGAACCTCTAAAATAATATACATATTGTTACTATGATGATCTATATTAACAAGCATAATAAATGATAATCTACATAACTCAAAACCAATCATTTAACTGATTAAATATTAGCTATCATGAAAATTCATAAGACATAGGAAATGGGTGAAAATGGAGTTTATCTTACCCAAATTGACACATTAATGTTAATGAAGGTCTTGAGAAGACTATAGTTCAATTATTATTATTAACCAAATTAGTTATGTGGAATTTTAGTCTATATGAAAAAATCTCTTGTCTGAAAAGAGAAGAAAAATACAGAAATGAATTGGGGTAGGGCGAGGGTAAAGTTATAAAGTATAGCAAAATCCACGGCTCTTATTTCAATGTCGAAGCCCAGGGTAATGAGCAGGCTGATGAGGCAGCTTGACTTGCGGCTACCTGGGCACCAACTTGCTTCAGTTTACCGTATCAGGATTATATTCCTTTATTAGGGACTACATTCTATCACTCTGAGATAGTCCTTTGTCACCTGTGAATCAGTCACACACATCTCACACATGGAAATTCAATGAGTAGTGATGAGCCCCACAATGCCTCCCTGTGTCCCCTCTGTTTGTCTCCTTTACCAGTACATCATTTTTTAGTTAACTGCCATTCATCTGGAATGCTTCCCATCTATTTTACCTGTCCTATGTGATGATCAACTGGGCTTCCTCTTAGCTGAGGGTGTCTCTTTTAGTATTAATTCCCTCTTCCGATTTCTAATCCAGTTTTGTTTTTTATCTCTTTTATAGCTTATAATTATTTATACCTTTTTAATTAAATAGAAACGTAAATGTTGGTATGTGTGCACATCTTTTTTGCCTTAGTTCAGAGTAATGGGTCTCTCAGCTTCATTTTCTATGCTCTTGGAAATGGATACATCTGTTGAGCATTATTTTATTTTGCTATTTTGTTTTCATGTAGGGCATTGATAAAAGCTTGCAGGCCATTGTAGATAATTCTACAGATGTTAACACTGACTGGGAATGCAGTTCAATGCATTGGGTAGAGGTCAAACTTAGTTGTTAGCCAATTTGGTTGGTTTGTGTCCTCCACACTAAAAAGTTACCCTTACACTATTTGATCACCTTACTGAGGTGGAAGACCTTGTTTAACAACAAATAAGCAGGTGATATTGGCAAGATGCTAGATATTGCTACAGAACTTGAAATTGATCCCTCATTCACCAAACTATTATTTAGAAAGCTTCTTATTTCACTGAATTCATTGTCATAAAGGATCTTTTTGTTGAAGTTCTTTCCTTGATGACAGGTGAATTAAAATTAAATCATTAGCTACCATCCTATTTCTCTTTATTAGGAACTCACTGAAAAACAAGATGAGACATCGTCAACACAGGCACCATTCATCTTGACTGTAGGGAATACAAGCATCAATAATATTTGCACTATTTCAGAAAAGGATTACACTAAATTATCAGATTATTATCCATCTCATTGTTTAAAAAATTCTGGAGATGAGAGGTAAGTTTGTTTTTTTAATGGAGGGGGAGAGGAGGGTTGACATCCATGTGAAGTAGTTCAAATCAGATTAAATTGTAAAAGTCTGGTTAGGATTCAACTAGTAACCTTTGCTTTCAACATTTTGACCCAATTTATCTCATCTGTGATACTCTTGTATCCTCCATTGGGCTAACCTTCCATGAGAGGTGATTAAAGCACCCTAAAATGAGGGGATAGGGTATTGACCTCCACCCCCACCATGAAAACAGCCTTCAATTTTCTCTACTTTTGACCAAACTTTTACAAGATGCTCAATGGTGGCATTTTGGCCTTGTGTCTCGGATAAATCTATGCTCATCCGACACTTATTTTGCTGAGGGATCATCATCGGTAGTTTTATAGACTCAAGGGATTAATGAAGGAGTTTGAGTGATTTTTATAGTTAGCTACTGAATAAATTGATAGTAAATTAAAATTATAGATGCATAATATTAATAGGTGTATAGTTAAAAAGTATGCCTGTATTATTGACTAACAAAGTTTTCAATGGGATTTTGTTGCTGTGGATAAGTGAATCAGTAGATACAGGGGCATAGCTATATATGTATACTAGTCTATATATATAGGTATATATATTTATATATATGCAAAAAAGAAACCACAATATTTTGGATAAATTTATTGCAGAACCAGGTTTCAACAGAGACATCTGTCATCTTCAGTCACTGATAAACTAATGATTACAGAAAGATGCTTAACTTAATAACACACAAATTTACAAGTTGGAATTTAATCATGAGGGTGGAGGAAGACATTTTTTGTGCAAAGGTCGGAAGTGAGTTCTGCTTATCAGGGGATTAGTGTAAACTGACCATCAGATGAATTAAATTTGAGAATTTCCTTTATGAGAACTGATTTGATTAGATGTCTAGTTATGTATATAATTGTGGGAATTATAAATTATTTTTTCATTATCTAATTCAATTACCTGGTCTTCACTAGACATGTAAAAACAAGCTAAATGATATGCTGCCTTGATGTATATTGCATTTGTGTTCCTTCACTGTCTTGAGGAAATGACTGGTTTTGGCAATGTATATTTTATTGCAACTTTTACATATAGGGGCTATAATATATGCTGTGTTCTTTATCAGGGGATGTATTTTTGAACAGACTATTTCACTGTAGAATCCATGCCAAAAATTGGGGGTAACAAATTATTTTATATTCCATTCTACTTTTCACATTAGGCAATGTTTTATGGTTAGTTGCCATCTCTCATTTTCAATATTGATCAAACCTTTAATTTGAAATAACTCATGAACTATCTTACTTAGTCCATGCTTTGTATTTTAACATCACAGTCCAATTGATGGAAGTATAGAGTCTACCAATGAGACTTCAGAGTGCAGTCAAAGTGTTGATTTACCTGCCAAAGGAGCAGCTGAACAAGAACACCTTTCATCACTCTCTATCTTTCTTATTCTTTGTGTCTTGGGTAAGTGTTTATAAAGTTCTTCTCAAGCCTAATCTAAGGACCCAATAATCAGGTATTTGCATGCAGCAGTGCCATGGGGCAAGTAAAAAAAACTAAAGGAAGATCATGAGAATGAATCCCTCAACTACTTTCAAGGCAATTACAATCACAGGATTATTGTACCAAAAAAGGGAGTTCCCAACCCACCTTCCTCACCCATTTCATTGTGGTGCAATCACATTGACTCTCTCTTGTGATACATAGCTTATATGGTATTGGGTGTGCGAAGGGGTGGATGATATAGTAAGGGTAAAGCTACCTCTACACCTGAAGCTTGGATGAATTGCATGCCTCCTTGGTCCCATTTTATACCCAGCAAAGAAGTATCAGGTGTAGTATGAGACAGAATGCCCACAGTGGATATGAAGCTGCTCATAAAGGATTCAATGCATTTTAACTTTCTGTAGGAGATGCCTTCAGTGGTTTTCACTTTATATTTAATTTTGAAAATTACTGAGAATTTTGTTAAAATTGAATTTTAAAACATTCTAAATAATAAAAATTGTGATTTTTAACATTGTCAATAGCTTTTTAACGAAGGGCATGGATACCATATCTGCTGAGAATTGTATAGGTTTGCCATGGCTTATTTGGAGTGGAAGTTTGTGTTTCATTTTGAATAGATGTGTTTTGTTACTAATTTTTGTATAGTGTTAGATGAGAGTATTTCCCTGTTTGGTGAAGATAACCCTATTTAAATTTGAGTAGATTGCTTTGTGTGTGTATCTTGTTCCCCATTCTTAGAGCTGGTAAGACTCCTGATAGTTTTCGAGAATTTCTTGTTATTTTGTGGCTTAATGTGTTTAGGAGGGTTTGCCACTCTTGTAATATTACTTCATTAATATTATGTGTTAAGTTGGATTCATTGTTTTTAGGTTTTTATATTAGCTTGGATTCATTGTTTTTTTGTTCTCCCTGATTTTTAGGTTTTTAGTCGTGTGTGAGTAGTTGCAAGTGACTCTACATCTCACTGTCCATCGGCCCCTGTATTTTTTTTTTGTAATAACGTAACTATTCAGCCGCTTCTAGTGAAATTTGAAACCCTGATGTTGTTTTACATTCTCTTTTGAATGATATAATTGCCAAAGTCTTCCCCAGGTTAGCCCAGGAATTATATTTATTTGCCTATAACATCGTAACTATTCAAACGATACTCTACTGGCCTAGACTAGGCTATAATAACATAACTTAACATAATTTCATGAATGACAAAAGCCACAAGGGCCTATCAAAGGTCATCTGCATCCGTCAAAACCCACCCACAAAAAGCACCATCACCATGGGAAGACAAAATAAAAGTCCCCCACAATATAATATAACAGATGACAAAAGCCACAAGGGCTCATCATAGGTCATGCGAGTCAAACAGCCTCTTTTTAAGGCACCCAAACTCCCAGGAAAACTACATCCAGAGGATTGCATCCAGAAACAAGAGTATCACCAATCAAGGCTTGTCAAGAACTAAATCATGCAGCTATAGATATATACAAACAATATTAATATATACAAAATTTAGGAACCATCACAACCTTCCCTCCCCATAAACTCATCCAACCTACTCTTAAATACATTTAAATTTGGACTACCTACTACCCTCCGCGGCAATTTGTTCCAGAAGTCTATCACTCTATTGATGAAAAAATATTTTCTTAAATCCAACCTACACCCTTGCTTTTTAATTTTCAAGTGGTGACCTCTAGTCCGATTTCCATCATCTAACTCAAAAAACTTGCTAACATCCAATTTATCTATCCCAGAACAAATTTTAAAGAGCTCAATCATATCCCCTCTCACACACCTCCTTTTGAATGAGAACATATTTAATACCCTCAGTCTATCTATATATTCAAGGTGCCTCAGGGCAGGAATATTCTTTGTTGCCCCCTGTTGCACTGACTCAAGAAGGTTAATATCGTGTCTAAAATGTGGGGACCATGCCTGTATACAGTACTCTAGATGTGGCCTAACATAAGAGTTATAGAGTTTAAGAATAACCTCCTTACTTTTGTAACTGAAAATCTCTTAATGAAACCCAGCACTCTATTTGCCTTATTTCTTGCTTCAATACACTGCTTAGAAAACCTTAATGACTTATCTATTACTACTCATAGATCTTTCTCATCCTCTACTGAGCTCAGCCATTGCCCATCCATTTGATAGTTAAATTCTCTATTATCTTTTCCCATGTTAATAACTTTGCACTTATCAAGGTTGAAAGTCATTTGCCACTTATGTGCCCAGGATAACAATTTATTTAAATCCCCCTGCACTTTAAAATTATCATCAATATCTTTAACTACAGCTGCTAATTTGGTATCATCCGCAAAAATTGACACTTTATTATTAACTGCCTTCCCAAGATCATTTATATAGATGACAAATAATAATGGACTGAGAACTGATCCCTGAGGAACCCCACTGATAACATCCCTCCACTCTGACTTTACACCATTTAGCACTACCCTTTGCTTCCTGTCTTTCAGCCACTCAGCTATCCAATTTGAAACACCCCCACATATCCCAATCATTTTTAATTTATGAACTAGTCTCCTATGTGGTACCTTATCAAATGCTTTACTAAAATCTAAGTAAATTATATCTACATTCTCTCCCTTATCTACTTGATCTGTTACAAACTCCAGAAAGTCTAGTAAATTAGTCAAACATGATCTACCTGATCTAAACCCATGCTGAGCATCGCTGATTAACCCCTTCCTCTCTAGATGTTGGCAAATCCCTTTTTTAACTATTTTCTCAAGAATTTTACAGACTACAGGAGTTAGGCTAACTGGTCTAAAGTTATTTGGATCCTCTTTACTACCCTTCTTGAAAATGGGGACTACATTCGCTCTCTTCCAATCATCGGGTATTTCTCCATATTCCAATGACCTAGTATACAACTTCTCCAGAGCTATTGAGATACTTTCTCCTCCTTCTTTAAGTATCCTAGAATGAATATTATCAGGGCCGGAGGCCTTGGTAGTATCTAACTCACCTATTAGGCTAAATTATGCTAGGATATTATAGGCTAGGCTATACTATGCTAAGATATAATATGCAAGGTTAAGATATATTATGCGAATTTAGGCTATAAAATGCTATTCTAGGATAGCATATATTATGTTAGGCTAGACAATATTAAGCTATGCTTGCCTAGGGTATAATAAATAGTATAGGCTATACTTGTCTAGGATAGCTAATGCTAGGCTAGGCAGAGCTATACTATGCTAAAGTATAATAGGCTGGGAGGGCTATGGTAGGTAATACTATATTAGCATTAGGCTATGATAGGCTAGCTAACCATGGTTATAATATGCTAAGCTATGCAAGGTTATTCTAGGGTATGGTATGCTATACTAGGCTAGGCTATAATATGATATGCTTGGCTTTATTATGTTAGGTGTGGTTATGCTAGGATAGGCTATAACAAGCTAACCTTTAGTATGCAAGGATATATTGGCTAGTCTATAGTAGCCTATTCTAGCTTGGCGACACTTAGCTTGGCTCTGGCATGCAATGCTAAGCCATACCTGGTTAGACTAGAGTCTAATAAGCTAGGCTATACTAAGCTAAGGTCGGTTATAGTAGGCTAGCTAGATTATACTAAGTTATGCCCGTCAGCCAGGCTATTATATTTTAGGCTAGGTTCTAATCAAATTTGAAATCTTTATGTTGTTTTACATTCTCTTTTGAATGATGGACTTATTAATGTCCTCCCAAGGTTAGTCCGGGAATTATTGAAAGTTTTAAAGGTTGTAAGGTCATAAATCAGAATAAGTGTGAGCGCTGAACCTTTTGGTCAGCAGACCTTGTTTTATTAACTTGGATTCATTGTTTTTAGCTAGGCTATACTAAGCTAAGGTAGGATAAAGTAGGTTATACTAGGCTAGCTAGATTATACTAAGTTATGCCCGTCAGCCAGGCTATTCTATTTTAGTCTAGGTTCTAATGAAATTTGAAATCCTTATGTTGTTTTACATTCTCTTTCGAATTATGGACTCTCTAATGTCCTTCCAAGGTTAGTCCGGGAATTATTGAAAGTTTTGAAGGTTGTTAGGTCATAAATCAGAATAAGTGAGAGCACGCGACCTTTTGGTCAGCAGACCTTGTTATATTGACTTGGATTCATTGTTTTTAGGTTTTATATTGGCTTGGATTCATTGTTTTTAGGTTTTATATTGGCTTGGATTCAATGTTTTTGTTTCTCACTGATGTTTAACTTTTTATATTGTCTTGGATTAATTTTTTTTAGGTTTTCTTATTGGTTTGGATTCATTGTTTTTAAGTTTTTATGTTCTCCCTGATTTTTAGGTTTTTATATTGGCTTGGATTCATTGTTTTTAGGTTTTTATTTTGGCCTGGATTCGTTCTATACTGGCTTGGATTCATTGTTTTTTATATCTCTGAATTTTAGGTTTTTATATTGGCTTGGATTCCTTGTTTTTACATTCTCTCTTATTTTTAAGTTTTTATATTAGTTTGGATTCATTGTTTTTAGGTTCTCCCCAATTTTTTAGTTATAATATATTAGCTTGGATTCATTGTTTTTAGGTTTTTACTGACTTGGAATAATGTCTTTAGGTTCTCCCCCATTTTTTAAGTTTTTATATTTACTTAGATTCATTGTTTTTAGGTTCTCTTGATTTTTAGGTTTTACTTTGACTTTGTATTTAGCTTTTTATATTGACTTGCATTAATTTTTTAAGGTTTTTATATTGACTTTGATTCATTGTTTTTAGGTTTATTTTTGCTTGAATTCGTTGTTCATAGGTTCTTCCTGATTTTTAGGTTTGTATACTCTCTTAGATTCATTGTTTTTAGGTTCTCCCTGATTTCTAGTTTTTATATTGGCTTAGATTCATTGTTTTTAGGTTCTCCCCAATTTTTAGTTTTTTTATATTGACAGATTCATTGTTTTTAGGTTGTCCCAGATATTTAGTTTTATATTGGCTTGGATTCATTGATTTTAGGTTCTCCCTCATTTCAAGTTTATATTGGCTTGGATTCATTGTTTTTTTTTAGATTCTTCCTGATTTTTATATTGGTTTGTGTTAATTGTTTTTAATTTTTATATTGGCTTAGATTCATTGTTTTTAGGTGCTTTCTTAGGTCTTTACTGGCTTGGATTCATGTCTTTAGGTTCTCCCCCATTTTTTTTTTTTTATATTTGCTTGGATTCATTGTTTTTCAGGTTGTCCCAGATATTTAAGTTTTAATATTGGCTTGCATTCATTGTTTTCAAGTTTTTATATTTGCTAGGATTCATTGCTTTTAGTTTTTATATTGGTTTAGATTCATTGATTTTAGGTTCTCTCATTTTTAGGTATATATTGGCTTGGATTCATTGTTTTTAAGTTCTTCCTGATTTTTATATTTGCTTGGGTTCATTCTTTTTAAGTTTTATATTGGCTTAGATTCATTGTTTTTAGGGTTTCCCTTATTTTAAAGGGTTTTTTTATTAGCTTAGAGATTTTTAGGTTTCTATATTGACTTGGATTCATAGTTTTTAGTTTCTAATTTTTAGGTTTATATTATCTCTAATTAATTTTTAGGTTTATATTATCTTTGATTCATTGTTTTTAGTTTGTCCTTGATTTATAGGTTTTATATTGGCCTGGATTACTTGTTTTTTATTTTGTCTCTAATTTTTAGTTTTTTATATTCCCTTGGATTTATTGTTTTTGGTTTTATATTGATTCAGATTCATTGTTTATAGTTCTTCCTGAATTTTTAATTTTTATTGACCTGGAGATTTTTGGCTTTTTATATTGGCTTGGATTCATTGTTTTTAGTTTCTCCCTGATTTTTAGTTAGGTTTATATTGGCTTATATTTATTTTTAATTTCTCTCTAATTTTTAAGTTTATATCGTCTTGGATTCATTGTTTTTAGGTTCTCTCTAATTTTTAAGTTTTTATTGGCTTAGAGATTTTTAGGTTTTTATATTGACTTGAATTCATTGTTTTTAGGTTCTCTCTGATTTTGATTTTTATATTGGTTTAGATTCGTTGTTTTTAGTTTTCTCCTAATTTTTAGGTTTATATTGGCTTAGATTCATTGTCTTTAGGTTGTCTTTGATTTTTAGGTTTTTTGTTTGGCTTGGATTCATTGTTTTTAGGATGTCTCTGATTTTTAAGGTTCTATATTAGCTTAGATTCATTGTTTTCAGGTTTTAATATTCCCTTAGATTCATTATTCATATGTTTTTATATGTTCTTCCTGATTTTTATGAGTTCTCAGATTTTCAGTGAAAAGTTTTGATTGTTTGTGGTGTTTTATGTTTCATCATATATTGCTACTTCCTGTTTTAAATATATGCTGAGCATCATTGATTAACCTACCTGTCTCTAGATACCCTAGCAATATCTCTCTTAACTACCCTCTCAAGGATTTTACAAACTATTGAAGTTATACTTACTATAGTTATTTAGATATTCTTTATTCCCCTTAAAAATTGGCACTACATTTTCAATTTTCTAATCTCTTTGCACTTCTCCAGAGTCTAGTATATATTTTCTCTAGAGCTACTGCAATGCTTTCCACCACTTCTTTAAGTCACCTAAAATGAATATCATCTGGGCCAAAGGCCTTGCTGGTATAGTATTTAACTCAATTAGCTTTTAATCATTTCCCTATCAACATTAATGCTTTTTAACACCTCCTCTGACCTAGAACTATCATAAGTTCAATTGTCCATACTGTCTCTTGCAAAAGTCCTTTCATACTCATTATGACATTCTCAACAAGAGACAATGATAGTTTCTGTTCAACCCCAACCACTCTTGCACAGTCTTGGCCGTGTGGGCTAGGGCACCATCCTGCTGAAAAACATAGTCCATTTTCTTTGTAATCCTTATCACCCAAGATATGACTTTCGTGGCCAAGATGTGCCTATAACTAGCCATGAATCACACCAGCAACATCTTATTGCCATTAGAAGCCTTGAGGCTGAGCATCATAATGTGAAGGCCAGGTGTTTGGTCATGGAGATGTAACAGACCTCATAGATGTCTTAGCTGAAGTTTACCATGTGGTCACTCTGCTAGTTGGTGACCAGATCGACCATGAAGGTTTTTTCATCAGAAAAAAAATGAAAATTTGATTGCCATGACTCAAGTCGTTGAGAAGGCGATAACAGCACTCGGTTCTTGCATACGGTCAATGAACAGAGGCCTATCCATGCACCTCAAGCTCTTGCCACTCTCCTCTTTGACAGTCCTGGCCACCGAGATATTCTTGTTCTTTGAAAGTGCAGTCACTTTGAACTTCATATCTCTTTGAAAGGCCATTCTCACAGCCAAATGGTTGACAACTTGAGGTCTGCCTGGACAAGGTCAATCTTTGAGGTCTTTCCCATTCTTGAGCCTCTCCACGACTCTGTGGATGGTCATCCAGCTGACTTTAAGCATCTTGTTGATGTCGGACTTGTGGCACATGTGCAGGAGAGCAGAGATCTTTGCGCTTCTATCTCCACACACCTACGCACAATGGAAAAAACATTTTAAAACATATACTATAAAATTAAAACATAAGTCTATTTGATGGAACTTTTACTCTTACATACGTAAACCTCTTGAAAGATTAAAAAAAAAGAGTAACAGAACTTTTGCAAAACCTGATATTTTCTTCTGTAAATACTGAAGCAAAATGATTCTTAATAACTCAACTATTACTTCATCACATTCCTTCATAACCCCTTTATATTTACTGGGCCTATATTATCTCTCCTAGATTTGCTATTGATTTTATAAGTTAATTTCTGATATCATTGTGCTTTTCTTAATAATTCTATTTAGTTCATTCCTAGTCGACCTATAATGATTTAGATTCACAACAGTACCTTTAATCTGCTATCTCTGATATCTCCCCCCCCCCCTGCCTCTCTCTTTCTCTCCCTCTCCTTTTTTCCCCCTCAAGGCAGTAGTCACCTTACACTTAGTACCCGGAGCAGCTGCACATCCTCTTAGCCTGAGTGCAATTTAGGGAAGCCCTGTCACTAGGTTGGCATGAACACTCTAATGGAGGCCTGGGAAAGTTCCTGGTGCGCTCCCCCCCCCCCCACTTCCTGAGAGCCATATTCCTTCAATGGAATTGCAATAGACTCTGGGCCAACTCGAGCAGCTGCAAGGCCTCGTCTCCTATTCATTGTTAGCAATCTTTTTGCAGGAGACCATGCTGGGCGCATGCACCCTGCCCAGTACCCACCCCACCCTCCCGGGGTATAAGGGTTTTTCGACCCCACTGCCACAGGATGGGGGCCAGGTAGGAGGATGTGCCATTTACACCCAGCATGATGTCTCTGTTCTTCTCTTTGCTTTAGATACCTCCTTTCAACCAGTAGCAGTGCAGCTGCACCTGGATAGGAGGCACACTGTTAGCAGAGGCCACATGTCTTCTGCACAGTGTGACCTCTGCAAGTTCCACTCCATGTTGGATGCTCTGCTCCAACTGGAAATTGCTGTCTGCAAGGCCTTCCTTTGTAGACAGCACTATGCCAATTTTTTTCTCTTGAGAAGGCATATGATACTGCATAGGACTCATCCACAACTCCACTCCAACTAAACTGGGTTCGTCTGGAAGTGGTGGATTCGCACCCTTTCCTTAGTCATGTTTTTGACTGATACCTCACATGAGAGGCTCGTATTCTTTAGACTTAGGGTCTCTAGTTCCCGGGCCATGGACATTCCTGGGGTGGTGATTAGCCTACGGCCTTGGTTTTCTATCAATTCTTTCTTCATTTGGTGATTTACTACAGATGCAAGTTTTATATATTAGCAGTTTAAGGTGTATTGCAAAAAATTAAACCGATGCCTTCCATACATTCCCATAGAGAGCCTACTTGTTGATGCTGGGGAGATGCCACTTGCACAGGGCATTATGTGCTTATACGTGTGAGCTTGGTGCCCATGTCGCCAAGAGATGCCAGTCATACCCTAAGCCTTTGGGGTTTAGTGCTAGTAAACTCCTTTGAGAGCTCAGTGTATCCTTTGGGCCCCTGGCGCCTTTTCTACTTTTGATGCCACCTTTAGTATTTCTCACCACACCTCTGCTCTCAAAGCTACCATAGCACCGGGAGTATTGCCTTTGGCCTTTTTGGAGCACACTTTGTTCCATGCTGGGATACACTGCTCCTGCACTACGCTTAATATATTCTTAAATGTACTCCACATCTCAAGTATTTATCCGGCTGAATTCTACATCCCAGTTAACTTGATTTAGCATGTTCAAAGTTTATGATAATTCCCTCTATGAAAATTTGAAGTCTTAGTATGTTGATGTTGTACCTTTCACCGGCATCATTCCACATCAGCAGTATGGTGATATGAATACCCCTATAAGGGACATTAGTAGTTTATAAGCAGGGTTTGGAACAGAAGAGAGTGAGTATTTTGTGCTGTGAAAGTGGGAAATTAAAGAGGTATTGTGATTGGCGATGTGTATGATGATGTGTGTGGCGCTATATATCCCCTCAGGCCTGAGTATTAATGTATCTGCCCCAATGGGTAGCCCGCTCATAATCCTGCTAAATGTTGTGTTTTTACACTCACTGGGAGTGAACCCCTGCTGTGATGTCAGAAATCCAATGCTGTATCCACTAGGTTAGTGAAGGCCCTGTGTTATGGTATGGAACTGTGTGGTGTTGGTGAATACCATACTTTTTCAGTGTAGTATTTATAATTACAGAATTCTGAACCAGCAGAGACCTTAAGATCCACTTGAGGGTAGTTAAAAAAAAAGCAGAAATGTTAGAAATGAGAGGTAAAGGATAGCTAAAACATGAAATAGATGAAGAATTTTTTGAATTCATATTTTAAAGTAATATCTATTTTATTCTTAGAGATATTTACTGTAGTAATTTCAAAGGCATTTCTAGGCAAATTATTCCAAGTTTGTATTATTTTATAAGAAAGAAATTTTGTGTTACCTTGAAACCATTATTTTTAGTAGCTAAATCTAACTTAAATATTTAGTTATAATTTATATTAGTAAACAAATTTAATATTTTAAAGACTTGAATAAATTATTAGGATTTTTGTGGACCTTGTGGGTTGATTATTTTTAGTGGTTGATACTCCATGAGTTTCAATGCAGTTTCCTTCCCTTTTTCTTCATACTGAGAAGTTCCTGATTGGTTACATCACTACCACCCACCTTCTGCCTTTGGTGTTCCTAAATGCCAGTGAATAAGTGAATAAATATAGCCCCACTCGAGTATGTGTCAGTTTTACCTTGAATGAGAGTAAATGTGACTGCATTCATGTATGAAATGGGGAGAAATGTTGGGCTATGACTTCTCTTGGAAATCATGCCTATGAATTTATTAAATGACTTTTAATCAGACCAGCAAATTTGTTGACTCTAACCTTCTTCTCGGCTCTGTAATACTCTTTTCTTCTTTTTTTTTTTCTCTTGTTATAACCATTTTGAACATTTTGAAACATTGCATTGATGCATGCCTTCCACAGTTACTTGAGCCCCACAGTTAAGATAAAAGACCTCTGTTACAGGAGCTACACTGGTTACCTATTCACTTCCGTACCCACTATAAAATTCTTCTCATTACCTACAAGGCCCTAAATCTCGAGGCTCCATCTTATCTCTCATCTGCCCTCTCCTATCATCAAACTCCTCAGGCACTGCAGTCTAACCTCACTCCCATCCTGAATACTCCTCCTTCTGTCCTCTGCTCGATGGGTGACTGTTCCTTCTCAGTTTGGGCTCCTAGACTCTGGAATGTTTTTCCTGCCAAAGTCCGATCCTCTCCCTCCCTTGCTACTTTTAAATGTCTCCTGAAGACTCATCTCTTCAGAATTGCCTTCTCTCCCCTGTAAACTTTCTCTGCGCTCTGGGAGGGCTAACAGCCCTGAAGGGCCAATTATAAATACCTATTATTATTATTATTATTATTATTATTATATATGGTAATAATTGTTTTCTTTCCAGGACTATGTATATTAATAATTTTCTTCTTGTTGAAGACAAAGCTAAATTATTTGCCCGAAAGCGTAGCCTGTGTTATAATAGGTAAGTCCTCTAAAAAAATTTATATATTGTGATTTTTTTTTTAATTGCCACTCTCTGAATTTGTTAAATTAATAACTTTAAAAAGTGTGTAAATTCTTAAAAAAGATAAAATTCGTCCGTTACTAAATCTTCTGTATTTGTACATTGTGATTACTTATACCATCTTCCAGCACCTTTAGTGTCAAAATTCATCACATACTTACATAGACATTTCAGTTATCTTATGCTCTGTCATATTATATGACCATAACACATGCCCTAATAATTATTCATCCCATTCTAATGCATCTTTAACTATCAACCACAATATTTCACTTAAGATTCTAATGGTTTTCTCAACCAATCTATTTCACACATGATCAATAGGGTGAGTCAAAAAATCAAAAGTGTTGGAGTATAACGCAGAACCCAGCAGTTCATGCCTATTGATGAGGAAACACTACAAGCAAAATTTAAGTCTTGTAACATGATATCTTCATGTTGCGCAGACGCTTGAAGTTTGTCCCTATTGCACCACCCCATGCAACGAAGGCATGATCCCGCCTCATGCAGTTTTGCAGTGCAAGAAGTGGTTTCAGTATTGTTTTATGTCATGGAGAGATCTCCGTCTTATTCTCCTGTTTATTGACTTATGTTTTGTTTTCAGATATCTTCCACAAGGTTTGCTGACAAGCTATGGCTACTAGGATCCCCAGCAACTCAACAGCTGCCATTGAGTGTTCTCCCAAACTGTGAGGAAGTCATGTGTGTTTTGCAGTACCATGCAAAGCTAAACCCGCGTGATTTGACATTCTCAGTTTGGCAGGCAGCACTCAAAGTTTAACATCAGTACTCCAAGGCGAATATTCCGACCATTGATCCATGTGATATCCTCAAAAAAAGTATGGTGTCTGCATGAAGAGTACAATGGATTGAAGAAATCAATATCCCGGACAACAGGGCAAGCTGAGGAAAACCAAGCCAATTTCATTGCTTCCTGGAAAAATTTGTTCGATGCAGCACATTGCGACGCCATGTAGTTGATCAAGATCAAGGACGACTGTGAGTTCCTTGAAGCTCAGAGGAAGCTGAGCACGTGCTGCTTCCATCCGCGGAGTTGCTGGGAGTGAATGCTGGAGAATTGTCATTGAGCGTGAGCACGATTAATTGGCAGTGAAGACATCATCGCCAGGAAAAGGCTGCAGACCTGAAAGAAAACCTTGCTCCTCATGTACTGCTCACACTTCACTGGGATGGAAAACTTATACCCTCCCTCACAAACAAAGGCGTTGTAGACCGACTGCTGATCCTCTTTTCTGGAGAAGATCCTTGCAGTTCCCATCACTGATGGCAAAATGGAGCTAAGGCAAACACCATCCATTCCGTTATATCCGAGTGGGCTATTTCTGATCAAATTTGAGCGCTGTGCTTCAACACTGGCGACAAATGCAGGATCCAAAGGTAGAGTGTGCATGCGACTGCAGCAAATCCTTGGTTGAGATCTTCTGCCTCTGGCCTGTCACCATCATGTACTGGAAATTCTGCTGGGAGCTGTTTTCTTGACCCTCATCCCAGAAGCATCTCAAAGTCCAGATATAGCTGCCTTTGTCCGTTTCCGAGAGTTTGGCAGTTTGTTGATCAAGACCAGTACAGGACAGCAAACAAAGAGCTCAAGGAGGACTGGATGGACCACGTCCTCAAACTTTGACAAGGCTACCTCCGACAGTACCACCCACTTGATGACTACCGGGAACTGCTAGAACTAGCCATTGTGTTCCTTGGCGGAATCCTTCAATGATACAAGAAGTTCTCTTTCCACAAGCCAAGAGCAGTCAATCGGGATCAATGGATAGCAAGATCGATTTACTCTCTGGAAATGTGGATCTTCACACCCAGTTCGCAGTTCCTCCAAAGCTGGGCGAGTTCTGCATCTTCATCGTATGCTACTACATTCAAGTGTGGTTCTCAGCTGCATGTTCAGCAAAAGCCACAAGAAACGACCTTGACCTTTACAAAGCCTTCATGAAAGAAATGAACAAGGCGATCAGAGAGTCAGGCTTTTTGACGATGAGCTGTCCCTGGAGAGGCTGACTTAGCCAACAAGACCATTGCCTCCATCACGAAAAACACAGAAATTCCTGGATCTGCTCGAAATCGACAAAGGGTTCCTCGTCGTCGATCCTGCCCTTGTGTCAACATCATTTCATTTTGAAATTCCACCCCTCTTGACATGACTCACCCTAATGATCAATATCCCTTCAAAAGCACATTTCACAAATACACATCCCACCTCAATGCCTTAGGCAGTCTCAAGCTAGACTTTAGAGGCTTTAATTCTTTTAGACTTTTCTCTCTCTCTCACTCTCTCTCTCTCTCTCTCTCTCTCTCTCTCTCTCTATATATATATATATATATATATATATATATATATATATATATATAGTGCTCGACAAAAGTTTTCAACTGGGTAAGCAGGGTGAACTAAACTTATTTCTAAAAAGAAAGAATGGTATAGATGAGGGTGATTTAATTTAGTCAGAAGTTGGGCCGGCATGACATCACTATATCCCTCAGTTTCCCGTGCAGCCTGCCAGCACATGCTCAGTGTCAGCTTGGCCACGGTTAGTGAGAGGATTGTGCTGTTGTGTTCTCCTGGCTGATGCCATTTTGTGACTGGATTTTTTGTAGTTTGGGAGTGTTTGTGGCCTTATTATGGGGAAAGCGAGGCAGTTATTGTCTGAAACTATTGCCCAGATTATCACTCTCAAGGAAACCGGTAAGCAAACTAAGGAAATAGCCGACCAACTTAAAATAAGTGATCGTGTTGTGAGGCATTACGTTGCTAGGTGGAGGGAGGGAGGGAGGGTGTGATGCCAACTAACCCAGAAAGAGCGGTCTGGTAGGCCTCGTAAGACCTCTAGGCATGTTGATAACATTGTTAAGAAAGACCTAGAGAAGTGACCTCGTATTTCAGCCTGTAAAATTAAGGAAAATAATAGTGGTCTGTTCAGTGAGGTGTCTGTGCACACTGTTAGTCGATGTGTTCATGAGCTTGGTTACACAAGCCACCGCCCCATCAAGAAACCGATTCTCACCTGTGTGTAGAAGGCTTGTAGGGTCGCTTATGCTCTGAAATATCTTCAGTAGGATGATGCTGACTGGCTTAATGTGCTTTGGTCTGATGAAGCAACGTTCACATTGACTGAGGGGAGGGGTAGTAACGTGTATCGGAAGCGTGGCAGTGACCCCCTTGACCCCCTTTGTGGAACCATGAAACACCCCAGTTCATTAATGGTATGGGATTCTTTCTCAGGCAGGGGTTTGGGAAAGCTTGTTATATTGCCTGCCAACATTAAAGTCAACCAGTACATTTATTATGAGCTGCTAAATGAACATCTGGAGGAGTGCTTTGAGTTAACAGGCGCAAGCATCTTCCAACAGGATGGTGCCCCCTGCCACACTGCCAAATCTGTTATAACCTGGCTAAAAGACTGTGAGATTAAGTTCATTGAGGATTGGCTTGGTAACAGTCCAGATTTAAACCTGATTGAGAACCTTTGGCAGGTGGTTAAACATGGGTTACAAGGGAAGGACATCAGCACTCTCCCCAAGATGGAGAAAGAAATTAGGGCTTGTTGGGATGCTATACTTACCCAGAAGCTACATGATCTTGCTATGTCCATGCCACGATGCCTGAGGGATGTCAAGAAACGCAAAGGATGCCCAACAAAGTATTAAGGGTAAGATTAATATTTTTTAGGACACTTTTATCATGCTGCAACTTGTCTGACATGCACCCGGCCTAAACTTTTATTGAACATTGTGTGTGTGTATATATATATATATATATTTTTTATTATATATACAGTAGTGTACAAATTAGTTCGGACAGTAGTGAAATAATACAATTATTTGATAATTGTTTATATTTGAAAATGATAGGTCAATGATAAGATAAATGGTACATTTAGTATGAAATATGACTGCCCTTTGCTTTTAGAACCTGCTTCACTCACTCTGGTATAGATTCAACCAAATTTGAACACATTTCTGCCAGTTCTTTGTTATGGTACCAGGCATTGATAACAGCACAAATAATCTTCTGCATCGTTGAACAGTCGGTTTTCTCGATTCTACGTTTAATATAGCCCATAGATTCTCAATGGGGTTTAGGTCAGGAGAATTCCCAGGCCAATCTATAATGGTAAGTCCACTTTTTTTTAAGAATGTATTTGGGAAGTATGGCACAGAGCCAGATCCTGCTAGAATAGCCTTCTCCATCAGGAAAGTCTTTCTGCATCATGGGAAGGAAGTGAGTCTGCAGGATTGCCTTGTATTTAACGCTATTCATCATTTCCTCAATAGTAACAAGCCGCCTTAACCCTTTAGCACTACCCCAAAACATCTTCTTAGGTGGGTATTTTGGCGCCTGTTGAATGTGTCCTGGCTGAAGTGTGTCATCTTTACTTCATCTTACTGCCAGTGACCTATGCCCATGTACTTCAAAATGCAATTCGTCTTAAAACATAACTTTCTTCCAATCAGCTGCCTTCCATCCAGCATACTTACATGCCCAGTGAAGACATTTTGTCTTCATAGCAGAAGTCAATAACTGTTTATGTACCAGTTTTCTAGCAAATCAGCTAGCTTCAATGAGCCTTCTCCAGATGGTTGAAGAAGAAACATTTACACGAGCTAAAGACAAATCTCTCTTGAGTTCTTTACTGGTTTTCTTGGGATCATTCACACTATTTCTGATGAGCCTTGTCATCATGAAGTGTTGTCTTTCATTTTCTTCCACATATTCCTTGTTGCAGTGTTGAATGTTCACCAGTGTCTTCAGCTCTTTTCACAATGTCGCCAACAGTTGACTTTGCTACCTTCATTTCCTCAGAAATCCGTCCATGCCACAGATTTCTGAGAGCTATAATACTCGCATGGTTCTTGGGTGTGATATCCATAATAAATTTCTAGTCTAATAATGATTGGAAGGTGAATATTCCGGCAGAACCATGTACACCACCAAGCAATAATCATCCACGACAAGCTCTGGTGTAGCACTGTCAGGCTTAGTGTAGCTAGGGCACAACAAGACAGTTGCCAGATGTTTTCAGTACACTATTCTGCACAGAAAATATAAAATACTTCATTGGTATTGCCAAAAATTAAGACATGAAATATGAAATAGCCCTAAAATTTGGTACTGTCCCAACTAATTTGCATGCTATTATATATATATATATATATATATATATATATATATATATATATATATATATATATATATATATATATAAAAATATGAAATATGAAATAGCCCTAAAATTTGGTACTGTCCCAACTAATTTGCATGCTATTATATATATATATATATATATATATATATATATATATATATATATATATATATATATATATATGGCAACAAGACAGTTGCCAGATGTTTTCAGTACACTATTCTGCACAGAAAATATAAAATACTTCATTGGTATTGCCAAAAATTAAGACATGAAATATGAAATAGCCCTAAAATTTGGTACTGTCCCAACTAATTTGCATGCTATTATATATATATATATATATATATATATATATATATATATATATATATATATATATATATATATATATATATATATTTTCCACTTTCCCTTACCTCCATGCTATTTCATTTATTTATATTGCTAAGTTTCCTCAAGATTAATCTCTAAGAAATTCTTGAGATAGCCTTATAGATGAATGGCACTAGAATCTGTTATTATGCAAGTCTCGTACTACCTTGTATTAATTTCCCTTTGTTTTGTCATCAAGTTTGGATGCCAATGTAATTAATCCAGTGTCCCATCCTACTTCTGTTTCAGGTGCTGTTATTGGTCTTTTCCTCAAAATTATGTATAGGAATAACATTGCAAATTGGCAGGTAAGTTGCCCACCAAATTGGCTGGCAAGTTTATGTTTTTGCAGTGCTAGCTTCTGATTGATCATTTGAAATGCATGTTAATTAAATTAGTTTATTCATTATTTGAACTTATTCTAGATTGAAATTGATTTAAAATTTTAAATGAGTATTAAGACACTATAAAGTCCCTGCAAAAAGTATCCAATAATCCTGAAAATTTGTGGTGGTTTTATACAAAAATGGTTAAATGTGTTTAAATGTTAATACATATATGATCTTACATATATTAATATTTTTAAAATATCCTTTGCTGTGGATGACTTGTAGACATTTTGGTAAATTTCATGAACTTACTTTCAACCATTCCATAATGTTACTTTCATTATAGAATGGCTTGTAATTTTAGAACTGATCATGTATTATGACATTCAACCTTGAGCCATAGATTCTTTATTAGCTTGAGATTTGGGCTATTAACAGTTCAATCCAAAATATAACATTTTGTCAGAATCTTTGTTGGTTAATGTTGGGTTTATGCCCACCCTCGAATTTTGTGGGCATTTTGTTATATTTATATTTTTAAAATATGTAAATGGTATATATAGTATTTCATTGATGTACCTATATAGCACTTTCACTACTTACAGTGAGCGCAAATTTCTAATTATGATATTATGGCCAAAAATATATTGGCCGCCATCTTGGTAGACACATTGTGAATTTAAACACATTATAGTGTACTTTGAAGTGAACTTTTTCCTGAATTAAAATATGATATGGACATTTCATATTAATCAATTTTAAATATAATATGATTGATTTAAATAGCATTCAAAGGTGAGGCTTATATGTCTGAAGTCAAGAAATGCGGTAGAAAAATGAAGCCTAATGGCATTTAGCAATATTCTTTTGAATTTGAATCTAATGTTAGGCTTACAAATTTGAAATATTATGAGGTTTTTTTTTAATTGGTAGAGGTGCAACCGCACACAATTAAGTAGTGGGTATAGGGGCAAAGCCCCCATTTTGAAATTACCTTAAAAATGATATATAATACAATATGATGAGATTGCAATAACCTAACAAAAAAAAACCCCTAATAACACTTCTTTTTTAATTTGCCCACTAAAAAAAAATTTCTACATTAAAAAACAATTAGTTTAAACATATATATTTATATATGAATTATCTAAAGATTTAAGGGTGGGCATAAACCCAACATTAACTTTTTGCCTTGTAATATGATACTATTTTGCATGAATGTTGTTGCCTGTGGATTGACATTGCAAGTGGAAGTTTATCCTATAGCATAACTAAATGTTACTTTCATTATGGATTGGCTTTCTAGCAGCATGGCAAGATCTATAATACAAGTTCTTTCTCGAACTATTCCTCAATAGTTCATTCTTAAACACTAAATAATAAATTATTCATATTAAATTTATTTTGCAGTTATTGTTGGGCTTTTCAATAGTAAACTTTTTATAAGTTTGTCTTTTCACAAATTTGCTTTACCTAACACTCTGCTAGATTGCTTTTTAGGCACTGGTATGTTTATATAGCCATTGTTCTTGGTGCATGAAATCCAGAAATTAATAGAAATTTGAGCTATATTCAACAGTTTATCTGCCTCTGTGATTTCCAAGAATAGAACTTCAACAATCACTATGTTGTTTTTTGGCACAATTTTTTCCTACTGCATTGTCAAGTTCATAATTACAACAAATTGAAGAAAACAAGGAAAACTGACACACATCCACTTACTATGCAGAATAGAAACTGAATTGTGTCCTTAAATATAGAGGAAAACAAATTTTATTTTCTAGGGTGATCAGATAAATTTTGCTAGTACTATACATTGGTTGTGTTGGCATGGGGAAAAAAGTGTAGGTGATAATTGAGAAACCTAACTCCTAATTTACATTGTAGCATTTTTTGTAACACTACTACCATAACATACCCCACCAAGGATGATTTAGATTCATGTAAGTTCAGGCTCATATGTACAGAAGTTTTTCATGCACCCTCCAAGTCCTAGCATGGCAATTTAATTACATTGTATCAATATTCTTAACCCTTCATTCTCTGCCTCAATCTTGTCTTTCCTCCAGAGGGCAATGCTTCGCTTGGGAAATAAAATGAAGCTTATGAATAGAGATTTGACCCTTTAGAAAAATACTTCTTTTTCAGCCCTAGAGTTCTCTTCATTTGAACTCAATAGCATTCAGGAAGGCTGCTAGGGCATGTCTTCTCCAGAGGTTTCCTAGGGAGCTGATATTGATAGAGGTTCTGAGGTAGTTAACAGGGGAAAGTATAGGGTGAAATGAGCAGTTTTTTTAGGTTACAGCAGAGGCAGACAAGTGGGAGGGGGTTTGATCTAATGGTTTTATATTATGTTGGGCTCCCGAGATGGTGGGCCCATGAAACTAGTTCAGCAATCTATGGTTGCTTCATATTGTTGGGGGGAGGTCATTTTGCAGTTGGTTTTAAAGTGATATGTGGTTAAAGTGTGTCTTGTATTTTATAGTGTTGGGGTAGGTTTTCTTTCTAGTAATTGTGCATAGAAAGCAGTGGGGAAGGGCATATCTCTTTACTGACAAACTGTGTGTCTATCATATATAGGTGGTTTTTAATTAGGAGGATTTTTGTTTCTGCATGGGGGTGGTTTTAGTAATACCAGTTGCAATGCAGAGGGCACTATTTTTACATTGTATCTTGTGTGGGTGTGTCTATGGTTGGTGCCCAGGTTAGTGATGCATAGCTCAGTGCCATGTGGATGAACCATCTGTATAAGATTGTCAGTTTCTTTGTCTTGTCCAAAGTGTAGTTGTAAGTGCTCTGATGGTTTCTTGTTTGGTCTTGACTTTCTAAGTGTTTTTTGGGTTGAGTGAAGGTTATGTATGGATCTAGGGTGACACCCAAAAGTGTGTTGTTATGGTTGAGTGAGAGAAGTTTGTTGTGGAGTAAGATGTGTGCTAGTTTGTTTTAGGTCAAGGGTGGTTTTTGTTTCTTAGCCCTAGGCTGTCTGATGGAACAGCCCCGAGCTCTTGAGGATGGTTATAACCACACTGGGACTCCCACGAATTATCCAGTGAGTGTATGTTGTGTTGTCTGCATATGTGGTTTTTGTTGGTTTATGCAGTCTTCCATTCTGTTTTATGATTTGGGTGGATCTACTACAACCTAAACTAACATACACAATGGAGTTATCCAGCCTTTTCTGCTAGCTCAGGAGAGCTGGGTGCTTCCCATATTTCAATCTCGCATTGCAAAGTCATGGGTAAAGATGGTGACTTTGAAAAATAAAGAAAAGGAATAGTTTACCAATTCTAGGAAGAAAAGAGCATATAATGAGAATGTAAAAACTTGAGTTTGTGCATTTGATGATTACATCATGTGTACTTTATGGTAATATGTTGAAATATACTGCATATACTAATGAAATCAATGTGAGACCAGAATATTTATTTTGAGTGTTGGGCCATTTTTTGGCCTTCTCACCTCATCATTTGTTGTAAAATAAGATGAGAAAACAAATTGTTTATCATGGTTTGGCTAGACTTATATTTTCCATGATACATTAAAGGTTGTAAGGGAATTAGATTGGATTCAGTAACTTGCCTTCTGAATTTCTTATTACCCCACAAGCAATGTTTCATCTAAGGTACGTACATGCACACACAGTTTTATGAGCATGTCAAAGAGATTATGTGCATGCAGGAGTTCATGGAGCAACACTATCTTTTACCTTCACCACCGGGACATATTTAATCATGGATAAACATAGAACTAATTTAGTAGGGTGACATGTTCTTCCAAGTTTACAATGAAGAGAAGGGCTTAAAAATTATGTGAATAACCTAAAGAAACTAAACAACAGTAACATTACATATTTTTAAAGATGTCAAGAAGAGGTAAAAGAGCACATTTCAAATCTCAAAGAACGGGATTTGAAAGGGCATTTAGAGTCTCAATCACAAATTTGAGAAACCTCTTAGTGAGACCAGACCTGAATTGAGACAAGTCTGCTTTTCACATGTTTCATCACCATCTTTAAAACAAACAGGGGTTTGTGTATTGGCTTTCATTAATGCTATTGGATGGAAAGAGCATAGGAAGTAGAATTGAACGACCCTTTTCTATACAACTCCCACAAATCTTAGCTCATTAATGACCTTTCTACACTCAAGAGCTTCTTTGGGTATGGCCTTGCCCCTGTGGGTGACATATGTTTTAATCTACCTGAATTATTTGTTTATTTCAGAAAGAAGAAGCATTTTCTCCCACCGTATTTTTCCTGGTTATTCTCCCTCCCATCATCTTTGAGTCGGGCTACAATCTACATAAAGTAATATTTCAATCATTATTTCCCAATTGGAATATTGTTTAATTTGTGATTTAATCCTTGGATTTCTACGGCATATGGCATTAATAGTACAAAGTCAACCCAAATCAAGATTCCTATCCTGGGACTAATCATATCTGATGTGGCTTAACTTCACTTAACAAGAAAGCTGGTGTTTATTCTTAGTGACTTTGGTGGCAGATGCACATCATAGATCACTAAATGTGCCTGCAACCATGAGTGAAATGGACTGAGACACAGCGTTATGAATCTGTTTTCTCATATATATAAATCCATTAAATAAGCTTAGATCTTGCTATATCCCCTTCATTTCTTAAATCTCTTTGTCCCCTTCTCTTCTATATATATATATATATATATATCTTATTGCATTGGTACAGTCCAACACCCAGACTTTACATTTTACAGTTGCAATAAAGAAGAAAAATAATAATATGCATACAGGAATAGGAGAGTTTGAATCATATTGAAGCACTCCAGAAATCGGTACTTAGCAAGGAAAATGTGAAAGTAGTTGAA
Source organism: Ceratothoa steindachneri (assembly GCA_963969495.1). NCBI lineage: Eukaryota > Metazoa > Arthropoda > Malacostraca > Isopoda > Cymothoidae > Ceratothoa > Ceratothoa steindachneri. Next base: position 35,990,409 of record OZ018321.1, on the reverse strand, counting down.
ATAAATAAATTTACCTTTCAAATTGCTATTCTAGAATGTGTAAATGAAACTAATTTCTTCACAGGGGAACTTCTTCCAAAACATTGGGTCAATTCTGACATTTGCTGTCTTTGGCACTGTGATATCGGCTCTAGTCATTGGAGGGGGAGTTTATCTCTTGGGTCAGGTAAGAATGACAATTTGGTTACCTGTGTTGGAAGCAAATTTGTTGAAAGATTTTAGGAAATCTTAAAGCTTTTACTGGGCAAAAATAATGCATCTTCTATATGTTTGGTATCAATGTACAAAATAAAACCAAAACAAACCAACATTTGAATTGGTATAATTGTAGTTTCTTTTTGCAAGAATATGGAGAACATTATTCTGTCATAGAGCAATAGGTATAAAAAAAAATTATTCCAATGTTGACCGTATTCGCATAGGTGGGCACTTCTGCAATCTGCTCTACAAATACAGAACTCCCATTTCAATTGCTGTTGCAATAATATTGCAAAAAATTGAAATTTTGCGCATGTTGAAACACTTATACAAATCACCAACCATGAGTCTCCATGCTGTAACAGACTGGCAACAGTGTGAGTCCTGGTCTTTGGATCGCAGTTGTATTGTGCATATAGTCATGCAAGCTTTTTTTTATGAATCTGTGTTTGTGTGCAGGTGTATAGTATATATATATATATATATTGTTTTGTGCAGAATTTGTTTGTTTTTATGTTATTTTGGTTTATTATACCTTGTCAGAATTGCTTCAGCGAGTTTGCAGTTTTGTTTATTTTGGGATCTATAAAATACTGTCAAATATTTTGTCCTCTTTTCTGCTTTCATTTTATGGATACTTTCAAGATAGTCAAAGTTTATTAAGTCTAAAGTGGTTTTGAGAGTATTCATATTATATCTGATATGTGAAGATGTATAATTTTCTTCATTACATTTAAATTCATATACCATGTGCCTAAGATTTTTGCTCCTTTTTCTTGTTGTAAATTTACTTGCTAATATAATTTTTTTATAATTAATAATACTCAATTTTAATTCTGATAAAGCATAATAAACCAGACTTGAACATAAGAAAAAATTAATTTATCCACAAACTATACATGATATAATTTACTAATTTAAAAGAGATGTATATTCCTTTATATTTTAGGCTTTATCCTACCTCCCACTTTCTTTCTTCCTTATATAAAATGAGTGGGAACCTATCAATTTCAGTTTCTCTAAAGAAACTGACGAAATATATCAATAAGGAAAAAATGCATTACACAATGAAAGCATCTTGCCTTTTCCTCTCAAAAATAGTCATCAAGAAATTGAATTTTAATGCAAATAAGATAGTTCGTAAATTGGAAGTGGTATCTAAAAAATGTAATAATAGTGTAATGAATGTCTTTTTATTTTGAACCTAGTAGATGTTAAAATATGATTATAAACTTAATAAAGTGCTTAAAATCTTCTAATGCTATGCAGAATAAAATTAAACATAATTTTGTACCAAAAGGTAAAAAAACAATTTATACTTGTGGAACAGCAAAAGTCAAGAACTTTATAGATGTAGAAATGACTATCAGATGTCCCAAGTCCTTGATGGTGGCCACCCAATATCACCCTGAATGAATGTAAAGATATGCAATGTGGCGCCATCTTCTGGATCATGATTGTTGAGTAATTCATTGACTTTTAAACAGAGAAAATTCTGCCAGTTCACAATAACGATCTGACATTACCGTCACTGTAACAATGTTCTCTTTAAAAAAAAATGATCCCACACATCAAAATCATCTATAGCAGCACCTCAGACAGTAAGTTTTGGGCTGTGGAGTGATTGCCAATGGATTTCCTAAGGGTTAGTGCTAGACCACTACTTGAAGTTGTTTATTGACCATCTTCAATAAATGGAAATGTTGGGAGAATGCTTTGGAAAATGTCCCTGCATGAAGTTGTACTGGTTTCATAATCTCCCTTACTCAACTCCTGCATGACCATCACTTTGTAGGGATGCAAGTGGAGTGCCCTGCGTAAAATTCTGCAGACACTTCACTCAGCATGTGTAGGGCAGCCATGTGTTTCCACGCAGAATGCCTGGGAGACTGCTGCATCAAAGCTCTCACAGCTGCCCCATTTTCTGGCCCTGTTGCGGTCCTAGGTGTCAGCCAGAACTTTTTCCTTTTAAGCCGACCCTGTTTGTCTAAAGTTCAAAACACGACAATCAATTGTTTTTCCATCCGGAATGGGATCATGATTCCCAAGCACAAAGAATATCCAGAAAGCACACTGCGTCCTTATCACAGATTCATCAATCCTGAGATAATCTTTGACAACAAAAGCATAATTGAAACTGCATGATCCAACAGACCTAAAGTGACCAGGCCCACTGCTATACCTCCCCCACAAGCCGAGCAATGCCCCTCTGAAATAGGGGAGATCTTATTGCCACCCTGCATTTGCTGCTGTTATATCCTGTTGCCATTGTTTTTTTTTGTTGGTGATCCCATCTCTGCCTATAGGCATATTGGGTATCATTACAGGGCAATCTGAATATGAGCCCAATTAATCTTTTTTGTTTGTACATTTTTGTTTTTTTGTATATTTCATGCTTACCCATCCCTGTTAAAAACAACAGTGCAGACAAATTATGGGGAGCTTTGCACTCAATAGCATCTGAAGGGGTGGAATGCGCACCAATCGCACATTATGAGGAATAATTTTGATTATGAGAAGATTTTAAGAGAAACTTGAGGTAAAATATGTTTAGGAAGCACGAGTGATTTGGCTACGGATTCTCTGCACTTTGTTTTTATTCCAAAAACATCTTTTGTCTCCATTATAAAAAATTATTTTCTGGTAGGGGTTTTTTCTTTTCATTATTCCTTTTCTCTCTTTCTTTCTTAGATTTTTCTCTTTTCCATTGAGTTTAACTCATATGCCATTGTGACATTCCTGCCTTAAGAGCTCCTTGTCCTCCTGCCAGGCTGATGTGGTCTACAGATTGACATTTGTGGAGAGCTTCGCCTTCGGATCCCTCATTTCTGCCGTTGACCCCATTGCCACCCTCGCCATCTTCCATGCCCTCAATGTTGACCAGGTCCTCTACATGTTGGTGTTTGGCGAGAGCATCCTCAATGACGCCGTCTCTATCGTGCTCACAACGTGGGTTTCAGGCGAGGGTTCGAATTTATCCATTGACAATGGTAGATTGGGTGTTGAGGAGAGAGATTGGAGGAAGTGGAAGTATACCCAATGTGGGGCAAGGCTACCCATAGTTTTTTTCATGCTAGCTCTATATTAAAGTAGCATTGATGCGTGCCAATCCATTTTGCAGGAAAGTGGTTGATGATGTTGAAAAGATAATGAATGAAGAAATGAATTGAAAGCAGACAAAGTTAGAAAGTGATTGGGAATGAAATAAAGCCACTGACTCTTATTTAGCTGTGTGGGAACAGCAGTTCCCATCATGCGCTATCTCTCTGCGCCCTGTGCATGCCTTTTTTCCTGTTAGTTTTGTTTTTTCCTCTGGTTTTGTCTTAAGACACATTATGTAGATATAGTTAGTTAACATAAGAAAAGGAGTATGCAAAAGGCGAAGTAATAGTCTATACAAAGCAGCTCCTGCTCCCATCACTCAGTTCAATCTCACCTAGCATCCTCATCCATAAATCTATCCAATCTATTCTTAAAAATCCCCAATGGAGGAACCTTCTATCACATGACCAGTGAGCCTATTCATTTCATTTACCACTCTATTTGTAAACCAGTTTCTACCATTCTCTTTCCTAAACCTAAACTTGTCCAGCCCAAACCAATTGATATGTGTCCTTTCCTATTGACTAAAAATAAGAACCTTACCTATGTCTCCCCTTATAACCCTTTATCCACTTGAAGACTTCAATCAAGTCCCCTCGAACCCTTATGCTTTCCATTGTATGAAGATTTAGTCTCTCAAGCCTTTCACCATAAGGTAAGCTCCTCAACCCATGAATCATCTTAGTCATCCTTCTTTGCACAAACCAATATCCATCCTATATTATGGTGACAAAACTTTCACAGCATAGTCAAGATGAGGTTTAACTAGTGCCAATAAACCATAATATAGCCTTTTGGCTATATTCCTAGCACTTAAGCACTGCTTTCTAGGCTGGAGGTCAGAACTTACAACACCTAAGTCTATTTTGCATTCTGACCTTCCTAAAACTCTCCTATTAAATTTATAATTCTTCAGTAGATTACACCTACCTATACTAAGTACACTACACTTATGTGAAATTACAGTGTAATAGCGTATTCAATTCATCCTGTAATACCTCAGCATCAGAGTCAGACCTTATAATCCTACTCAACTTAGTCATCAGCAAATTTGCTCAGGTCACTACTTATAGCTATATCAAGATCATTAATATAAATAAATAACAACTCCTGACCCTTGAGGAACTCTACTGGTAACATTCCCCCACTCAGATTTGATCCCATATGTTAATGTGGCAGTGTATTCTTCCACAATCACCTTTTGTTAATGGTCAGCCAATCTCTCACAAGCCGGCATGTGACATCACAGCCAGCTATACAATGTCTGGACTACCAGCATAACATAGCATAACATAATTTCTCAGATGACAAAAGCCACAAGGGCCTATCAAAGGTCATTCCACATCTGTCAAAACCCACCCATAAAAGGCATCCATAGGATTGTGTCATATCATGCATCTACAATATACAATTTAAACAATCCATAGGATTGTATCCGATCATGCATCTATAATATACAATTCAAACCATACACAAGAATGTGTCAAAAACAAAGAGCATCATCATCAAGACTCGTCAAAATCAATCGTAATATACAATAATAAAAAACTGCATCCACAGGAATGAGACGAAATACCCCCCAAAGTTAACCCTCTCTCCCCATAAAATGATCTAATCTGCATTTGAAAACATTCAAGTTTGGATTGTCTACCATCTCAGATGGCAAACTATTCCAATAATCTACCACTCTATTGGTGAAAAAATATTTTCTAACATCCAACCTGCACCTTTGTTTTTTAATTTTTAAGTGGTGACCCCTAGTCCTATTACTACCTTCCAAATCAAATAACTTGCTAAAATCCAACTTATCCATTCTAGAGCAGATTTTAAAAAGTTCGATCATATCTCCCCTCACGCATCTTCTCTCAAATGATAACATATTTAAGTCCCTCAGTCTATTTTCATATTCAAGGTGCTTCAGGGAAGGTATTATTTTTGTTGCCCTCCTTTGTACTGACTCTAACAGGTTGATGTCATGTCTAAAATGTGGTGACCATGCTTGTATACAGTACTCTAAATGTGGCCTAACATATGAGTTATAGAGTTTAAGGCATAACTTATTTACTCTTGTAGCTAATATTCCTGTTAATGTATCCTAGCACCCTATTTGCTCTATTTTTGCCTCAATGCACTGCTTTGAAAACTTCAGTGACCTATCTACTACTACGCCTGTAGAGGAATTGTCCCTCTCCCATTCTCTCCCAGTTGAGACACGGGACATTGACTGCAAAAACATCCGGGCCAGGCACCTTGGGTCTCAAGCTCGTAACGACAGCCCCTCACCATTCATCTCTGTGAAAAGCAGAACGGTTTAAATGGCAAGATCTCCCCTACGAGGTATATTCAATTTCACCTCAAGTACGCAATTGGAGACGGGTTTCTCTCAAGCTCGAAAGCCAGCTGGAGAAGAGGTAAGACTTGATGAGAAAAAACGTTGGAGTAACAACCCTCCTGCGGCCCGTCCACAGGCTCCCCCCCCCTCCTACCCCTACCCCCAGTGGAGCGACGAGGTATAAATACCAAGCACTTGGGAAAAATGTGGAAAAATACATGAGTCACCAGGCTACCAACACTGGAAAGGTAGAATACGTGAGTCACCAGGCTAGGAAGTCCCCGGCAATAGAGGCCGGGCTACCAAGACTGGAACTAAGAAGAAGCTCATCCTCGAGTTAGTTCCTGGTTATCAAACCCAACTTTAAGTAAACTTGTTCAAGTTTAATTTACTCTCGTCAGAGAGACTCCCCCTATCCGGGTGCATCCTATAGCCCAGGGATAGTCCTCACCCTTGAGGAATTATGTAACAAAAAAGAAAAAGCTTCCCCTTGAGCCCGTTACCCGGTGGTCACACCAAACTCTACATTAACTTGGTTTAGGAACCAAGTTCAACTGATTCTCGTCAGAGAAACCCCCCCCCCCTCCACTATCCTGGTGTAGCACAAAGCACCTTGATAGTCCTTGACCTTGACTTCCGAAATGATGAAGAAAAAGTTCCTCCTCGAGCCAGTTACCCGGTGGTCACACCAAACTCTAAGTTAACTTGGTTTAAGAACCAAGTTCAACTTACTCTAAAGCACCATGATAGTTCTCGCACTTGAAGAAGAAGGCGCCATCCCTCCTGAATACCATGTAGACTCCCATCTGCTACCCTTGCCAAAGTGCTGTGTGACTGCCAAGTCATCCAATCCACCTCCAACAATCTGGTCGAAGCACGCATCAAAGGACCCACCAGATTCCTGTGGTGTCTGGGCTCATTGAGTTTAAGGTCAAACTCAACCCCGCCGCCAGAGCAACGAAGGTATTTAAACTCCAGTAGAGACAATTAGCCTATTTCTTTTATATTGAAGTAAGCATCGAGTTAGCCAATATTAGAAGGTCAAGTTAATTGAAGTCATTATTGTGTATTTTAAATTTATAGTATTTCTATGGTTCATGTTTTTTTTTGTGTAGTAAATTGATAAATTTAAAATATATGTTTATTTTGAGATAATTCCTGTGCATTTCTCTATATCCTTATGTGTTAAAGCGGCTCTTCCTTAAAAACAACAAAATTAGCACTCTTAGACAAAAGTATACTTCAACAAAGACGTATATCACAATCTAAAAAAGTATTCTACGACAACGCCTAAGTCCTTCTCATCCTCAATTGAATTCAGCCAATGCCCATCCATTTCATAGCTAAATTCCTTATTATCCCTTCCCATGTTAAGAACTTTGCATTTATTAAGGTTAAAAGTCATCTGCCACTTCTGAGCCCAAGCTAATAACTTATTTAAGTCACTCTGCACTTTAAAGCTACCCTCAACTTCTTTGACTACAGCTGCCAATTTAGTGTCATCAGCAAAAATTGACACCTTGCTATTTACAGCCTCCCCAAGATCATTTATATAAACTATGAATAATAAAGGGCCTAGAACGGATCCTTGAGGTACTCCACTGATAATGTCCCTCCACTGTGAACTCACCCCCATTCAGCACAACTCTCTGTTTCCTGTCTTTCAGCCATCCAGTTATCCAATTCAAAACTTTACCACATATCCCATGCATTTATAATTTATGAACTAGTCTCTTATGTGGAATCTTATCAAAAGCTTTGCTAAAATCTAAGTAAATTACATCAACATTCTCTCCCTTATCTAATTGTTTAGTAACATACATAAAATCCAGTAAATTTGTTAAACACGATCTACCTCTTCTAAACCCATGTTGAGCATCATTTATTAACCTACCATAATATAGATGGTCAGAAATCCCCTTCTTAACTATCTTCTCAAGGATTTTACAAACGATAGAAGTTAAGCTTACATGCCTAAAGTTATTCGGGTCCTCTTTATTTACCTTTTTAAAAATTGGCACTAATTTGCTAAAAATTGGCACTACATTTGCTAATCATTAGGTATTTCTCCAAACTCTAGTCTTCTCAAGAGCTACTGCAATACTATCTAGACCTTCTTTGAGTAACCTAGAATGAATGTTGTCTGGGCCAGATGACTTACTAGTATTTAACTCGAATATAAGCCCTTAAATTATTTCCCTGTTCACATTAACGCTTTTCAACACTACTTCCCTTGGCCTAGAATTATCATCAATTAATCTATCTTGATTTTCTTGTGTAAATACTGAAGAAAAATGATTATTAAGAACCTCTACTATTTCCTCATCAGATACTTTCAAAATCCCTTCATATCTAATAGGCCCTATTTTATCACTGTTAGATTTGTTATTAATTTTATAATAGCTAAAGAATTTTCTTGGATCTTTATTATTATTTTGAGGTAAATTAATTTCTGCCACCCTTTTGCTCTTCTTAATAATCTTATTTAGCTCATTTCTGGTTGACCTATAATGATTTAAATTGTCGAGTATTTTCTCTCTGTAATCTATGGTATGCCCTTTTCTTCTCAGAAATTTTCGTAGCTATCTTTTGATTCCACTACAACGACTTCCTACATTTCTTCCTAATAGCCTTCATTGGAATATACTGCTCCTGGACTATGTTTAATGTAGTCTTAAAAGTGTCGCACATCTCATAAGTATTCTTACCCCTGAATTCTATATCCCACCTAATCTGATTTAGCAAGTTCCGTAATTTATCGTAATCTTCCTGATCAAAATTTGGAGTTTGTTGATGTTCCACCTTTAACTATTCATAAGTTAAAATTAACCATCTGATGATCACTATTTCCCAATGCTTCCTCGACAGTCACTTCATGAACCCAGTGTTCATCATTTGAAAGAACCAGATCTAAGATATTGGCATCCCTTATTGTTTTATTAACAAATTAAGTCAAAAAATTATCCTCAAAACATTCTATAAACTTACAACTTGCTCTCTTCCTTCCTATCATATTTTCCCAGTCCACAGAATTTAAATTAAGGTCACCAAGAATAACTGTATCTACTTTACATCCTTTCCTTATTTCCCAGATCATTAGCTCATCAATACAGTCTGTCTGTCTGGGTGGTCTGTAAAAGGCTCTCAAGTGTATTATCCTATTTTTACTTACCCTAATATCTATCTACAGTGATTTAACTTCTTCTTGCTTTATAGAATTATTTAGATTTGAAGAAATGCTATTTCTGATATAAATAATCAACCAACCACCAGTCCTATCTCTCCTTTGATTAATGTACATATCGTAACCCTGTAGTTCAAATTCACTCACATTGTCATTAAATTTATTTTCATTAACCCATGATTCTATTACACATATTATATCTATATCTTCATCAATAATATAACTAAATAACTCATCTTTCTTATTCCTAAGACTACGAGCATCGGTATAAAGACAACTCAGCCCTCCTATCCCTGAAGCACCTCTTTTAGAATGTATACCTTCCACTCTATCTCTTCTGCATCTCTTTCCTTTCCCAGCCACACCATGTACTCTTATCCCTGACCACTATCAGTAACTAGTTTCCCGCCTACAAAGACCCAACGGCACTATCTAACTCCTGCCACAACACATCAATGCCAGCCCGGCTTAGATGGAGTCTATCCAATGCATATAATCCCTTATTCCCATAAAACCCATTCCAAACATCCACAAACACTAATCCCGACTCCTCACACAGTCCTTTCACATACTCATTCAGTCCAATTGCATGAGATAACCATTCCATCCCCACATCCAATCTCGGGAGCACACCTGAAACAACGCCTTTCACTCTACTTTCACTCATCCTTTCAACTAACCTTTTGTACCTCTCTCATAACTCACATGAACCCACCTTTTCATCATTTACTCCCACATGCATAATCACAACTGCATCCCCTCACACCCAGACACCAGAGTATCATACCTCTCAGACACATCATTTACACCAGCACCCAGCAAACAAACTCGCACTCCCTTCCATTTGCTCGCACTCAACTTCCTATCTAAATATCTAATCAGAGAGTCCCCCATCACAAGCACCTCAGTCATCCTCCTAGTCCCCCTAGGCCTAGCATTACCCTCCCTCCTGTTCTCATTCAAACTACCACCTCAGACATCACTTTCAACCTCTTCCTCTCTCAGGGCATCGAATCTGTTAGTCAACCTAACAGTTTCTATGTCCCTCTTACTCACAGACCTAACCTGTCCTAACCTATCTATTCTATCCATATTCACCCACCATTCATCTTCACTCACATCAGTCTCTTCTTTCTCTCCATTCCCTACTCTAGGCCTATCTTCCACCCTCCTGGTCCCAGCCACATTCTTCATGTGTACACTTGCATCCCTTCTCACTTCATTCACCAACTCACTTAATCTCTTGCACTCATCACGTAACTGACTCACCTCCTCTACCAAAGCCACATTTGCACTAGTCACATAACAAACCTGGCATTCAAATACATTTGCTCTTCTTTCAACACCACAAAAACCACAAACTACATACACACTGCTTACATCAAAAGGCATACTCACTTCATCCAAAGAAACAGCCATACTGAGAAACTTTTCAAAGTATAATTAAAAATTCCTTTAGTATTATGTCTTACACTCAAAGTTAACTATCTTCCCGAACTTAAATATATTACGCCGAAAAATCCAAAATGAAAAAACATTATTGAATATAGAGAGATCACCGAAAACATGTCTGATGGAGGAATAGAGTTGACTGAACAGTGAGTGTGTATGGAGCCTTAACAATTGGTACCAAAGCATGTTTATTCCATCATCTACTGGTGTTTGTTCATCTAAGTGGCCACCTAAATTTGATGAAGAATCAAATTATGAGAACTGAAAATGTGATACATATATAAATATGTGTGAATTAACTGAGCTAGATGAAACTAAGCATCCACTGGCTATACAGCTCTCTCTGTCTGGTAGGGCTAGAGCAGCATAATCAGAAATAAGCATTGCAAATTTGAATAAAGAAACCTAATGTTTTGTTTTTACTGGATCAAGAAAAAAGGCAGTTTAATGATTTTTATAATTTGTATAATCTATTGCATTCAGAAAATGTAAAGATTGATGATTTTTTAAGTGAATTTGAACATGTATATTTCAAGTTTACAAGTGAAAAGATGACATCTGATTCTGTTATGGCATTTATGCTACTTGCTTCATGCAATTTATCAGAGAATGATGTACACTTGGTAATATCCGCTATTGTTACAGTGACTTATGACACTATGAATTCCTCTGAAATGTGCTTTGGTTCTAGCATTGGCATACCTTCTTCATCCCCTGCTGCTACTTCCTCCATGGAAGTGAAGGTGAAACTGGTTTTCCAGAGTATCGGGGGACAATTCAGATTCCACATTGTTTGGTCGCTGTGGTCATGGTTGGTCATATTCACAGAGTGCATGTGGTCACAGTAATTGTGGTACACATGCCATCACCATCTCTGAACAGCTAGCCAACCCATCAGTGTGAAGAAAGCTAATTGATCCCTGTGGGGCGTCATTGGGAGATCTCTTGTTGTCTCAATTTGTGACTCCTGTTAAATTGGGCATGGCTTTGCCCTCACCCTTCTGAAAATGCTGATAAAAAAGGTAATAACAAAACTGAATATGTTCAGTCGTCACTTTTTATGGGCTACACAAATAAAGTTTCACTATTTAATCAGTGAATCTAAGTTTTGTGCAGTATTTAGATACAGGTTGTTTGAATAGAGTGTGTGGTAGCCAGTAGCTGGACACTTACTTCGTTATCCCTAACGGATTTTCAGCATTCATTAATTTGGGGGGAATTTTCTAATTACACATTTACCTTTGGAGATGGTATGACTCTCTCATCCCTGACCTGTGTTGCATCACTCTGCTGGATTGGAAATATGACTGATATTGTTAGCACTGATCTTGTCAACTTCATTATTTCACTTCTAATGAGCTGTAAATCAATGAAGAGAGCTAAAATTATTTTAAATGTGTAAAAAAAGACCATCCAAAAAGAAGTGATCAAACTTGTGAACACTACTTCTGGATATTTCATCCTTTCTTTGTCATTGTAACTAGATCAAGATTCTGCGATTGTGCTGTCTGCTGATGGTGTTATCATTAAAGTAGCTGTTAAATAGCACAAGCACTTTGGATATCCAATTGCTGAAAAATTTAATGCTTTACTTAAAATTTCAGATATGAAAAATTCTGAATTAAAAAGTGAAATTTATGAGGTCAGTGAGTCTTAGGATATATGCATTAAGTTTAGGAAACCCGTTTCATTTCCTATCATTGGGATCCCACTAGCAACGAATTTTAATGAAGCAGTTTCTATGAATTTGAAAATGTAAAATAGGTTCTACTTTCTTGTCATTGTTGATATTGAGACAAGGTTTTGTGCTGCAATGATCATAAGCAATAAACAATCCAGTACTATAATTAAGGTGTTATTTTTGTGTTGGATATCTACCTTTAGTCCTCCTAAAAAACTTGTCAGACAACAGATGTGAAATCAATAAAGAGATGCAACATTTAATATGAAAGTAATGGCCACAGCGGCGGAAAGCCCTTCAAGTAATAGCGTTTATGAGCACCTAAATAAAGTTATTGGAAATATTGTTAGCAAATTACTGGCTCATATTTCATGTGATACTGAAGTTGCTCTAGCATGGGCTGTATCTACACCTAATGCTGTAGCAAATTTTTTGGTTTCTCTCCCAATCAACTTATCTTGAGTTTGACCCTGATAGCCCTGAGGTCTTCCAAAGCCAGCCACCTGCATTGGAAAGTGTTTCCTCATTTGTCATGGTTAAGAATAATCTGGATGCAATGCTTCAGCTAAATAATAATTCCTTTGATGTGAATCATGTGAAATATGCTTTAAAGTGTAATATGTGAAGCACACCTGCTGAAACTTTAAGAAATGGTGAAGCCTACTATAAGAGAAATGATAGCTATGAGTGGCAAGGGCCTGCTATACATAATCATATGACGTGACAGGAAACAAGTCTTGGTTCATCATGGTTCATACGTTCGTGTCCACATTTGTTGTTTGATAAAAACTGCACACGTGGATGATGGCATCCATATGATATCAAGAGCGATTCCATTCCAAGCAAGCAGCTCCTAACTGAGGTGGCGGTTCATTATCCTCTAGAAGAGAATGACAATGATTATGTTCCCCAGATTGTTGCTATGGAGATTCAATTAAACAGGTTTAACTTGGCATCCATCAAAAGATGGATTAGGTTAGATAGGTCAATACAAAGCATTATTTTTCTTTGTGACCTTGTTTGTTGTGTGGGTTTTAAATGTTATGTTATGTGGATAACTAGTGTGATTCCTAGGAGGGTGGGTTTTTGTTTAGTAGCAAGGGTTTACGCTGAGTGAGTTGCGTGTCACTCGCTTAGTGCACAGACACCACTTCTGGTCGGGACGATGTCCTGTATGCCATGCTTCGATGCCTAGGTATGCGAGGCATGGCATTTCTTCTAGATTTGTTCAACAGGATCTAAACAGAGGGTATCCTCCTCAGACTCCTGATGAATGGCTACTCTTCAAATTTTACCCAAACAAGGATGAGATCACTCTACCCAGCTGATTTCCGCCTAATTTCACTAACCTCCTGCATGTGCAAGTTGATAGAGAAATTAGTAAATGTTAAATAGTTTTTTTCCTAGACAGTGAAGGCCACCTATCTTCTGCAAAGTGCAGCTTCCGCAAGTTCCACTCCACGTTGGATACTCTACTCCAGCTGGAAAATGCTATTTGCCAGGCCTTCCCTCATAGACAATAGTACGACACGGTCTTTCGATCTGAAGAAGGTGGTGGATTCGCACCGTTTCCTTGGTCTTGTTTTCGACCGACGCCTCACCTGAGGGTCTCTTGTCCCCGGGCCATGAACATTCTTCGTTCCATGACTTTCAGCACTTAGGGTGCTGATAGGGCTACTGCCTTACTTTTTCTATCGATCCTTTGTTCGTTTGAAGCTTAAGTATGAATGCGAGTTTTACGCATCCGCAGCCAAGCGTATATCGCAGAAGGTGGACTCGATCCACCACACTGGTCTCCGCCTGGCGACCGGTGCCTTTCCCCAATGAAAGCCTACTTGTCGATGCCGGGGGAGATGCTACTTGCTCCGCGTCGTACACAGTACAGTATGTGCTTGTACGCGCGAGCCGATTGCCTCGCTCAGTCACTAACGGCTCCCCTGCGTTTGACTTTTTTGAACAGATTTCGTGTCTGGTTCCAAGTCCCAAGAGGGGATCGGTTTCCGCGCCTTATCCCCTCTGTTTAAAGTCAGCCTTGCTCTACCAGGCACTGCGACTGTCTACACGGCCGAGCTGGTTACTCATTACCTGGGGTCGCTACCGTTTGTCCCTTTTATTCAGTACGGGTTTGTGGTCACAGATTTACGGACTATATGATTTTTTGGAGGAGGCTGTTCTCAACTTTATGCGGCTCTCTTTGTTGTAGGTCGTAGGTTCCTACGCCGAGGGAATGTGGGCCTACCCCCAACGCCGGAGCACGCTTCCTTCTTGTTTCTCTTTTGTTTTCTTAACCTTTGTTCCTGTGGGGGTTTTTTGTCTTTATTTGTTATTTACGGCGACTTTTACCGTAGTAGGCCTTCGCCAGATGGGCTCTTAAGAAAATAAAATTAATTAAAACCGCTCGTACGGGAGAAAGCGTGTTGTGCCCGGTTTGGAGACGAGTTTGTGATCTGTTTCGACTCACAAAGCGCCCTGAGTGCTCCCGGGACATTGGAATCCTCACACCCCCTGGTTCGCGGTATTTGTGACGCCACGGTTTTGGCGAGCCGGGCGGATGTTAAGATTATCTTATGCTTGTTTCCTGGACATGTAGGAATTGTGGGGAATGAGGGCGCCAAAGGGTCCGCTAGGACTGGGTGACCAGACCAGCGTTTCGCTCTTCCCAACACCGACTACCGGGCAGCCCTGGAGGGCTGCTTGGCAAACAAGATGGGAGACTGCTGAGGTAAACTTAAAGTTGCATGCCATTGCGCCGCGACTGTTCCCATAGACCTACCTCCCAATGCCGTGACGGCTTCAGGTTGCTTTCTGTCGTCTCCGAATCGGACACACTCGCGGGACACACCGCCATGTGATGGAGCGCTCGCCTGCGCCTTACTGCGACGACTGCGTTGTCCCCCAGACTGTTCGGCACATCTCGTTGAATGACCCAGTCTGGGTGATCTTCGCGCACGCTACCGGTACCGGGATGAGCGGGGTCGCTACCGCTTGTCCCTTGTACTCGGGACGGGTTCGTGCACACTGACCTGTCGACTTTGACTTTTTTGAGGAAGCTGGCCTCCACTTTATTTAACTTTTGTTGTTGTTTCTTTGTAGGTCGCACGTTCCTGCGCCGGGGCGAGGCGGGCCTCCCCACGATGCCGGAGCCTGCTTCCTGCTTGTTGCCCTTTTCCTTTTTTTATTGTCATTGTTGTTGTTTTTTGTTTTACATAGTTATTTTAATGTAGCCTAGTACTAGGCTGTCGTGAGTACGGCGACTTATGCCCAAGTAGGAGGTCGCCAGAAAAACCTCGAAACAGATCGCCACGGCTACGCTCCGATGCGATTATCATCCAAAATTAAACACAAACACCGCGTCGGCCTGACTGATGCATATATCGTCATCCGCTGACACTTGGAGACAGACACAGCGTAACGCACATCCAACCCTTACACACACAAGACAAAATATATTGATATATGGAATGCTCGATTTTGGAGAGAGAAACCCCTTCCATTCGGCTGCTGGTGTTAAGGACCGACGCTAAGCCAGAAGCTACATAGGAGATTCGTGCTCATAAGGCCACCTGCCTCCATGGCAAAGACAGGAGAGTTGTGGGTCCTTGTAAATCCCCAATGCTCCTAACAATCTCATTTTTTTGCAACTTGATCTGTGTACTTTCACACATTCTCAATTCTACTTTCCCATTATAAAAATGTAAATTCTCCCCACCCCACCCCCACCCACCTGGCCCTTTCTCATATTTGATACCCTCTCCACATGTTCGCAGTACCATTTTGGAGATCGCTTCCCCATCGGCTTCCGAGATGGGGTCTGGAGAGGCACTGCTCTACGCCTTTTGGCGCTTCTGTGTTATGTTCGTCGCCTCTGCGGGAATCGGCGTTGGATTCGCGCTACTGAGTGCCCTCACTCTTAAGTACGTCCACGTCAGGGAGTACACTTCGCTCGAGCTTTGCATCGTCATTATCTTCATTTACGCCCCGTATACGCTTGCGGAAGGATTGCATCTTTCCGGTAAGGGGGTGCTTGCCTCTGGTATAAAGATAGATGTGTTGGATGATTGAGAAGATAAAACTAGAGAGAATGGGAAAAGAATCAATTATCAGCACTGCACTCGCATAGTTCTTCATCCCCAAATGTCCACTCCAAGAAGTCGAATTAGAAATCGCCCGAAAAAAAATTCTTAGAAAAAACTATAATGCTCAAAAGTGTAGATTTGAACCCCAATAAGAGCGAAATGAAACTCGTTTGTATACAAACTACCGCCGATTCTCACTAAGGACTCTCAGTAAGAACCTACAGTTTCTGTGATCTGAACCACACTTCGCTACAACATATGGAAGCCGCTAAACGAAGAGAAACTGGCGATTATCATCGAAAGTATTGTGTTCAACAAGTATCCACATAAAAGGGTGAGAGAGAACAAGAAAAGAGAGGACATGGGTAATGAAAAATCCCCAAGGACGGGATGACCCTCCCAATAAGCGCGTTATAAACATTAGATACAGGAGTCAGACGTGTTATACATAGTTCAAATCCGTGAGAATCCAAGACGCGCAGACGCCCATCAACTCTATGAATACCACTCGCGTGGTGTTAGCTGCACGTCATTGGAGGTGATTATATTTAAAAATAGGATTACTAGGTATGGAATTTGGATGAAAAGTATTGTGAAGAAAGAAGCGTTGTGTAAGTGAACTCAAGATGGGGTATCCTGACCATATTGTGGGGTGGATATACTGGTTTTAGGTGGATTGTTCAAATGTGGTTCCTGGGAGTTTGGGAGCCGGTATTTGTCCTGTGATGTAATTCTAAATCCCGATCTGCTTGCTTGGGTTTCGAGTGTTGGGTGAGAATGGCGATGACAGCGTAACTGTATAGTATATAGTTGGCATTTACGTTCCTCAGGGTGTCTGGCGGAGCAGCCCCGAGATCCTGTGGGAGGATATGACATGTACAGGGTTTTTCCCACAGAACCCTCAGGGAGTTTATATTGTGTTGGCGCATGTGATTGTGTGCACTGCAGTCTTATGTGTGGGTGCGGCTGTTGCATTCTGGGCAACTATCAGTGATGGTCACATCCAGTCCTCTGGTGGCTCAGGAGAGTTTTGTGTAATGTCCACACCCGAGCTAGGCCAGGTGGACTCTGGCCTCAAGACTGGATGTCAGGGGGTCGCTAATACATTAGCGTGTCGTATGTGTAAGTGAAGAAAGCATTGGGTGAAATGGGTACGGATATGTTTCTGGAAACTGATTTTGGTTGTTTTGCAAGGTGTGAAAGTGGACAGCTTATCGCTAGTGTAATTTATTTTGGGTGTTATTTTAATATATGTGTGAGTGGGTGTTCTGCTAGGTAGTGTAGTGAGTGTTAATATTTATCTGCCTCTCGTGTTAAGAATATAGGACTTAAGTGTAATAGCTGTGCAATTTTTATATTTTTAGAGCTTTGTTTTGTATGGTGTGAAGATTACTATATTGTTGTGAAGGCTTGTGGAATTTTATAGAAGAAAAGGTCGAAAATCGGGGTGGGGAAGATACAGATCCCTGTAGGGTTCCGTTAGTTACGTAGTGTTCGTGATCGCTTGCTGTAGTGTATGTGGGCAAGTTGATGAGCCATTTTCTGTAGTTGGTTGAGTCCTTCTTGTGTGAGAGGCAGTGTATGGGAGTCGGTGTAAAGTAGAGCGATATGGCGACATAATGCAGGTTCCGTGGATGGTTTGTTTATTCCAAGATGGCGTTATGTTGACAGATTTCGATGCATTTGGAATAGAGTTTGTTAGTTGACTCAACAAACACACTCGCCGGTCGGAGTAAACTAAACGGCTCCACGATGCACCATTCGGAGGTGGTGATGGTATGCACAATCTTGTATGCGATTGGCTAACCGTAAGCAAAGGACGGTTGCAGAAAGATACGCAGCCAGGTTAACAGAGTTATTGTTTTTGCTAATTCTTGAACTTCCTAGCGTCAGTGGCTCTTGGATCCTGATGAAAATTTTGATATGTTATCAGTGCATACGCGTCAAGCGTATGTAGTTGCGAGTACCCGTATAAGGGATACTGGCGCTTAATAAGCACTGCTCTGGAAGAGAGGAGTTGGTATGTTGTGCTGCGAAGACCGAAATGGAATCATAGCGGTGTTGTGATTGACTATGTGCGTGTTGACGCGTGTGCAGCAGCTATTACCCAAGTATTGGTTAGTTGAGCGTATCTGTTAGATCTGGTTTCGAAAGTGTTTACTAGTCCCTCCCTGACATCTTTTGTATACATCATATGGCATTGTAGGCGCTGTCTTTGGCATAGAGGTCACTATGAAGAAAGATTCCTCTCCCTTACGTGATAATATTTCTCAGATCCCTTCTCCCTTGTGTGATACTATTCCTCGGATCCTCATCGATTATTAAACTGCTGAGCCGTGGCTTTGAATGCTTTATTTGTCCACAAAATATTCCTAAATGTTTATAATGCATCCTCCCCTCACAATTACGCCTACAGATTCTCTATCCCAGCCTGTCTTCACCTCCGATCTCTCCTACTTTTTCTCTCATTTTCGTTCTTCCGGATCGCATCGAGAATCTGCTCGGTGTTGTGGAGTCGGAACTTCTCCCAATATTGTGAGATGCTCAGGAAATGCAGAGGACAGCCATTGATCGAACTCAGGGCACCCCAATGACTAGCTTTGACTTCTGACCTCGGGTTTTGATTCATTGATACAAGAGGGTCATCCCTTCCCAACCTGGCTATGGTTAAATAAGAAAACCTGGTTATGGGTGAGAATAAACCACAAAAAATTTACCATAGATAAAGTAGATTGAGAATGGCAACTTTTCATGCTTTTTTGGCTGTGGAGAAACATGCATGACGATCTGGTTGAAGCCTTGACATGAGACACTTGGATCTTGGTTGCAATGATCGGATAAAGCCTTCGAGTGGAACATGGCATAACTGAACCCGAGTCTTCTTGTAGTTGTGTGGCAGAGAGTAAAGGTAGTTTCCAGAGTCTGTTCCTATTTCTCTTTTTTTTTTTTTAATACTTTGATGTAGTGGTAGTGATAAGCTTTTTTAAATTGAGATTTATAGTATTTTTTATTTAGCTGACCCCAAAAATGAATTTTGATTCGGGCCTACCAATCTTGCGGGGAAGACGCAACATTTTCATAATGTCTTCTGTCAGTTAAGTTCGTACTTTTGAGTTCATTTGCTCTTTTGTACGAGTGTATTTCCGATGATCTTAAACTACTTTCAAAATCGAATAGTTTACTACAAACGTTGTGCGCTTCAATATCACTACAACCTCCCTTACTACTTTCATGGCCTATTTTTTGCAATAACTATACTTTGCTACTAATAGAAAATAATAGAAAAATATTAAAAATGGTCTTTCTTGTGTTACCGAAGATGTCTCTTGTTTTACCCGGTTAGGTTATCTTTGCATTGGTATGAGTTGTCCAGGTATGGTGACCTAGATATGAGTTATCCAGGTATGGTGACCTAGAACGCTTTACAGTGCGATTTCCTTTTGTCTGTTCCATTTTTTTTTCTCCTGAATCTCCCTTATATGTGTGGTGGTATCCTTCCGGAATTCCCTAACTCAACAAGGCGCTTTAACACCGGTATTTTAATTACGAAGAAATCTGTGTAAATATCCGTCTCTCAGGTATTATGGCAATCTTGTTCAACGGCGTTGTGATGTCTCATTACACTCACTTCAATCTATCTCCCGTGATGCAAATCACAGTGCAACATCTGATGCGAACGCTGGCCTTAATCGCTGAATGCACTGTCTTCATCTATCTCGGACTCGCCATCTTCAGTTTTAGACATCACGTGAGTTGGGTGTAGTCGCTTGCTCGTTTCCAGTGCCCTGACCCACAAGAGGGTCTGTTTTCTTTGTTATAATGAAGGGTTGCGGCCTCCTCCTCCTCCTCCTCGATGTAGCCCGGTTTTAGTGATGTAATTCGTATAAAAGGCATGGGTTTGTGTGGTTAATCTAAAGGAGAAAACTGATTATGGGGACATCTTC
This sequence comes from Ceratothoa steindachneri, assembly GCA_963969495.1. NCBI lineage: Eukaryota > Metazoa > Arthropoda > Malacostraca > Isopoda > Cymothoidae > Ceratothoa > Ceratothoa steindachneri. The sequence continues at coordinate 35,970,440 of OZ018321.1, read as the reverse complement.
TTCTTTACAAAAAACTTTGAAATTGCTGAATAAAGTGGAGATGTTACGGGTAATGGAAATACAGGGTGCATCAACTGAATACATAATTAAGGGTACAAAGGAATAGGAAGGTGCGCATTTGCCCTAAATCCGTCCTCTTCTCAGCGTTGAAAGACGGAAAGAGAACGATTTTTAAGGAGAATTAATGAAAAATGATAAGGGTTGTGAATATGGTTGGTAAGTGATGAAGCACTGGGTAAATGGGATATTTGGTGTCAAGAAAGATGTGAGTGATCTTATAACCTAGAATGTGTTGGAGTGGTACTAGTTCCTGCCCCTCGTTTAACTGCCTCGATGATCTCAGCATTGTCTGTTGAATTGAAATTGAACTCTTGTCAAGATCGAAGTGTTTTATGGGCACTATTACACTCTGTACCCGGAGAAGTTGCAATCCTTCCCGGCATTCTCATACTATATTGAGACTACCTAGACTTTACTCATAAATGTTTCTTTCGGGCTCACTTTCTTTACTAGTCCCTTCTCACGTATCGTGTGCCCCTACTAATTTCCCAGACTAGTCGTAGACCAGCTTTCGTCCGCTCATCGGAGGGTACCACCATTTACTATTTGTAACCATGTCTCTGCTCCCAAAGTGGGACCCGTAAGGGGCGCGGTGCTGACGTGACTCAGCGCCCCGTCCGACCCCAGCGGCTACTGAGTGGGGGTGATTAGCCTATGCATCCTGTGATACATTTTTTTTTTTTTAATAAACTCATCCCAATGATGAGTTTATTAAAAAAAAAAAAGACTCCCCATCTACCATCGCCGGGGCCGCCTTCTAGCAGCTCCACCTAAAAAATGGAGATCCCCCCCCCCCGCGCTGTGCTTTCTCAGTGGACCCTCCAAATTTCATCTAATGGAGAGGAGGCTTACTCCTCTCCTAGGCCTACAGGTGCAGGGGACTCGCCCACACCCTCTTAACTGGAGGTGCCCTTGGTCGCCTCACTCTTTCCAGTCGCAGTCCTCCCTTTTCTTTCACAGGGGACTGCCAAGAAAGCACGCAGGCGGCCCAATATTGACCGATAGAGCCAACCCCTTTATGGGGGCAAGAGATGGTAAGGCGCGTCGGTCTGTTCCCCTAATGACCTGTACTCGTGCGTTCTCAGTTTAGAGTCGGTCACTGTACCTGCCCCCCTCCCCCCCTCTTCCTCGACAGATGCCGGTTCGTCAGCTCAAGATGAGACAAAAGGTTCCTCGAATGGGATCCGTGATGTCTGGGGGGGGGGGGGTGATGGCTACATTGAGGCTCCCCCTGAGGTGACCCATTCCCAGACGGTAGGATCTTCTATGGGGTCGAACCTGGGCTCGATGTCAAGCACGGAAGCCGAGCTGTCCCCTTTGCAAGCTCCTCAGACAGCTCTGGCCCCGAAGCCTCACAAGGAGAGGAGGGATCTCCTCCCCCGGCTGGTGGCCCCTATGACAGCCAAGACTTTCTCCATTTCAGAGAAGGATCTTGCTAAGGCTGGTCCATCTGGCCTAGGGGCTCCTCTCCCTCCGAGGGAACCACGGGAAAGGACGGGTCCGCTGCTGTTTTGGTAACCGACCATGCCTAGATCGGCACGTCCGCCCCTAGTGCTTCCCCGGGTGGAGAGTCCCTGACTAAGACCAAAATTGCAAGTGCTCAGAGCGGAGCGTCGATTACGTTGGGGCCCCTCATTCAGAGGTTACCTGGCTTTTTCGATCCCGCTGGCACCGTGTTGGCCAAGGGCAACATGTTCCATCACAGAAGAGCACTAGCTAGCATGATTGGTAAAGAGCTGAAGGTGACCCGTATCTCGGATTGGAGCCTTCTGGCGAAATCGTGGGATCCCTCCGAGGTGGCCAAGATTAGTGCTCTTCGGATACTTGATGGCACGCCAATGAACTTTGTGAAAGGAGTAGTTTATGCGAGGGAACTCATGGAATACTCTATAGATGACATCACCTTAGAGCTGGCCGACCAAGGAGCGGTTAAGATCGAACGTGTGATGAGAAAATGGGGAGGTGCTCCGAGACCATCCCTACATTCTTCGTCACGTTCTACTGTGACAGGCTCCCTGATTCGGTGCGTGCCGGTTGGCATCGCTACCGCGTGACGACATTCGTGCCACTGCCGCGGAGGTACTACTATGCCACCGCTTCGGCCACATGAATCGCTGCTGTAGACGTGCAAAGTCAGGGTTAACCGAAATATGTGTAAGTTTCTTCAAGTGTGTCAATTGCGGAGAGTCGCACCGCGCTTCTTGAAAGCAATGTGGTGCGTATCTTGTGAGAAGGAAACCCTGGCCGTTCAGGCCCAGGATCGTCTCTCATTTCGCGAGGCTAAGGACTCGGTCCTGGCGCGCCCGAACTGCCCGGGACGTCCTATGCCTCAATGTTGAAAAAGACACCCTCTGCTCCTGGCCCCTCCAGGCCTACAAGTACGGTTGCTTCCACGCCCATTCGGACCACTTCTGCGGGTTCTACCCACCCCGGGCGCTTCCCTGGTACAGCTGGCGGCACAAAGTGTTCACACGCAGACCCGGCTACGCCCCCTCCCCTCCCGCGTGACCTTTTCCCGTAAGGAGAAACGACGGCCGCGCCATTACACCGACTCATAGGAGGCAACACCCCTGATGTTGGTCGCGAGGCCATATTCCGACGTTCCTAAAGCTGCCCTCCCCCCCGAAAGAAGGACAGCACTAAAGGAGCTTCGGCTACTACGCCCAAACCCAGTGGTAGGCTGGGGGGCTCGGAGACGGTGGATTCTCCAAAAGAGGCAGAGGGAGGAAAAGACTCGCATGGCGAGCCCAACCTCCCCCGATAAGTCCTCGAAGGCGGCAGCGCATTATCTGGCCAACAGCGCCCGGAATTCTGCCTCCGGGAAGAGTACGGACATTTCCGTGAGGGTCTCCACCTCGAAGAGGTCCCCCGCATCTCCTCCGAGCTTGGCCTGGAGGCCATATTCCTTCAATGGAATTGCCAAGGACTCAGGGCCAACTGGGAGGGGGAGGATATGCGTAGGCTCGTCTCCTCCCGTTTTCCCTTCGCTATCTTTTTTCAGGAGACCATGCTGGGCACGTGCCCCCTGCCCACCCTCCCGGGGTATAAGGGTTTTGCCACCCCCACCACCACGGGTTGGTGGCCGGAGGATACGCGATTTACACCCGGCATGATGTCTCTGTTATTCTCTTTGCTTTAGATACTGCCTTTCAGGCAGTAGCTGTGCAGCTGTATTTACGCGTACATTCCAACGTCTGCAGACTTCGACGCGGGGTACTTCCGCTGCGTCGTGGCACGGTTGCCGAGGCCCTTTGTCTTGCTCGGAGATCCGGACGGTAGACACCCCTTCCGAGGAAAATACTCTATTAATCCCAGGAGTCAAGTCCTTACCGATCTGATCAACGAGCTAGATATGTGTCTCCTAAATGTGGTTGAGTTTACGTATTACTGCCTGCGATACGGTAGCATGGAGATTCTCCACACGATGGGGGCGAGGGGACGCCTCCCAATGTTTATATCTGAATTCTCGCAAAATCGTGGATTTCGCGTACGGGTGGGGGAAAACCCTCTTTGGCCCAATGGAGCAGGAAAGTGTCCTCAGTGTCACACTCTTTACCCTGAGCATCAACGGCATCACATCGGTGCTGCCGGAAGATGTTCTTGCTACGCTATATGTGGACGACCTTTCTATCTCTTTTGGCGCGGCTCAGATGCCAACTCTGGAGCATCGACTCCAACAGGCATTGAACCGCGTCTCTCGCTATGCCGATGCACACATGGGTCGGTTTTCCTTGGCCAAGACTAAGGTGGTGCACTTCTGCCACCATCCACGGCTCCACCCTGACTTATTTCTAAGTATGGTTCGCCTGGAAGTAGGGGATTCGCACCGTTTCCTTGGTCTTGTATTTGACTGATACCACCTGGGAGGCTCATATTCGCAGCCTTAGGGTCTCTTGTACCCGCGCCATGGATATTTTTCGTTCCGTGACGTTCAGCGCCTGGGGCGCTTATATGGCTACTGCCCTACTTTTTTATTGATCCTTTGTTCGTTCGAAGCTTGACTACGGATGCGAGTTCTATACATCCGCAGCCGAGCGTGTATTGCGGAAGGTGGACTCGATCCACCACATCGGCCTTCGCCTGGCGACCGGTGCCTTCCGCACGTTCCCCATTGAGAGCCTACTTGTCGATGCTGGGGAGATATCTCGCTCTGCGTCGTGCACAGTGCATTATTCGCCTGTACGCGCGAGCCCGGCGCCTCCCTCAGTCGCCAACAGATCTCACTGTTCATCCGCAGCTGATCTCGAAAGTTTCATTGCCCTCGAGAGACGCCCAAGAGCTCGGTCCTGGTTACTGCCCAGGACGCCACCCTGGAGGGTATCACCTTTGAATATTTGTCGCCACGCCTCTGCTCCCAAAGCTTCTACAGCGCTGGGAGTATTGAGTTCGGCTTTTTTAGAGCCCACTTCGTGTCACGCTGGAACCGTGCCAGTGTATACGGATGACTCAAGTCCCAAGAGGGGGTCGGTTTCCACGCCGTGTCCCTTCTGTTTGAAGTCAGCGGGGCTCTGCCAGCCGCAGCATCTGTCTGCACGGCCGAGCTGGTTGCAATACACCGTTCGGTTAGGGAGATTATGCGACGTGACTGTTCGGAGACCGGATTGTGGTTTATAGCGACTCACAAAGCGCACTGAGTGCTCTCGGGGCATTAGAATCTCCGCATTCCCTGGTTCGTGATATCTGTGAGGCTACGGTTTTGGCGTGTCGGGCGAATGTCGAGATTATCTTCTGCTGGGTTCTTGGACATTTAGGAATTGCAGGGAGTGATCACTCCGATGAGAGCGCCAAAGAATCCGCCACGAGGACTGTGTGACCAGACCAGCGTTTCGCTCTTCCTCACACCGATTACATGGTAGAGAGGAATACGGGCTGCCTTCCGGGCGCCTTGGCAAAGAAGATGGGAGACGTTCGAGGGGAACGTAAAGTTACGTGCCATTGCGCCGCAACTGTTCCCATGGACCTACCCCCCAATGCCGCGACGGCTTCAGGCTTCTTTCTGTTGTCCCCGTAAGGGGCGCAGCCATTTTCCATCCTGGCCGCCGTGCTGACGGGATTCAGCACTCCGTCCGGCCCCAGCTTAGCCTCTCCTTCTTCCTTCTGAAGTTGCGTAGCCCTTAAACAATCACTAATCAATCTTTCTGTCGTCTCAGAATCGGACGCACCGCCATTTGATGAAGCGCTCGTTTGCGCATTATTGCGACGACTGCGTTGTCCCCGAGACTGTTCGGCACATTCTGGTCGAATGTTCCAGTCTGGGTGATCTTCGCGCACGCTACCTGCCCCGGTACTGTGACGAGCTTGGTCGCTTACCGCTTATCCCTTGCACTCGGGACTGGTTCGTGCACACAGACTTGCAGACTATACGACTTTTTTGTGGAGGCTGTTCTCCTCCACTTTATTTGACTTGTTGTTGTTTTTTGTTTGTTTTTGTAGGCCTCGTGTTCCTGCGTCGGGGGGGGGTTTATACCGACGGCGGAGCGCATTTCCTTCTTGCCCTTTTGCCTTGTTTTTTTTTACCCCCCCCCCCCCCCCTGTCCTTTTTTTATCGTTGTTATTTGTTATTTACATAGTTTATTTGTTTTTGTTACTTTTTTTTATTATAGTGTGGTAGTAGGCTGTGGTGAGTACGGTGACTTATGCCCAAGTAGGCCTTCGCCTGATGGGCTTTCCCTTTTTCTTTAATCTTTCCTGTTGCATTTTTGCCCAGCTTATTTTTTTGTTTTATTTGCCGTTGTTGTTTTTTTTAGATTGTCGTAACCTTTGTTCCTTTTTATCTTTGTTATTTACATGTTACTTGTTTTGTTATCTAGCCTAGTATTAATTAGGCTTCCAGCGTGAGTACGGAGACTTTTACCCTGCTAAGCAAGTGCCAAATGGCTCTTGATCTCATTCTTTTTTTTCTTTTTTTTTTTAAGTCTTAAAGATCGACCCTGCTCTTGTCACACAGAGCTATCCCGCTCTTGCCAAAGAGAGCGATCGTCCTCTTGTCACACCAGGCTATCCCACGCTTTCATAGAGAGCGATCCTGCTCTTGTCATTGAGATCGATCTTGCTCTTGGCATAGAGAGCGATCCTGCTCTTGTCATAGAAAGCGATCGTGCTCTTGTCCTAGAAAGCGATCCTGCTCTTGTCATAGAAAGCGATAGTGCTCTTGTCCTAGAAAGCGATCCTGCTCTTGTCACACAGAGCGATCCCTCTCTTGTCATAAAGCCCCGTAAGGGGCGCGGCGATTTGCCATCCTGGCCGCCGTGCTGACGGGATCCAGCGCTCCGTCCGGCCCCAGCTTAGCCTCTCTTCCTGAATTCCTTCAGATAGCCTGTATTTCTTCCCTACTTCGTCGCTTTTCATACAACCTCTCCCACAACTTTCTCTGGTCAGCATCTAATTTCACAGGGTAGATGCTGACCTTCTTCTCAGCCAACTGTCCCAGATCGGGGCTGAGGGGACAATGTCCCCTGACCCCTCAGCTCCGGTTCTGGGTGGTTGGTTTTTAACAACCTACTTCATCCCCACCCATACCCTCCTCAAATCTCTTTTCCTCTCCTCTTCACAATCTATCTTTTTTACGCCGTGTCCAAGGTGGAGTTGCCATGCCGATGGACTGCCAGGCCACCAGGCGGGAGGGGTGATCCCAAATGGCGGCGCCTGGCTCTGCCGTGATACAAATAGGGTCACCATGCCCAATGATGAAAATAAAAAAAAACCCTCAACTTTCCCTGTATCATCAACGGAGCCGCCCTAGTACAGCTCCACCGAAAAAAAATGGAGGTTCCCCCCCCCCTGTGCTTGCGCAGGGGACCCTCCATATCTCTCTAATTGGAGGGGAGTCTTACTCCTCTCCTTCGCTTACGGGTGTAGGGGACTCCCCCTCACCCCCTTCTTTGGAGGTGCTTTCGGGCACCTCCCTTTTTTCAGCGGCAGTCACCTCTGTTCTTTCCAAGGGGACTGCCAAGATAGCCAGCAGGCAGCCCATAGCCAGCCGCTCCACATCGAAGCGGCTCGGTAGGGAAACCCCCTTTGGTCGATTCTCTCAAAAGACCTGCTGGCAAGAATATTGAACCTTGCCGGGGTCAAGGCCTGTGCCTCCTCACACAAGACTAGTGACGATACTGCCAACGGGACCTGCGATGTCTTGGGGGGGGGGGATGGCCAACTGGAGGCAACCCAGCCCCAGACGGTAGGGCCTTCCATGGGTGGGAATCCGGGCTCGGTGCCAAGCACCGAACCCGAATCCTCCCCTATGCAAGGTCCTCCTCAAACGGCTAGGGTTTCCGAGGCAGTACAAGGAGAGAAGGGATCTCCTCCGACCGGTGCCCCTACGACTACAAGACCTTCTCCATTTCTGAGAAGGACATGGCTGAGGCCGGTCCATCTGGCCTGGGGGCTCGTTCCGGTGGAGGTGAGAAGCGGGTTCATTCCCCGCCCTCCTCTCCAAAAAAGAAAAAGACAAAGAAGACTCGGGGCTCCTCTCCATCCGCGGGGGCTACGGGGACGGATGGGTCTGCTGCCACTTTAGCAAGCGACCAAACCAAGATCGGCACATCCGGCCCCTCTGCCCCCTCGGTTGTGGAGCCCCTGACTAAGACCAAAAGTGCACGGGCGGAGCCTCGATGACATCGGGGCCCCTGATTCAGAGGTTACTTGGCGTTTTCGAGCCCGCTGGCTTCAAACGCATCCTCGTTATTCGATCCACCGATGGCACCATGTTGGCCAAGGGCAACATGATCCATCAGAGGAGAGGATTAGCTAGTGCAATTGGTAGAGAGCCGAAGGTGACCCGTTTCTCGGACGGGAGCCTTCTGGCGAATCCCGCCGAGGCGGCCAAGATAAGTGCTCTTCGGACACTTGATGGCACCCCGGTGAGTGTGACGCCGCACTCTACCATGAACTTTGTGAAAGGAGTAGTTTATGCGAGGGAACTCGTTGACTACTCCATTGAGGACATCACCTTAGAGCTGGCCGACCATGGGGCGGTCAAGGTCGAACGTGTGATGAGAAAACAGGGAGGGGCCTCGAGACCCACCCCTACACTCTTCGTCACGTTCGACTGTGACAAGCTTCCTGAGTCGGTGCGTGCCGGTTGGTACCGCGTGAAGGCATTCGTGCCACTGCCGCAGCGGTGCTATTACTGTCACCGCTTCGGCCATACGAATCGTTCTTGTAGACGTGCAAAGTCGGGGTCACCCGAAGTTTGTGTAAATTTCTCCAAGGTCGCACACGATAAGTCCAAATCGTGTGTGGCCAAGTGTGTTAATTGCGGAGAGCCGCACCCCGCTTCTTCGAAGCAATGTGGTGCATATCTCCTTGAGAAAGAAATCCTGGCGGTTCAGGCCCAGGGTCGACTCTCATTCCGCGAGGATAAGGACTTGGTCCTTTCGTGCCTGGCTCTGCCTGGGACGTCATATGCCTCAATAGTTAGAAAGGCACCCTCTGCTCCTGGCCCATCGAAGCCAACGAGCACGGTTGTTTCCGCGCCCATTCGGAGCCCTTCTGCGGGCTCTACCCAACCCGGGCGCTCCCCTGGTAAAGCTGGCGGCAAAAAGGGTTCATACCCAGCCCCGGCTAAAACCAGGGCTTCCCCCTCTTCCCCCAGCGTGACCGTTTCCCGTAAGGCTAAACGGCCACGCGCCTCCACCGAGTCGTTAGATTCACAGGAGGCAACACCCCTGAAGTTGGTCGCTAGGCCATCTTCCGGGGTTCCTAAAGCTGTCCCCCGAAAGGAGGACAGCAACAAAGGAGCTACGGCTCCTTCGCCTACGCCTAGTGGTGGAGCGAGTGGCTCGGAGACGGTGGTTTTTCGAAAAGAGGGCCCCCCCGCCTCCGAAGCCGCAACGCCCGCCTAAGGTTTCGAGGCGGAGGCAGGAAAAGACTCGCATGGCGAGCCCAACCTCCCCCAATAAGTCCTCAAAGGCGACAGCGCCCGGGGTTCTGCTTCCGGGAAGCGAACGGCCATTCCCGTGAGGATCTTCTGTTCGAGGAGGGCCCCCGCGTCTCCTCCGAGCTAGGCCTGAAGGGCATATTCCTTCAATTGAATCGCCGTGGACTCTGGGCCAACTAGGAGGAGCTGCGGAGGCTCGTCTCGTCCCGTTCAACGTTAGCTATCTTTTTGCCCGAGACCATGCTAGGCGCGTGCCCCCTGCCCGCCCTCCCGGGGTATAAGGGTCTTGCGACCCCACCACCACGGGATGGCCGGGCTGGGGGATGCGTGGTTTACACCCGGCATGATGTCTCCGTTCTTCCTTTCTCTTTAGATACCTCCTTTCAGGCAGTGGCTGTGCAGCTGCACCTGGATAGGAGGTATACTATTATTTCTGCGTACATTCCACCGTCAGCTGACTTCGACGCGGGGAACTTCCGCCGCGTCGTGGCACGGTTGCCGAGGCCCTTTCTCTTGCTTGGAGATCTGAACGGCAGGCATCCTCTCTGGGGAGATTACTCAATAAATCCCAGGGGACAAGTCCTTGTCGATCTGATCGAAGAGCTTGAGATGGGTGTCCTAAACGTGGATGAGTTTACGCATCACTGTCCGAGAACCGCTTCATTTTCTTGCCTTGACCTATCTTTGTGCTCTTCGGATGCACAGCCTGATTTTGATTGGGTGGTGGTCGATGACCTCCATGGTAGTGATCACTTTCCCATTCAAATATCATTTTCAGGGCAACTGCCGCCTGAGAGCCCACCTTGGTGGTGCTTGGCGCGGGCGCGGTGGCCTGCATTTCAGGAAATGACTGAATTCTCTATCTCAGTCGAGGAGTTTAGGTTGGTAGATGAGGCCGTTGAGTTCTTCTCCGGCAAACTCATCGCCGCGGGTCTGATTACTATTCCTACAACGTCTGGCCGTTTTGCACGCCGAACACTCCCATGGTGGTCGGCCGAGTGTGAGATGGCCCTGAAACAGAAGCGTTATGCCTACATGCGCTATAAGCGCCGCCCGAACGATTTCACTGTCGCTGAATTTCGTCGGGCTAGGGCTAGGTTCCGGTATATTTCGAAGCACGCCCGCCGCTCTTCTTGGCGGGCATACGTGTCTTCACTTAACGGGAAGACCCCTTTAGCAGAGGTGTGGAAGCGAGTCAAAAGATTCGGGGCAAGTTCTCGCAGGACCCCCCTCCCGTTCTCCAGGAGAATAGGACCGCAATCTCGGACCCCGCATCCGTGGCGGAATCCTTCGCGACCGCTTTTTCCGCATTGTCTAGCCGTGATGCTGCTCCGCCAGCATTCAATGCGCGTCGTGATGTCGCGGAAGTCCGCCAGCTGGACTTTACCTTCAGAGGCGGAGAACCCTTCAACGACAGGTTTACTGTGAGTGAGTTGCGTTCCGCTCTCGCTTCGTGCGCGGACACCGCCCATGGTCCGGACGATGTCCCGTACGCTATGCTTCGACACCTGGGTGAGCTAGGCATGGCCTTTCTGTTAGATTTGTTCAACAGGATCTGGGTGGAGAGTCTTCTCCCAGATTCCTGGCGAATCGCTACTGTGCTCGCCTTTCGCAAACCGGGGAGAGATCACTCAACTCCAACCGGTTTCCGCCCAATCGCTCTAACCTCTTGCGTGTGCAAGCTGATGGAGAAATTGGTAAATGTTAGATTAGCCTTTTTCCTGGACAGCGGAGGCCATCTGTCTTCTGCACAGTGCGGCTTCCGCAAGTTCCACTCCACGTCGGATGCTCTGCTCCGACTGGAAAATGCCGTCTGCGAGGCTTTCCTTCGTAGACAGCACTATGCCACGGTGTTTTTCGATCTGGAGAAGGCCTATGATACCGCATGGCGATACGGTATCATGGAGACTCTCCACACGATGGGGGCGAGGGGACGCCTCCCAATGTTTATATCTGAATTTTTGCGAGATCGTTGATTCCGCGTACGGGTGGGGGGAGCCCTCTCCGTCCCAAAGGAGCAGGAAGAGGGTGTCCCGCAGGGAAGTGTCCTCAGTGTCATACTCTTAGCCGTGATCATAACTGGTATCACCTCGGTGCTGCCGGAAGATGTTCTCGCTACGCTCTACGTGGACGACCTTTCGATCTCTTTTGGCGCGGCCCAGATGCCAACTGTGGAGCGTCGACTCCAACAGGCATTGAACCGCGTCTCTCGCTATGCCGAAGCGCACAGGTTTCGGTTTTCTTTGGCCAAGACTAAGGTGGTACACTTCTGCCGCCATCCATGGCTTCACCCCGACCCAGATTTGTTTCTTAATGGGGTGCGCCTGGATGTGGTCGAATCGCACCGTTTCCTTGATCTTGTATTCGACCGACTCCTCACCTGGGAGGCTCATATTCGCAGCCTTAGGGTCTCTTGTATCCGCGCCATGGATATTCTCCGTTTCGTGACGTTCAGCGCTTGGGGTGTTTATAGGGCTACTGCCCTACTTATTTATCGATCCTTTGTTCGTTCGAAGCTCGACTATGGATTCGAGTTTTATGCATCCGCAGCCGAGCGTTTATTGCGGAAGGTGGATTCGATCCACCACACCGGCCTTCGCCTTGCGACCGGTGCCTTCCGCACTTTCCCTATTGAAAGCCTGTTGGCCGATGCTGGGGAGATGCCACTCGCTCTGCGCCGCGTGCAGTGCATCACTCGCCTGTACGCGCGAGCCCGGCGCCTCCCTCAGTTGCCAACAGCTCTCACTGCATCCGCAGCTGATCTCGACGGTGCCTATGCCCCTGCTTCTGCTCAGGACGCCACCCTGGAGGGTACCACATTTGGCTATTTGTCGCCACGCCTCTGCTCCCAAAGCTTGTACGGCGCCGGGAGTATTGCGTTCGACCTTTTTGGAGCACACCTCGTGTCACGCTGGAACCGTGCCAGTGTATACGGATGGCTCCAAGTCTCAAGAGGGGGTCGGCTTCCACGCCGTGTCCCCTCTGTTTGAAGTCAGCGGGGCTCTGCCAGGCGCTGCTTCTGTCTTCACGGCCGAACTGGTTGCAATACACCACTCGGTACGGGAGATTACGCGACGTGCCCGGTTCGGAAACCGGATTGTGATCTATAGCGACTCACAAAGCGCCCTGAGCGCTCTCGGGGCATTGGAATCTCCGCATCCCCTGGTTCGCGATATCCGTGACGCCACGGTTTTGGCGAGCCGGGTGGATGTCGAGATTATCTTCTGCTGGGTTCCTGGACATGTAGGAATTGCGGGGAATGAGCGCGCCAAAGAGTCTGCGAGGACTCTGCGACCGGACCAGCGTTTCGCTCTTTCTCACACAGACTACATGGCAGGAATACGGGCAGCTCTTCGGACTGCTTGGCAAAGAAGATGGGAGACGATCGAAGGAAACCTAAAGTTGCGTGCCATTGCGCCGCGACTGTTCCCATGGACCTATCCCCCAATTCCGCGACGGCTTCAGGTCGCTTTCTGTCGTCTCCGAATCGGACACACTCGTGTGCCGCAGTGCTATTTGATGGAGCGCTCGCCTGCGCCCTATTGGGACGACTGTGTCCCCCCCAGACTGTTCGGCACATTCTTGTCGAATGTCCCAGTCTGGGTGATCTCCGCGCACGTTACCTCTCCAAGTACCGGGATGGGCGGGGTCGCTACTGCCTGTCCCTTGTATTTGGAACCAGTTCGTGCACATTGACTTGTTGACTTTTGGGGGGAGGCCGGGCTTCTTCCCTTTATTTAAGTAGGGGGTTTTTTTGTTGGTTGCACGCTCCTGCACCGGGGTGAGAGGGCCCTTCATCCCCCTCCCGACGCCGGAGATTGCTTCCTAATTGTTCAGTTTTTCCAATATTTATCATTGTTATTTTTTCATATTTTTATTTTAAAGTAGCCTATTTCTAGGCTGTCGTATTTCCGGCGACTTATGCCCAAGTGGGCAGTCGCCCACTAAAGAAAAAAAAAATCTTGTCATAAAGAGCGATCATGCTCTTGTCATAGAAAGCGACCTTGCTCTTGTCACACAGAGCGATCCCTCTCTTGTCATGCAGAGCGATCCCGCTCTTGTCATAGAGAGCGATCCTGCTCTTGTCACACAGAGCGATCCCTCTCTTGTCATGCAGAGCACTCCCCCTCTTGTCATACAGAGCGATTCCGCTCTTGTCATAAAGAGGGACCTTGCTCTTGTCACACAGAGCGGTCCTGCTCTTGTCATACAGAGCGATCCCGCTGTTGTCATACAGAGTGATCCTGCTCTTGTCATACAGAGCGATCCCGCTGTTGTCATACAGAGTGATCCTGCTCTTGTCATATAGAGCGATCCCGCTCTTGCCATAGAGATCTATCCCGCTCTTGCCATAGAGATCTATCCCGCTCTTGCCATAGAGAACGATCCTGCTTTTGTCAGAGCTATCCCGCTCTTGTCATAGAGAGCGATCCCACTTGTCATAGAGAGCGATCCCACTCTTGTCATAGAGAGCGATCCTGCTCTTGTCATAGATAGCTATCCCACTCATGTCATAGAGAGCGATCCTGCTCTTTTTATACTGAAGACCCTGCTCTTTTCATACAGAGGGACCCTGCTCTTTTCATACAAAGGGACCCTGATCTTTTCATACAGATCGATCCTGCTCTTTTTTGCCTCTGCAACTTTCAATATCGCTTTTTGAGATAATGTCACCTATCTACTAAGAGAGACTTCCACACACACGTCCGCACTCACACATGAGCGTATCTAAGCCACTTGCTGGGTCATTAGGTGAGATTCTGATTGAGGCTTCTTTGGGGCACCGCCCATAGGGTATAAGAACCACGCGATAGGTCACACCATCCGTCCCTTGGCCAGGGCGGGACCACCCGACCCACGAATGAAACCGACATAAAGATTGGCGTGGATCAGATTCTCCGACCCGATAATGAAATGCACATACAAATCAGAACGACATTTTCTGACAAGCCTAAAGGCGAGGAAAGGGAGGGGAACATTATGGGGATTTTACTCAAACCCTCTTCGTCGTTCCGCATCATGTTTATGTTGCTATGAGTCCCTCCCATAAGGTCCACTCGTAATCCACGTTGGGTGGATTTGAGTCCCCCTATTAAGGATAGAAGTACCCCATCGGCGGGGTTCCTGAACAAAGGAGAGTTTGGGGATGCGTTGTGAAGACCGGAAGGGAAAAATAGCTATTTTATTGGCTATGCACATGATGATGCGTGTGATCTACTTACCCCGAGGGTAGTGGTATCAGTGTATCCACCAATGTGCGGCCAATTCTGACGCCGCTGAAAGTTTTGTATCCGTGCTCGCTGGAATCAAGCCCATGCTTCGACGCTGGAAGTGACGCCGTATCCACTGAGCTAGGGATAACTCCTTAAAGCTATGTTAAGCTGAGACCGAAAGACCGAACCCATGACTCGTATACCCGACCACTCTACAATGGCATCCCACAAGGAGCCAGTCTCTGACCCATACTATTCAACATATTCACATATGACATCCCACAACCACAAACTCCATTAATTAACACCTACACCTAGCCAGACGACTTCTCACTCATACCACAACACCCCTCATCAATCAACAGCAAGCAGGACACTCCAACAACATATATCCACACTAGAACACTGGCCCACAAACAAAAAACGCATGACCAAATCAACAGTAACGCTTTTCCCACCCGACTACCACGAATTCCCCCCCCCCTCCCCAATCAGAATAAACAGACAACACCTGCCACTAAACAATGCCCGAAACCATCCCAGGACTTACACTAGACACTCACATAACATTCAAAATACATACAACAAACGTTACGAACGAGGCCACAAAGAAAATCAACGCCCGCAAAGCATTATCAAACATTACATTTGGACAATAGAAAGATCTCTCACCACTTTATGCAAACAATTCATCTATACCATCCTCAACTATGCAGCACCAGCATGGCACCCAACCACAGCTAAATCTCACATGAACAAACCTCAAATCACACAGCACAAAGCACTCAGAACAATCAGGGTAGACACTCAGCACACCTACAGGTTGAAACAAAACTAGTACCAATTAAATTACACCTAGACATGATTGGAACTCAACTCTTCAGCAGAGCGCTGACACCTCCCCACCACAACCACCACCTGATAGTAATGCCTCCACCACCCAGACACAAGAAATAAGCCACAGCACACTATTTCCAAACCCTAATTTAATCAAGCATATCCACACTACCTTCACCTAAAGACACAAACGAACCTTTCCCCTATTAAATCATTCAGAGAACTCATTGCATAGACAGAGTAATCCTATCTCAACTCAGGTCAGGTCACTCCATTCTATTATACTTCCCCAATACAAACACAGAATATACCTTGCCCCAATACCACAATACACCAGATGCAACCAATTCCCAAACATCATAGAACACCTCCTCTTAGATTTCCCAAACCTTGCTCAAACATGCACTACACCCAGGTAGCCTGGTGGACTTCCTAGAGACCGCCCATCTCCCAGAAGAGAAGTAGAGGGGCCTGCAAGTAAGTTAAACTGAGATGTGCATTAAATGGTGTGAATCTGTAAAAAGAAAAACAAAAAACATGCACTGAAAAGGGAGGGGATTCATTGCCATGAAAATGTCTCAAAACCCCTATTTGATCCCTTGTTCCCGAGCAATAGCTTTAATTAGTCTGGGCTGATTCTGTACATTTTTTGATGTACGAAATCGCTCCTTCCGTCGCGGGTCTAACGTGAGTTATCTTCCTCTTTCCCAGTTTCATCCTGCTCTGGTGGTGTGGAGCATCATCCTCTGCTTGTTGGGGCGTGCTGCCAACATCTGGCCCTTGGCTTGGTTTGTCAACAAGTTCAGGGATCACCGTATCACGAGAAAAATGATGTTTATTATGTGGTTCAGTGGTAAGACTTTTCCTCTGGATAACGTAGGCTGTTGGCTTAGCTAGGGAAGACTATGTAAGAATGATTGAGGTTAGGAGAGAAGTGTGAACTTGTGAATACAGCTGAGATAGACTAAATTTAAGGAATTGAGTAGTGCAAGGACTGTATGTAGGGGTGTGCTCAAACTGGTTAGAGAAAGCAGAATGCTGGAATGACATTCTGAAATGTACAGTTGAGAACCAAAGAGAAATCTTGCTTTTACAGCACAGGGAGTATTGCGTTTGCATTTTGACATACCGGAACCTTGCTGATGTAGTTAGATGCCTCCAAGTCCAAAGGACAGGGTTAGCTTTCTTGCTACCTTCCACTTGTTTAAAGCCGGCAGGCTCTTCTGGACGCTACATGTCTTCTCAACCAAGATGCCTGCAAACTATCCAGGCAATTTTGTAACCCATATCAACTCGCATAGTTTCCCTGAGGCATTGGAATCTTCACATCCCCAGGTTCGCAGTATCTGTGATGCCATGGGTACTGTTAATCGGGAGGAGGTCGAATTTTCTCCTGGTGCCTTCCTAGACGTGTGTAAGAGTTGCGGGAAATGGGCGAACCAGGCTGTCAGACATCAACCATATTGTTGTTTCCTTCTTCTCCACTCTTGACTACACAGCAGGGATCAAATCACCCCTTGGCGAAGGAGGGGGAGGGGGGTTGTTAGTGTTTTAGCCTAACATTAGGCTATAAGGTAATTACGGCGACTTATGCTCTTGTCGGCAGTCGCCAGATGGGCCCTAAAAAATGCCTCTTGCGCACCTACTTGTGGTGTCATAGTTTTTTTGAAGAGGTTATCCTCCTCCATGCTTTTTTTCATTTTACTGAGGGTGGGGTCTCTGAGGTAGTGGGAGCCTCTACTGAGGCACCTCTGCATGCTTGTTTTTTCCTTTTACGTAGTTTATTTATAGTATTTTTTGGTCGTTTTGTGTATTGGTAAACGTTTTGTTTTTCGGCGCCCCCAAATGGCCGCTATACAATAAAAACCAAAAGCTTGTATGATGTGGGTAATGAAAGATGAAGCAAATAGGAATATGATTGGCTTCGAGGGTAATAACCGGGTCCTATGTCACAATATAGCAGCGATAAGTATGCAAGAGATTGTTAGTGCTGTGAGAGGTGTGAAAGTGGAAAGGCACCTCGGATATATGTTATCGTCACTGAGATGCCAAAAACTGGTAGTGGTGTATGGAATAGGTTGTGTTGTAAGGCATGAAAGTGAAAGATGACCGGAAGAATTGTGTGATAATATAAGAACAGAGGGGTGAAATGTGAATGCATGAATGTTGTAGACACTTTGGACCTTTTAAATGTGAAAAAAAAATTGCTCTAAGTCATATAATCTCTCATTTCTATCTCGTTCACATTTGTTGTTTGGTCTTTGTGCCTTTTGAAATGGGGTCTTAAACCGCGGTTAAAATTTTTGACCAGCTTTTTCTCAATCAGTTCAAGTCTCTACGTCAGGATTCCGCGTCTGTCCATTTCAGGACTTCGTGGAGCGATCGCTTACGCACTTTCACTCCACCTCGAATTCACAGACGAAAAGCGCCATGTAATCGTAACTACGACGCTGATCATCGTCTTATTCACCATTTTCATCCTCGGTGGGTCGACGCTCCCCCTTATCAAGGTAGGCAACGACAGTACTCACCAAATTGGGGTTTCCCTTAACCAAACTTTTATTGGACTGACTGCTTGGATCACACAGATCAGACAGATGGTTTGAATGGTTAAAGAACGCATATCAAAACAAGACCATATACGAGGGGCGGCCAATAAGTTTTGCCAATTGGTAGGGCAAAACAGAGGAAGGGGGTGTTAGGACAAGTTATGACAAGTCAGGACCTGCAGCCACACGCTCCTGCCTCGTTTATTTAAGAAGCATTAGCTGATCGCAGATCGTGAGTCACAAATTTTTCAACAATGGAGAAGGTTGAGCACCGCGCAGTGATCAAATTTTTGAGCAAGGAAGGCAAGAATGCAAAAGAGATCCATGAACGCATGGTTGCAGTGTACACCGAAACCGCCCCTTCCTATGCAACCATTGCTCGCTGGAATAGGGAGTTCCGCCATGGTCGTGAGTCCCTTGAAGATGACTCCCGTCCAGGACGCCCATTAGATGTGACCAACGAGGACAATGTGGCCCGTGTGGATAGGATGATCCTCGAAAATCGATGAGTGAAGGTCGAAGAAATCGAGCGAGAACTTGGAATATCACACGGAAGTGTTATCAACATCATCCACGACAATTTGGCCATGACCAAGGTCTCTGCCCGCTGGGTCCCTAGAAACCGCACAAAACCTCACACCCCATGATCGACTTCAACGTCGTCAAAGTTCGGATGAGCTGCTGCTCCTGTACAACCAAGACCCGGCGGGATTCGAGTCCCGCATAGTGACAGGGGATGAAACGTGGGTCCATCACTGGGATCCCAAGACCAAGCTCGAAAGCATGGCCTGGAAGCAGAGGGGCTCTCCGACCCCCATCAAGTTCCGGACCCAACCCTCAGCCGGGAAGATCATGGCCACCATCTTCTGGGATTATGAGGGAGTGTTGATGGTGGACTATGCGCCTCGTGGAAGGACCATCACAGGCCAATATTACGCCGAGGAACTGGCTGGGTTGAAGAAGTGCATCCGTGAGAAGCGGTGCGGCGAGTTGACACGCGGTGTCCTGCTCGTCCACCACAGTGCCCCTGTCCGCAAGGCCAGACTTGCACAAGCTGCCCTACGCCAGTGCTGATTCGAGGACCTCAACCATCCCCCCTACAGTCCAGATCTGGCCCCTAGCGACTTCTTTTTATTCCGTTAGCTCAAGGCTGCACTGCGTGGATGCCGGTTTGAGAACGATGAAGATATCCAGCTCGCCGTCCAGGAGTGGATTGAACAGCAGTCGGGAGATTTCTGGTTGTCGGGAATTCGAAGCCCCAGGGACAAGTGGCGCAAGTGCATTGAAGTC
Source organism: Ceratothoa steindachneri (assembly GCA_963969495.1). Taxonomy (NCBI): domain Eukaryota; kingdom Metazoa; phylum Arthropoda; class Malacostraca; order Isopoda; family Cymothoidae; genus Ceratothoa; species Ceratothoa steindachneri. The sequence continues at coordinate 35,951,613 of OZ018321.1, read as the reverse complement.
GAGGGTAGTTATATTGAAAAATAATAAAACACTTTTCCTCATACCTCGTTTCCTTATATCCGAATTGCAAAACTTATTGACCGCCCCTCGTATTTGTGCGCAAACATACAAGTGTTGTACTTTGTGGATGCAGTACACTTATTCTTACTTTACGGCTCCCGGGTTCTGTTCTCTCAAACCCGGCAGCAATCAGGAACACCACCACGGCGAGCGATCTTCTTCCAGATTAGGGTGACATGATTGTAGGCTCCGAGGTGTTCGAGGGAAGGGCAAGGGAGAATGGGTGGTGTTGACTGACATGTATGGGGAAGCGAAGTTGAGATGTGCTTTCAGTTTCAGAGGTTGACTGGCGGGTATAGAGAAAGGATAAAAGTGTCCCGTAAGCACAGGACCCTCGACTTGAAATGGACTCCCTCTCGTTGCTGGACCCTGGACCTTCGTCTTCACCTTGAACATCGAATGCGTCAATAAGATCGAATTTGGGAGTTATTAAACCCCACCGGCCAAAATGTTTTGAAGGGTTCCCAGTGTTATGAAAGTGTGTGGTAGGAACAGGAGTCGAGTCGACTCCCTTAGGTGCTAGGGGCAGAAAAGACGCGCAATTCTCCCAAACCTACCTCCGTACCGCAGCTGGACTCAGCCGCCTTAAGGCGAATCCCGACCCGATCCCAAATTAAACCATGGGATTATTACACGGTGTCTATATCCATTTGACTCATGGGTGCCGTTGCATTTAATCACCTTATTAGACATACAGCTAACACCACAGTACCGGTATGCTTACTCCCCACCAAATGAAAATTCTCATAACCCCCATGAATCCCCCTATGGAATTAATTTGCCCTCTCTAAATGGGGGATCTCTTTTAGGTTGTTTTGGTGGTATTACCACCGGATTCACACAGTCTTACGCCTCAGTGGTAATCTACAATGAAATCTGAACTACGGGTCCCTACATTAAGCCGCTTTTCAAAAGTTTCATCCGTGCCCTCGTTGGTTTATATCTTATTTTTAATAAGGATCTAAATCCAGGTTGTTACCGATGGTTGATTTTGTCATTTGTCGCTTTTTCAGTTCCTGAAGGCGGATAAGAAATCGAAAAAGATGAAAATTCGTAGTGATAAGGAATTGACGCTGAGCAAAACGCGGGAGCTCGTGAGTAACGACTTTGTTTTCACGGATTTCACTCGAAAACGTTGGGGTCTGGTCTAATGATAATAATGCCGTGGTAGTAACCATCTCCGTAAGATGATTCCGCGTGTAACCTAATCAACCCCAGCTACACGTGCCATCTTAAAGATGACTTGTCACAACTCCAAAGAAGCCAGTGATGGTGATGGAAAACTTGAACACTACAGCCAGTACCTACAGGAACTTGTGCTCGCTTCCCTTCTGCTTTAGTGTGTTGTTTATAGCTCCCTCCAACCACTTGGGTGATTAAGGAAGAAGGCCTTTGTTCCTACAGCTTGTACTGTAGAACGCCGTCAACGTTACCACAATTAAGTGGGGGCCGCGCTTTAGTAGCGGCCCATGCAACAGCTAGGAAGTGGACGTTCAATTGCGACTCAACCCCTACTCGAATACCAACAAGCAAACATTCACCAAACGATACCCTCCTACGACCCCGTGCTAAAAGTAGTAACATGATACCAAAGTTCATAAATCGAACTTTAAACGCTTAACTCACCCATAAAAGACAAAGACATTCCACCATAAATTCAATTTAGGAATGGTATCCCAAACTACACCAGCAATATCTTGCCTTGCTTATAGCCCTGAAAATATATACACATACACTTGAATCACGTGGGTTTCAGGGGAACCCATTTACTCGCACAAATTCTCTACCATGTTTCCCATAACAGAGCAGTTTATGGCCACCCAATCATTGCACAATCAAAATGACACCAAAATATACATATTTCATGGGAATGCAACCAAACCTCAGGGTCGGATTTAGACGATGAGGCCCCAAACTAATTAATGCTTAGGGGTCCCCTTATTAAAAAGTTACCCCCAAAAGTATCATAAGGGTACGTGCAAAAGACGGGGACTTAGGTTGGGACATTTTTATTTTAAATAGGAACGTATTTGAAGTGAAAAGTTACAAATTATTTTTAAATTAATACATATTTTAAAATGGAATAAGATTAAAAAGTAAACAAAAACTGCCAACACTGGTTGGTATTAAATCCGGCTATCGCCCCTGCAAGATTTGGAAGCCATAATGACGCAGGTTGGTGCCGCCCTTTGGTTCCGCCCTCCCATGGGGGGATGCCCTCCCATGGGGGTAGGTATCTCATGCAGCCTCATTACCTGGTATCTCGTAGCGGATTGGGGGTTTTTCCCTCTGCCTTGGTTGAGGGTTCGGGGGTTTCTCCCTTACCCTCTTGTACAGAGTCGTCTCCCTTTAGCTGGTTTAGCAGTGGCATCCCCCTTGCTTTCCAAGGGGCCCACCAAGTTTTAAGAAATGGGAAGCAGCCCTCAACCGTGTGACCTCAGGGCGTTTGACCTGTCAAACGCCCTCAGAGGGTTAAAAAGTGGGCTCTGACTCCCATTTAATAGAGTTGAATTTCCTGGGGGGGGGCATTTTACCAGCGCTCCCCCCATCCAACACACACGCACTTTCACCCAATGGAGGTGCACATGCCTGCCCCGACGACTATGTAGGTCGCATGTTCCTTTTTTTAGCTTGTCTCTTAGCCTTTGTAACCTTTTTTAATCTTTATTTTTTTATTTACATGTTATTAGTTTTTTAAGCTAGCCTAGTATTATGCTGTAGTGTGAGCAGGGCCGGCCCTAGGTCATCAGGCGCCCCAGGCAAAAATTGTTGACCCCTCCCCCCCACACACACGACAACAACACGAGCCCCACTGCCCCCACAATTACACAGCTCAGGTCAGGCTTACAGCTTTACTGTTTGCTTTTTAATTAAATGTACACTCCAACTGCATAGAATGGAAACGCTCTTACAAGATACATACGTAACACACACAAATGAGAGCAACGCAAACTCCACAAAGACTTAAAATTAAATAACCATAATACAATAATAACACTTTGTAGTTTACTGCAACAAACCTGGCCTGAAGAAAAAAACAAAAACATATTGCACATCCAAAAACTATGCAAAACAGTGCAATAAAAAAATTAAAACACTGAAAACAATATAATAAAATAAATAATAATAAAATAAAATAAAGAACACTTCCAAGTTTAGTGCAAAATCCCTGGCTGGGAAAAAAAAAACAAACAAATACTGCAATTCCAAAAACTATGCAAAACAATGCAATAAATAAAAACACACCCTAAACTATACACACCATTATAATAATTAGAAATAAAATAAATAACACTTCCAAGTTTAGTGCAAAAGTCCTGGATGGGAAAACAAAGTTGTGCAAATCCATAAGCTTCTCTCTATATTCCAACATGGTAATGCAATACTCCTACTTCTATGAACAAAATAAAATAAACAAAGCAATCTAAATCTATAAAATAACACTACCACTTTCTTCAATGTTTTTATTTAAAACTTGACACGTCTTGAATTACGAGCAGCAAAAGCATCTATAGTTTCATCGTATGAAACCTGTCTGGACATTTCCGGATTAATACTCATAATTGCAAGTCCATTAAGGCGCTCTTGTGACATTGTAGACCGTATATAATTTTTAGAACCTTCTCTCTGCCGATGCCACAGTCACAGGGGTAGTGACAGCAATTCTCAATGCCACCCACATGTTTGGATACACCTCTTTCAGGTCTTTCTCCTCCAGAAAAAAATAGAAGTTCAAATGTTGTCATCTTTTGTTTTGGCCATTGCGGAAAAGACTGCATCTCCACAATCAGTTCCTCGTCATTCAAGTTAGCCTGATCTCCAGATGTGAGAGTTTTACACAAATCTTTGGCCTGCTTTTCAAGCTCACCAGCTGACAGACCAGGGAAGTTGTTGAGAACACTGAACTTCTTCGCAACTTCACTCATCATTTCAGTTCTCTCTCAGTGATGCAATGGCCACATCCACAACTGCATTGAAAAATGAAACCTCCATTTTCTTCAAGGCATCAAGCAGAGGTTCGTCAGGAGCCTTGTAGGAGAACTGTCGTTTAGTAGTTCTGAGTCTTTCCTGTTTTAGAATGGCTACCACATTTATCTCGTCACACATCTCTTTTGCAGACGTCTGGGCTGCAGCAAAGCCAGTGTCTCTGTAGCTACCAAGGGAAGCTTCAGCTTTTTTAAGGAGGTCAAGAGCTACATCCAGGTGCATGCTTTGTGATTGCAGAAGTTTGTTCACATTCTGGAATTTAATAAGAATATCGTACCACACCACAGTACAAATTGAAAACCGGTATGTTCCTGCCTCTTCTGCTAAAGATTGTGCTTCAATCTCTATGGCTAGATCTGCAGTGCTCTCCCTAACCTCTAAAAGGGCCCCTCTCACTTTTGCAGCTTGGAATCTTACAGCCGCCACACTGTTGATTCGACTCTCCCATCGTGTGTCTGTCCAGGATTTTAAAGTTGTCCTCGCATGTTTTTTTTTAAAATGGACCACCTTTGAGTGGAGTCAGAAAAGAGATTAAAGAGTTTCTGCAGGTAGCCAAAGTAGCCAGTTGCATCTACAGAAGTCTTTGCTGCATCAGATATAACTAGATTAACAGTGTGTGCTCCACATGGCACAAATAAAGCCCTGAGGTTAATGTGAAGAAGTCTGGTTTGGACTCCTTTGTTCTTTTCCTTCATGTTTGCTCTAGTCATAAGACTGCCCTCTACAGTCTTCAAATGGGATGTTTAGCTCTTGGGAGTTTTTTGAGGACGAGTGCTGAGAGACTTTCTCCTGTTGTTTCTTCTGCCTCAAGGAATGCTAAGAAATGTTCCTTAATTTGTGGACTGCCTTCAACTGCAACAATTCGAGTTATCACTGATAATTGCTCCATGTGACTCAAATCTGGAGTGCAGTCTAAAATGATTGAAAAGTATTTGGACTGCCTAATTTTCCTCACAATGGACTCTATAATCCTTTCGCCTATGCAGTCAATCAGTTGATTTTGAATGGTCTTTCTGAAGTAGGATGTATGATTGGCACCTCCTTCCACCTTAGCAACATGGTCCTTCAGCACAGGCTCAAACTGAGCCATGACCTCTACTTCTTTTAAAAAAATTACCATCATTAGTTGGTTAAGTGTGTCCGTGGACCTCCTGAGAGCAATATTTCGTTTTGCGAGTGACTGAATGGTTGCCACGAACCTGGTAAGAACTTCTCGCCACCTTCTCCTTTCAGTATTTATTAGAGCCAGTTCAACTTTGCCAATTGTTTGGTCCTTTTTAATACGACTCTCAAGCTCTTTGTATGTTCAGGACTGTTCTTATGCATTTTGAGTGAATCACTGCAGTTTTTCCAGTCATTAAAACCATCCCTGCTTAGTTTAATTGTTTTCTGGGAGAAGAGTTTGCAACAGAAACAGTACAAACTATCTATTTGGGGGGGAATACATCAGCCATGTTTTTTGATTTTGGGGAACTGAAGTCCGATTTTATCACATATGGCCCTCGACCTACTAACTCAGTCCTATCTGGATTAGGCAGGTGGGGTGGCCAGTCAGCGGGATCAATGGGGGCTGCTGTGACAGACTCACATACACCTGTTGAGGTTGATGAGGAAGTGTCTTCAGGCTGGTGGACATTGAGGTTGCTGGTGCTGGGTCCTTCTTCTGTAAGAGAATCAAACATACACAACAACTTATGAAGGCATTAAATATAATGGTTTTAGTTCAATCACAAGACCCAAGTTTTAAGCTTTTGACTGTGCTTCAAATGCTCATTATATATCTATGATGACCTATAAAATTAACGAGTAAACAGGGTAGTATATAATAGGTTATTGTGACTACTGATGGCAGTAGTAGATTTATAATTACTATAACAAACTGCTGGCATTGGCATAATAGTTTGTTTCAAAGCATTAAATAAAGATGAAGATGATCATACAAACTAATGCATTATCTTACTTGCAACATTAAGCTTTTAATATCTTGTTTTCACCAATGAAAGACCTTAAAACATACATAGATTGGCCAACAAAGTGGAAACTGCCAATAAACAGGACATGTTGCTTGTTTAAGTGATCAAAATGTGTGATAGTATTTAATAATATAATTAGGCCAAAAATTAGTTAGTATGTGTTTGGTTCTACTTATACACAAAATCTACTACTGTAATACTCATCTAGATCAACAGTTTGAAGCCGTGTCTCACTTGCTGGTGTGCTGCTGCTGTGTAAAACACAAATCACAATCAATAACATTGTATTAATGAAGTGCTTTTCATATGTAAGTTGTAACACATACTTATCAAAATCATTCCCTCATGCCCTTCCAAACACTCAGCCCCCACCCCTCACAAATACACACAGTTAATCTGTCTGTGTACAGCCATCTTCATGACATTTCTGGATTGTTCAGTTTGCGTTATTCATATATAGCTTAATACTACTGATAAAAATATTATTTAGCCTATATAATAATAATTGTTACATAAAATACAGATAATAAAAATTAAGTAATAGTAGTACTGCAGTCATAATCCTTAATTGATAAAACTTAGATTCTTTTTCACTGTCACTCAGGGCCTCAGGTGAAGAAGACAGTGAGACTGAGGCCTCCTCTGTAGCAGCTTCTACAGGTGCTTGTCGTAGCTGCAAATATTTTCTCAGAGCATCTAAACAAAAAATATACATGCACATTAATTTATAGTAGTACTAGTAGCACTAAATTGCAGTTCGCAGCGCTTTCAAAACATACAGATGCATGTCTGCATTGCAATTAGAGAATTATGACGTCGTGATGTACTAAACTTAAGTTCATGTAACAACTAATAATATGTAAAGTTAACTCTGACATGCATGCATATTGCATAATAGAAATGGTGACAGCGCCTTGTACGTCCAACCGTCCTCGCCGTTCTACCTCCGGGAAGCGTACGGCCATTTCCGTGAGGGTCTTTTCTTCGAAGAAGACTCCCCTCATCTCCGAGCTAGACGTGGCGCGCACAATGGAATTTCTGTGAACTCTAGGTTAACTGGGAGGAGCTGCGGAGACTCGTCTCCTCCCGTTCCCAGTTAGCTATCTTTTTGCAGGAGACCATGCTGGGCGCGTGCCCCCTTCCCAACCTCCCAGGGTATAAGGCTTTTGCGATCGCACCACCCTGGTATGGGAGCCGAGCATGAGGATTCACTCTTTACACCCGGCATGATTTCTCCATTCTTCTACTCGCTATAAATACCTTTCAAGTAATGGCATTGCAGTAACACCTGAATATGAGGTATAGTGTTATTTCTGGGTACATTCCATCGTCAGTCGACTTCGACAGGGGGGACTTTCGCTGCTTCCTAGCACGTTTGTCGAGGTATTTTCTCCTGCTCTAGGATTTGAACGGTACGCACTTTCTTTAGAGGGACTGCACGCTAATCCCAGGGGTCAGACCAGATCTGACATGATAGATGATCTATAAATACGTTCCCTAAAGGTGGAAGAGTTTACGTATCACTTCACGAGAACCGCTTCATTTTCCTCCGTCAATCTCTCCCTGTGATTTGGATGCTCATCCTGCTTTTAGGTGAGAGATGATCGATGATCTTGCTAGTGACCACTTTCTCATTCCATTCAAATATTTTCTGGGCCGGTGGTGGATCTTGGCGCTGGCGCGGTGGTCCTCATTTCAGAAAATGTCGAATTTCACTGTCCCCTGTCCCAGTCGAGGAATTTAGGTCACTGATGTGACCGTTGAGTTTTTCTCCAGCAACCTCTTCGCCGTGGGCCTAACTACCTTTCCTAAAACGTATGGACATTTTGCACGCCGTCCGCTTCCTTGGTCGTAGGCGAAGTATGTGACGGCCCTCAGACAGAAACGTTATGTCTACATGCTCCATAAGCGCCGCCCGAACGATTTCACCGTCTGTGAATTTCATCGAGCTAGGACTAGGTTCTGGTATGTTTCGAAGCACGCACACCGTTCTTCCTGGCGGGCATACTTGTCTTCACTTTACGGGAAGTCATCTCTTGAAAAAGTATGGAAGCGACTCCTAAGAATTCGGGGCAAGTTCTCGCAGTAGCCCTCTTCCTTTCTCCAGAAGAACGAGACACCAATCTCGAACCCCGCGTTCGTGGCTGGATCTTTCGCGACTGCTTTCCCCAGATTCTCTATCCGGATGCTTCTCCGTCAGCATTCGATGCCCATCGTGATCTCGCTGAAGGACGCCGACTGGACTTTACCTCGCAAGGCGGAAACCCCTTCATGGACACCGCCCCTGGTGTGGACGATGTCTCGTATGCCATGCTTCGACACGTAGTTGAGCGAGGCCTGGCATTTATGCTAGATGACTTCAACAGGATCTAACAGGGTGTATCCTCCCAGACTCCTGGCAAATGGCTACTGTGCTCGCTTTTCCCAAACCATTACCCGCAGGGAGCTATCCTGTATAGCCTGTTACACTTAGTACCTGGAGGAGCTGCACGTCTTCCCGGCCGGAATGCAAATTAAGGATGCCCTGTCACAGTTGTCCTGAACTCCCCTCAGGTAGCTCCAGGAGACCCTCCAAAACTCTTCGACCGGAGAGGAGGCTTACTCCTCTCCTTTGCCTAGGGGTGTAGGGGACGCCCTTGGGCGACTACCTTTCTCCAGCGGCAGTCCGCCTTTTACTTTCTAAGGGGAGTGCTAAGAAAGGCAGGCGGCTTATAATTGATCGCTCCCGGTGGGAACAGCACGATAGTGCCAACCTCTTAGGGAAAGGAGAGAGGAGAGGGCCCGCCGGCCTCTTCCCTCTAAATACCTGTGGGCTCGAATATTTAGCCCCCCTCCCCTGAGATGGACATGGTCCCTGAAGCAACCCACCCCCAGACGGTAGGACCTTCCATGGGAGCGGACCTTGAGGCCGCCCCTGTCCAAGGTCCTCCTCAGACGGCTTGGGTCTCCAAGACCTTACAAAGACAGAAGGGATCTCCTCCTCCGACTGGTGCCTCTGTGGCTGCCAAGACCTTAGCCATCTCGGAGAAGGATCTAACTAAGGCCGCTCGATCTGGCCTGAGGGCTCCTGCCGGTGGAGGGAAGAAGCGGGTTCATTCCCCTCCATCCTCTCCTAAAAAGAAGAAGAAAAAGACTCGTGGCTCCTCTCCCGCCGCCGGGACGTATGGATCTGCTGCTGTTTTGGTAAGCGACCAAGCCAAGATCGGTACATCCGGCCCTGTTGCTCCCCCGGGTGGGGAGTCCCAGACAAAGACCAGGACTGCGCAGAGCGGAGCCTCGATTACGTCGGGGGCCCTCATTCAGAGGCTACCTGGCTTTTTCGGGCCTGCCGGCTTCAAACGCTTCCTTGTTATTCGCTCCACTGATGGCAGCATGTTGACTAAGGGCAACATGATCCATCAGAGGAGAGCTCTAGCTTGTGTGATTGGCTTAGAGCCGAAGGTGACCCGTTTCTCAGACGGAGCCTTTTGGCGAATGCGTCGAATCCCTCCGATGCGGCCATGACTAGTGCCCTTCGGACACTCGATGGCACGTTGGTGAGTGTGACGCCCCACTCAACCATGAACTTCGTGAAAAGGAATAGTTTATGTGAGGGAACTCGTGGACTGCCCCATAGATGACATCACCTTAGAGCTGGCTGACCATGGGGCTGCCGTTTCGCGTAAAGCGAAACGGCCGCGTGCCTCCAAAGTGTCGTTAGAATCACAGGAGGCAACACCTCTTTTCAAGGATCCACCGTCTCCTTCGCCCAAACCCAGTTGTAGGCTGGGTTGCTCGGAGACGGTGGATCCTCGAAAAGAGGGACCCCCGCCCCGCTCGCCTAAGATTTCGAGGCGGATGGAGGAAAAGACTCACATGGCGAGCCCAACCTGTCTGTGAATTTCATCGAGCTAGGGCTAGGTTCCGATATATTTCGAAGCACGCCTGCCCCCGCTCTTCTTGGCAGGCATACGTGTCTTCACTTAACTGGAAGCCCCTTTTAGCAGGGGTGTGGTAGCGAGTCAAAATGATTCGGGGTAAGTTCTCGCAGGACCTTCCTCCTGTTGTCCAGGAGAATGGGACCGCAATCTCTGACCCCGCGGCCGTTGCGGAATCTTTCGCGACCGCTTTCTCCGCATTCTCTAGCCGGGATGGTGCCATCATTCACTACGTGTCGTGATGTCGCGGAAGGCCGCCGACTGGACGTTACCTCCAGAGGCGGAGAACCTTTCAACGACATGTTTACTCTGAGTGAGATGCTGCGTTCTGCTCTCCCTGGTCAGGACGATGTCCCGTACCCCATGTTCCGACACTGGGTGAGCGAGGCTTGGGTTTTATGTTAGATTTGACAATAGGATCTGGGTAGAGGGTATCCTCCCAGATTCCTCGCGAATCGCTACTGTGCTCGGGCAAAGCGGGAAGAGATAACTCTACTCCGGCCGATTTCCGCCCAATCTCTCTTAACTTCCTGTGTGTGCAAGTTGATGGAGAAATTGGTAAATGTTGGATTAGCCTTTTCTGGACAGTGGATGTCATCTGTCTTCTGCACAGTGCGACTTCCACAAGTTCCACTCCACGTGTTCTCCTCCGACTGGAATATGCCGTCTGCGAGGCCTTCCTCCGTAGACAGCACTACGCCACGGTGTCTTTCGATCTGGAGAAGGCCTATGATACCGCATGACGATACGGTATCATCAGGGGCGAATCGACGCCTCCCAATCTTTATATCTGAATTTTTGCGAGATCGCTGATTCAGCGTAAGTGTGGGAGGAGCCCTCTCCGGCCCAATGGAGCAGGAAGAGGGTATCCCGCAGGGAGGTGTCCTTAGCGTCACACTCTTTGCCCTGAGCATCAACAGTATGCAGGAAGATGTTATCGCTCTGCTCTATGTGGACGACCTTTCGATCTCTTTTGGTGTGGCCCAGATGCCAACTCTGGAGCGTCGACTCCAACAGGAAATGAACCGCGTCTCTCGCTATTCTGAAGCGCAAAGGTTTCGGTTTTCTTTGGCCAAGACTAAGGTGGTGCACTTCTGCCGCCATCCACGGCTTCACCCCGAACCAGATTTGTTTCTTAATGGGGTGCGCCTGGATGTGGTTGAGTCGCACCGTTTCCTTGGTCTTGTATTCGACCAACGCCTCACCTGGGAGGCTCATATTCGCAGCCTTAGGGTCTCTTGTATCCACGCAATGGATATTCTTCGTTCCGTGACGTTCAGCGCGTGGGGCGCTCATAGGGCTACTGCCTTACTTTTTTATCGAACCTTTGTTCGTTCGAAGCTCGACTACGGATGCGAGTTTTATGCATCCGCAGCCGAGCGTGTATTGCGGAAGTTGGACTCGATCCAACAACAGGCCTTCGCCTGGCGACCGGAGCCTTCCGCACTTTCCCCATTGAGAGCCTACTTTTCGATGCTGGGGGTATGCCACTCGCTCTGCGCCGTGCACAGTGCATTATTCGCCTGTGCGCGCGAACCCTGCACCTCCCTCAATCGCCAACAGCTCTCACTGCATCCGCAGCTGATTTCGACGGTGCCTATGCCGCCGAGAGACGCCAGTCATACCCTAAGCCCTTTGGGTTTAGGGCTAGGAAACTCCTTCGAGAGCTAGGTATAGCTCCCACGCCGGTGGCGCCCCTGGTTCTGCCCAGGACGCCACCTTTGGCTATCTGTCGCCACGCCTCTGCTCCCAAAACTTGTACAGCGCCGGGAGTATTGGGTTCGACCTTTTTGGAGCACACCTCATGTCATGCTGGAACCGTGCCAGTGTATACGGATGGCTCCAAGTCCCAAGAGGGGGTCGGCTTCCACGCCGTATCCCCTCTGTTTGGGGTCAGGGGGGCTCTGCCAGGCGCTGCGTCTGTCTCCCCGGCCGAGCTGGTGGCAATACACCACTCGGTACGCGGGATTACGCGACGTGCCTGGTTCTGAGACCGGATTGTGATCTACAGCGACTTACAAAGTGCCTTGAGTGCTCTCGGGGCATTGGAATCTCCGCATCCCCTGGTTCGCGATATCCGTGACGCCACGGTTTTGGCAAGCCGAGGGGATGTCGAGATTATCTTTTGCTGGGTTGCGGGGAATAAGCGCGCCGATTGAGGCACCAAAGAGTCCGAGAGGACTGGGCGACCAGACCAGCGTTTCGCCCTTCCTTACACCGACTGCGTGACAGGAATACGGGCAGCTCTCCGGGCTGCTCTGCCAAGAAGATGGGAGACAATCGAGGGGAACTTAAAGTTGCGTGCCATTGCGCCGCGACTGTTCCCATGGACCTACCCCCCAATGCCTCGTCGGCTTCAGGTTGCTTTCTGTCGTCTCCGAATTGGGCACACTCGCGGGACGTACCGCCATTTGATGGAGCGCTCGCCAGCGCCCTACTGTGAAGACTGCGTTGTCCCCCAGACTGTTCTGCACATTCTTGTTTAATGTCCCTGTCTGGGCGATCTCCGCGCACGTTACCTGTCCTGGTCCTGCGATGGGCAGGGTCGCTACCGCCTGTCCCTTGTACTCGGTACGAGTTCGTGCACATTGACTGGTTGACTTATAGACTTTTGGGGAAAGCCGGCCTTCTCCCCTTTATTTAACTAGGTTTTTGTTGTTGTTTTCTTTATAGGTCGCACGCTCCTGCGCTGGAGGGGAGGCGGACCTCCCCTCGACGTCGGAGCTTGCTTCCCTATTGTTGCCATTTCCCATTTTTATTGTTGTTTTTCATATTTTTATTTTAAAGTAGCCTTGTGCTAGGCTCTCGTGAGTGCGGCGACTTGTGTCCAAGTGGGTAGTCGCCAGATAGGTTCCTAAAATGTTTTATAATATAGCTTAGTAGTAGGCCGTGTGGTGTACGGCGACTTATGCCCGAGTAGGTAGTCGATAGATGGGCTACCACAATGAAACAAAAAAAACAAGCAAATCTCAATGCCGCGGCGGCTTCAGCTTGCTTTCTCTCGTCTCCGAATTGTACACTCGCGGGACGCACCGCCATTTGAAGGAGCGCTCGGTGCCAGCGCCCTACATTGAAGAATGCGTTGTCTCCCAGACTGTTCGGCACATTCTTGTTGAATATCCTACTATGGGCGATCTTTGCGCACGTTGCCTCTCCCGGTATCGGGAGGAGCGAGGCTGCTACCGTTCGTCTCTTGTACTCGGGACGGGTTGGTGCACACTGACTTGTGGACTTGTCGACTTTTTGGAGGTCCCCTTTATTTGACTGTTGTTGTTTGTTTTTTTGTACGTTGCATGTTCCTGCGACCGGGGGGGGGGAGGTGGGCCTACCCCCGACGCCGGAGCTCGCCTCATTCTTGCTTTATTTCTTGTTATTTTTTTAGCGTTGCTATTTGTTTTGTTTTTTGTTACTTGTTTCTTAATGTAGCCTAGTTCTAGGCTGTGTCGTGTACGGCGACTTATGCCCGATCAGGCAGTCTCCAAATGGGCTCCCCCTAAAAAAAAAAATCGAGCTGGGAGTCCCAGCTTAGAGATTATCTGGTGTTCTTTTAGCTCGCTGGCTTTAATTGCTTTCTAATTATTCGTTCTAGAGATGGCAGCATGTTGGCTAAGGGCAATTTGATCCATCAGAGGAGAGCTTTAGCTAGTGTGATTGGTAGGGAGCCGAAGGTGACCCGTTTCTCGGGCGGGACCATTCTGGCGAATGCGTCGGAACCTTCCGATGCGGCCATGATTAGTGCCGTTCGGAAAATCAATGGCTCGCCGTTGAGTGTGACGCATCACTCAACCATGAACCTTGTGAAAAGGGAGGTTTACGTGAGGGATCTTGTGTACTACTTAGAAGACTACTAAAGAGCTGGCTGACCTGGGAGTGGTCAGCCAGGACTCGAGTCCCACCCCTACATTGTTCTCACCTTCGATCGTGAGAAGCTCCGAGTCGGTGCGTACCGGTTGGTATAGCTACCGCGGAGAACTACACCCCGCTTCTTCGAAGCCATCTGGCACGTATCTCTTGGAGAAGGTAATCCAGTCCTTTCAAGGTATAGATCGTCTCTCCTTTCCCAAAGCTAAGGAAGGACCTGGTCCTGGCTCGCCATGTCGCTAGTTGGGACGTCTTATGCCTCAATCTTAAAAAAATGCACCTTCTAGACCTCCAAGCGCGGTTGTCCTCCCCCCCCCCTCCACTGACTCATTAGACTCACAGGACGCAATCCCCCTAAAGGTGATCGCGAGGACGTGTTCCTTGCTTTCTGAAGCTGCATCCCGAAAGGAAGACAGAACCAAAGGAGATGGTTGCAATACACCGCTAGGTACGGGAGATAACGCGTCGTACCCGGTTTGTGATATATAGCGACTCAAAAAGCGCCCTGAGTGCTCTCGGGGCATTGGAATCACCACACCCCCTGTTTCTCGGTATCCGTGACGCCACGGTCACTGCTAATCGGGTGGATGTCGAGATTATCTATCTTCTGCTGGGTTCCTGAACGTGTGGGAATGAGGGCGCCAAAGAGCCCGAGAGCACTGGGCTCCCAGACCAGCGTTTCGCACCAAACTTAAAGTTGCCCTCCATTGCGCCGTGATTGTTCCCATGGACCCCCCCCCCCTCCTCCTCCCATCCCTAATGCCGCGACGGTTTTAGGTCGCTTTCTGTCGTCCTCGAATTGGCCACACCACGGGATTCTTGTTGAATGTCCCCGTCTGGGTGATCGCGCTCGTTACCTGTCCCGGTACCTAAACTAGTTGGGTCGCTATCGCTTGTCCCTTATTCTCGGGACAGATTCGTGCACACAGACTTATTCACTATTTGACTTCTTGGAGGAGGCTGGCCTCCATTATATTTTACTCTCTTTGGTGTTGATCGCATGTTCCTGGCTTCTTGTTTTTTGTTTATTTTTTTAATCTACTCTAGTATTAGGCTGCAAGGTGATTACAGCGATTTATGCCTAGTAGGCATTTGCCAGATGAAGGCTAAAAAATGGCCTCCATTTTATTTGACTCTCTTTGGTTTTAGTCGAGTGCTCCCACGCTGGGAAGAGGTGGGCCTTCCCCCGACGCTGGAGGGTGCTTCCTTCTTTTTTTTTTTAATTTTGCCTTTGGGTTTGTTGTTGTTTTGTTTTTTCAATTGAGCCTATCATTAGGCTACAAGATAATTACAGCGACTTATGCCCTTGTAGGCAGTCGCCAGATGGACCATGTTAAAAGAAATGCCTCTCCCATCTTCCTTTTTTCCCACCTCTTGATAGTGATCCTTTTCTTTGAATGGGACGCGCATGCATCAGTCGGTGGTCTCTTTTCCATTAAGAAACAAATGAGTCACCCTGTTCAGGTGTAAAGTAATTACGCTATTGATATTCTTGTTTCAAGATATTAACAAAAAAAATAAACTTTTTGTTTTCCCAAAGCAATTGGCTTTCCGAAGTAACACAAAATTATTGCCCTGCTGCCCAAAGAGTTGATGTGGCCATGCATCAAAAACAGAGGAAATATAATAACCCCCCCACCCTCCGTAATGCAGATCATACCCAATCCAAGATCATTTGATGTATTCATGAGGATAAATGTACGAAAAGTAAACTCCTAACCCAGCATCTTGGTTCACTTCCTGCATGAAGGGCGATCATATTTAGTCCACGTTACAGCACACTCAGCCCCAGTGATATTCGTATCCCAACCGTAGGAGCAGAGGAGGAAAGTGGAGAAGTAAACTACCTCATAAACAGCTGGATTTTGATGGTGTTTAGTTGGTTTTTTGGTTTTTCATCACGCATCTGCCCTACCCACTCCCTTCCCACCTTGAAACCTATCCCTGATTTTCATTTAAGCTGCAATGCCCGCAGTCATGGTATGCTGTTAAAATAATAGTAATGGTTAGCCACCGGGATACTGCATCGGGCAGGCCTCGGGGAGTGAGTAGTGTGCCCCATGCAGTGTAGATGGCTGACTATTGATCGTAGCCTCACTTATTCCTGGTTTGTGAGTGGTTGGCAATTTGCATTTCAGGGACAAGCACTCGATTCGGAGCATCTGTCCGAGTACACCGAAGAGGAGAGCGATACCCCAGTAGCATTCGAGCAAAGGGGGTTCCTCCGCTTCGATGCCCTGTACCTGAGGCCGTTCCTCGTTCGGAGAATGACACATCAAGAGGTGAGAGGCCTACTTGTGGGGGAGTTTTTATTGTGTGCGCACTGGAAGACGCCTATCTGTTTGCACATGATATCCCTTGAGGCCCCGCCTGGGGATGCCGCGAGTTTACTGTTACAACGAAAGTTGCACGCACTTTATCGGTTACCTGATATATATATATATATATATATATATATATATATATATATATATATATATATATATATATATATATATATATATATCATGAGCGCGAGAGAATGATGAAATAAATCAAACTTTGCCGCAGGAAAGAGAAAACGGAATAATTTTTCTTCGGAAATAGTTATTTCTTACTTTGAAAAAATCCGAGCTGGGGTGGGATTCGAACCGTGCACATTGAGGTAGCGAGCAACCACTTTGATCTCAATTAAACCGCCCTAGCCGAGTGCCCTATTGTTTGCAGGACCTGCGCCTTTTATACCTTCCACTATTTAACTATTCGTACATTCACCACTTTCTTTTCTGATCTCTTTCTACTGTCCTTTAACCAGCAAGACAGACGGGGGGGGGGGGCACACTATGTAAACTACACTTGATACCTGGAGGAAGGTCAAATCCTCCCGGTCCTGGTACCCAAAAGGAAGGCCTGGCTCACTGAGTTGATTTGAACTCCTACAATGGCTGGGGCGTTCCTCGTCCTTCTTATTTACCCCTCCCCCTTTTTCTCTCCTTATTTCTCCTATCTAGACTTAATGACCTGGCCTACTATACCATGCCGCCTCAGACGAGAAGCTTTGAAACCTCTATAAACAACGCTCGCAGGTTGTAAGAGACCAGGACTCGAGGAGCCCTGGTCATTTGAGCACGAATACTGAGAAGATTGGTTTAGCATCAATAGCACCTTCCCTCCGCCCCTTTTGTTTGTTTGTTTTTAGTAGCCAATCTGGCGACTTGATACTATGGCAAAGATCCCAGTAATCACGCTATAGCATAATACTAGGCCCTATTAAAAAAAAAAAACAAATAATAAAGATACAAAAAAAAGTCCTTGCCTCCAATGAACTGACCACCTCCCTGCAGGCCTGGCTCACTGAGTTGATTTGAACTCCTACAATGGCTGGGGCGTTCCTCGTCCTTCTTATTTACCCCTCCCCCTTTTTCTCTCCTTATTTCTCCTATCTAGACTTAATGACCTGGCCTACTATACCATGCCGCCTCAGACGAGAAGCTTTGAAACCTCTATAAACAACGCTCGCAGGTTGTAAGAGACCAGGACTCGAGGAGCCCTGGTCATTTGAGCACGAATACTGAGAAGATTGGTTTAGCATCAATAGCACCTTCCCTCCGCCCCTTTTGTTTGTTTGTTTGTTTTTAGTAGCCAATCTGGCGACTTGATACTATGGCAAAGATCCCAGTAATCACGCTATAGCATAATACTAGGCCCTATTAAAAAAAAAAAACAAATAATAAAGATACAAAAAAAAGTCCTTGCCTCCAATGAACTGACCACCTCCCTGCAGCCGTTCTCGTGTACATAATGCTGCACTGCCTATGGGTCCGGCTTTACTGCTTTGTTAGCTGCCAGGCCCACTAAAAGGGTTCACCCTGTACCATTTGTGGTGGGAGGGAGCTTCTCCATTACCCCCTCCTTCTCTGTCGCAGGGTCCCGCCCAAATAGCTATTAATATGCCTAACATTCGGCCCAGACTCGTTGCGCCTGGTGGGAGTACTTGGATCGAGCCGAACCCCATTAGAGAGGCAAAGGGCGGTGGCAGAGGTCCTTTCATCTCCCCCCCTCCGTTCTTTAACCCGCGTTCAGTAATTCTTGAGGAAGGGGGGGGGCATGCCCACCCACCCCAATTTTCCTGATGGAGTTCGGCTTGCCTACCCCTTCGCCCAATAACGTTTCTTTCCCTACCAAGCAACAGGCTTAGTGAGTCCCCGGTCGGACTCCCCCAGATGACTGGGTCCTTGCTATTTTGGCGATTGCGGCAGACCCTACCAAAGTGGCCATTACAGGAGAGTTTGCCGGTCAAAGTCGAACGTGTGATGAGGAAACCGGGAGGGACCTCGACACCCACCCCTACACACTCCATTACGTTCGACCTTGCAGGGCGCTCTGAGTCGGTGCGAAGTGGTTGGTATCGCTACCGCGTGAAAACATTCGTGCCATTGCTCTGGGTGTGTTACAACTACCATCTCTTCGGTCATACGAACAGAATGTGGCAGCTTGCAAAGTCGGGTCAACCCGAAATCTCTTCTAACTGCTCCAAGGGTACACGATAAAGCTATATTGTGTTAGGCCAAGAGTGAGCATTGCGGCGAGCAGCGACTTGGCACTTCCTGGCCATCTCAGGTTAAGAAATCGTTCTCTGCTCCTGGGCCCTCCAATCCAACGCGCACAGTAGCTACCGCGCCCAGTCGGAACCCTTCTGTGCGTTTTACCTCCCCTGAGCCCTACGCTGATAAAGCTGGTTGTAATACGGTCTCACGCTCCGCCCTGGCTAAAACTAGGGCAACTCCTTTGTAAGAAAGCGAAGTAGTCGCGTGCCTCCACCGGGGCGCTACTCTCACAGGGCCACATTTCAGGAAGGTGGCCGTGAGGCCATCCTCGAATCTTCCAAAGACTGCCTCCCGAAAAGAGGGCAGCAACAAGGGAACTTCTGATCTCTCGCCTTTGTCCGAGGCTGCACAGTGTGTTTTGGAAAGTCCACCTTTCCAAAAGACGAGGGACCCCAAAAGCCCACCAAACGTTACGAGGCAGGAACAGAGAAAGGCTTGTACACCTACCCAAGCCTCCTCCAGTAAGCACTCAAAGGCAGCATCGCCTTCGGTATTTCTAAGGCCAACAGCCGCTGAAGGTTCTGTCAAGCGTAAAGCAATGGCCATTCTCCTGAGGGTCTTCTAGTAGGGCCCTCGCATGCCCTTTTAGCTAGGCCTAGTAGGCATTTTCCTTCAATAGAATTAAGCTGGTCGTCGGGATAACTAGTAGTAGTTTCGGAGGCTCGTTTCCTTCCATTCCCCTTAGCTATTTGCCTACAGGAGGCCATATTGGGCGCGTGCCTCCTACCCAACTTCCCGAGGTATACCACGGTTTGGGGCCGGTCATGTGGATGTCTAATTCACACCCGACATGTCTCTGTTTTCTCTGGTTTAAATACTTGTTTTAAGGCAGTGTCAGTGCAGCTACACCTGGATAGGAGGTATATTATTCTTACGTGTATATGCCACCTTCAACTGACTTAGGTGTAGCGGACTTACGTGGCGTCATGGCACGGTTGCCTATGCCGTTCTCGGGGATTTGAAATGAATACTGGCGGACCTGATGGAAGAGCTAGAGATCGGTGTCCTAAACTTGGATGAATTCACTTAGTGTCCGAGAACCGCTTCATTTTTTTGCCTCGATCTATCCCTGTGCTCTCCTAAATTTGGGTGGGTAGTGGTCAGACCTTAATGTTAGTGATCATTTTTCACATCCATATATCCTTTTATGGGCCGCTGGCACCTGAGAAACCACCTCGGTGATGTTTGGAGCTGGTGCGGTAGTCCGCACTCCAGGAAATGACTGATTTCTCTATCTCAGTCTAGGAATTTGGAGCCGTTGAGTTCTCTGCCACCTTCATCGTTGTGAGCCTGACTGCCATTCCTCGAACGTCTGGCCGTTTTTCACACCATCTTCTTCCTTGTTAGGCCGAGTGTGAGACCTCCTGGTGAGGCTATGATCACTACAAGCCCCGCCCGAACGATTTTACCCTGTGTGAATTTCGTCGAGTCACGGCAAGATTCCGGTATATTTTAGAGCACGTTCGTCGCTCTTCCTGGCGTGGGTATATGTGGTTCACTTAACGGGAACGCCTCTTTTGCCGAATTGTGGACGCGTGTCAAAAGTATTAGGGACATGTTATGGTAGGAACCTCTCATGTCTTCAAAGAGGATAGGATGATGATAATGTCGGCCCCCGCGTCTGTGATACAGTCCTTTACGACCGCTTTCTCTTTGCATGGCTGAAGTCCGCGAACTTGACTCCACCAGAGGCAAGGAATCATTTAAAAACCTATCTACGCTAAACGAACTGCCCTCCGCTCTTGTTTCCTAGCAAAGAGCTACTGTGCTTGGCCTTCGCCCAATTTCTCAACTTCATGGGTGTGCAAGTTAATGAAGAAGTGGTTTATGATCTTATTTCTAGACAGCGGAAGTCACCTATTTCCTGCACAGTACGGCTTTTGCAAGTTCCACTCTAAGTCGGAAGCTCTGCTTGGGCTTGAAAATGCTATCTGCAAGACCGTCCTTCGTGGACAGCACTTGTGTTCTTTGATCTGTAGAAGGCCTACTTCACCGCATGGCGATACGGTATCATGGAGACTCCACACCATATGTTAGAAGGGATGCCGCCCAACCTTACTGTCTGAGTTTGCGGGATCGTCGATATTCCCTAAAAGTGGTGGAAGCTCTCCCCAGTCCAATTTGTCAGGAGGAAAGTGTCCCGCAAAGAAGTAACCTCCCAGTCACTCTCTTTGCCTTTGAACATCAAGGATATTGCCCCGACGCTGCAGGAAGATGCTCTCGCTACGCTTAACATAGTCGAGCTTTTGATGCAGCCCACCCTATGGGCACGACCTTTGACTATTTGTCTCCACAGCGCCCGGGGTATTATGTTTGACCTTTTTAGAGAACACTTCGTGCCACGCTGGATCTGTACCAGTGTACATAGATGATTCCATGTCCGAAGAGGGGCTTTGCTTCCACGCTCTATCTGATCTGTTCTGTTTGAAGTCAGCGGTCGATCTGGTTGTAATACACCGTTCGATAGGGTAGATAACGCGTTGTGCCCGGTTCGGAGAACGGACTGTTATCTATAGCGACTCAAAAAGCGCCCTGAGTGCCCTAGACTCTGGAACCTCCGGGCCCTCTGGTTCGCGGTTTTCCTGACGCCACGCTTGCCGCGATCCAGACCGATGCCAAGATTATCTTATCTTCTGCTGGGTTCCTGGACATATAGGGATTACTGGGGATGAGGGCGACAAAAACGGCGTTTATCTCTTCCTCACACTGACTACATGGCCGAAAGCAGGTTAGCCCTCCGGGCCGCCTGGCAAAGCCGAGAGATGGCCGACGGGAACCTAAATTTGCCCGCCGTCGGTCGAGACTTGCTTAGATGACCTTTCCCCCCCCCCTCCTCAATTCCTCGGGGCTTCAGGTCGCTTTCTGTCGTCTTCCAATTGAATTTGGGACACGCGTAAGACATCGCCATTTAATGGAGCGTCACTTCCACCTTACTGCGACGATCCCGGTCCCCCAGACTGTTTTGCACATTCTTGTCGAGTGTCTTAATCTAGAGGATCTTCACGCACGTTACCTATCCCCGTACTTGGACGTGCGAGGTCTATACACCGTGGCCCTAGTAGTCAGGTCTGGTTCGTGCATACCGACTTGTGGACTATTTGTAGACTGCCATCATTTTATATAACCTCTGTGCGGGCTGTATGATCTGGCGCCGGGGAGAGGCCGGACACTCTGACGTTAGTTCATGCCTTTTACTTTTGTTGGTGCTTAGGCTGGCTTGATTTCGGCGACTTATGCCCCTGTGAGCAGTCGCCAGGAGTGATCTTTTGTAAAAAAGCAATATTGGTTTGGACCAGATGCCTACCTTGTAACGCAGACTCCAACAAGCCCTTAAGCCAAGCACACAAGTTTCGAATTTCTTGACAAAACTAAGGGGTGCACTTCTGCCGCCATCCATGGCTTCACCTTACGCCGGACCCGTTCCTAAATGTGGCTCACCTGTTTTTGGTAGTGTCGTAGTTTCCTTGTCTTGTTTTTGACCGATGGCGTACGTTCGCAACCTTAGGGTGTCTTGTACCCGCGACGTGTACATTCTTGTTTCCATGGCTTTCAGCACTTGCTGAAGGCCATCATCATTTTTGTTTATCCCTCCTTTGTTCTAAGCTGGACTACGGATGCAAGTTCTACACATACGCTGCCGCTCGGTGCGTTCCCCACATCTCGTGTGTTTAGCCTACTTGTCGATTCCCGAGGGATGACCATTGTTTTACGCCGCATACAGTGCATTATGCAGTTGTTTGTGCAAGCCAGGCTCTCCCTCTGTCGGCAAAGGCTTTCATTTCATGTCCGGCCGATGCCGAATATGCCTATGCCGCCGGGATAGGCCAATCCTACCCTAAGCTTTTTAAATTTGGACAAGGCAACTCCGATAGTCCGGTGTAGTTCTCTGGCCGGTTTCTCCACTTTTACCTAAGATGCTACCCTGAACGTTTTTCGCCACTCCTATGCTCCCAAAGCTTCTACCTCATCGGGAATAATTTTATTGGAATTTCTTTTGCGCACACGTCCTATCTTGCTTGAGCTGTGCCAGTATACACGGATGACTCTGAATCCTAAGATGGAATCGGTTAACTCCTCTTTCCCCTTGAAGCCGGCGGGCTCCTCCAATCTCCCTTTACCGGCGAACTGGTTGCAATACACCGCTCGGTACGGATTACGCGCTATGCGTGGTTCGGAGACCGGATTGTAATTTATCGAGGCTCAGAGCCTACTGAATGCCCTTGAGGCATCGGAAATTCTCCTCCCATTATTTTAAGTATCCTTAACGCCAAGGCTGCTGCGACCCGGTAGGGTCTCGAAATTTTCTTATGCTTCCCTTGATTACCTATTAATTATTTGTGGATCGCTACCATTAAAAGCTAATGTACTCGTAGTTGGAGGTTGTCATCATGTTGCTGTTCCTGAATCTAAAATCTTCTATCTAATTTCAGGTTCGCTCCTATGCCCACGACCTCAAGAAACAGTGTTACCAGTCCATAAATATCCAAGCTTCTGATTCTGAAGAAGAATTGTTTACAGGGAGCCTTATTTCTCCCACTACGAATTGATACCAAAGGATATTGCGTTGTGTCTTAGACTGTAAATGGCTGCTTGGCTTTACCAGAGGTTGTATCTGTTGTTATAGATGGTTCTTGAAGAACTATTATTAATTTTGTATTCAATGTTTATTCTTGTTAAGAAACCTACATAATCGAATTGGTGCATCCGTTTGCAATAATATGTGCCCGTCGGATTGGTTTTGTATCCTGAGCACTTTTTGATTCTACTGAATACGCACCGTTCACTGTGTGCTGATTCCTAAGTGGCCTCAACTTTTTTATTATTTTCGAGATTTAAAGCCTCTCATCGCTAGAGGGGTATACTCGAAGAGAAAAGAATGAGAAGGGAAAATATAGAAGAAATACCTGAAGGGTGCAAAAAAGAGAGCCACTAAAAACCACCCAGGCCTCTCAAAGGTGGGTGATGGAAACCTAAGTAAAAATCCTCAAAGTACTGTATATCCACACCATAATTAAATTTGCCCTCCAGTAAAGTAACTAAATAAATCCTTCCAAATTACACCTGCAAGATAGTTTAATTAACTTGATGATCAAGTGAGAGAATACTCGTTAGAAAACTACAACATTTGTAGTGCCACTCTGACAGAGCCACCATAAATCCTGTGACGCAGTGAAACCAAGATTGTTATTCAAAGTCTTCTGGGAGAGTTCGGTCCCAGATATCTCTAAGGACAAGCTGTAACACGGATGAAATGATCCTCTTTTCGATGACATTATAAAAAAAACCTCCTCCTTTGTTGCATCGATTGGTGATAGTTGATTTTCACGGTGGGTTGATTACCAATTGAGGTTGAATGAAAATAATAGTCAATTGTTTTTGTAAAAACGCTAGTGACAAGGTTCGATGGTTCATTCGAGTGCCACTAAATTTTGAATCGTACAAAAGTTCCTCTTTGCTCGATGCAAGAGGATGCGCAGAGATTCACAAGTGCGGTAACGAGAGACGACTAAGAAGTAAGCTGATTTTTATGGTAAGATTTCAACTTCCATGTTTATCCGAGGGTATAAAATTTACTCTTACTGTACTGTACACTTGACCATTTATAGAGTGAGACCCATTGTTAAGACAAATGAGAAACGTTAACTGAAGGTAGGTGTCATTTTCGACGAGTCGGAAGTGTTCTAATGTATGTCATTTGTTCGTAGTCAAATGGGAGGTTATGAAATAATAATTTATAGGGGAGGGGGGGGGGGGTTCAGAGGTAAGACCGCGCACGAAGTGATTTCTTTAGCTAGAGTATGGATGTTCTCAATGAAGTGCGCAAGTTGGTTCCCAATAATTTGGAGGGAGGGGGGCTCTAAGCTTTACAAAAACATTGGCAAGGGTTTCTGCCTTCAAAGGACATATTTTGGGGGGTTTTACTAACTTAGGAGGGTAATAGTGGAAGGGAACCTGGAAATTCGGGTCATCAAGGGTTGGGAAACTTAGGATGTAATAGGGGGAAAGGCAAAAGCATTCCATGTTTATATGCAAAAAATAACAATTTTGACGGAAGATTTGTGTCATCCAATCGAGGACGGGAATTTGTAATTCATCAGAAATGATTTCTAAATGAAATACCCAAAAAAGTAGTTTAGCCCAAAGAACAAACTAAAGTTTGGACGTGGTTATGTAGAGAATAATTCATTTATTAAAGAGAATAATTCATTTATTAAAGATAATAGATGCATATAGTAAATATATATGTAGGAGATGAGTTTTTGCTTAATGGATTGAATCAAATCCTACGAAGGGATAAAATAGATATAAAAGAAAAAAATCGACAAAGGCGTAATTGTCCTCTAATGCAGGTGTAAAATAATCAAACCGAGTAAAAGTGGTTCGAAGTAAACGAACGCATTGAACTGAGTCAATAACATAAATAATAAAACGAAGAAAGCAATACGGGGCACAGCGACCCGTCCGGCCCCAGCCTAACCTTTTATTCCTCCTAACACCCTGTTTCCTCACTTTTCCTCTAACCGCTCCCACAACTTTCTCTAGTCGGCCTCTAATTTTGCAGGGTACCCCGTAAAGGGCACGGGGAATTCCTTTCCTGGTCGCCGTGCTGACGGGACTCAGCGCACCGTCCGGTCTCAGCTTAGCCCCTTCTCCTTCCTGACAATTTTTTTCTGGTCGGCCTGTAATTTCACCGACCAGCTTTCTCTCACCCAACCATCCTGGATGGGAGTTGAGTTTTTAACAACCTGCTTGATCCCCACCCTCACCTTCCTCACATACCCTTTCTCTCTCCTTTCACGATCTATTAATTTTACGCCCAACCCAAGGTGGAGCCACCATGCCGAAGGGCTCCTTGGCCACTGGGTGGGATTGGTCTTGAATGACGGCAGCTTGTTTTGCCGGCCCCGTATTTACCCCTCACAGAGCGGGCTACTGCGCGGGTTGATTAGCGTTTGTGTCCCGTAAAAATATCAGGGTCACTATGCCCATGAATGAATAACCCCCCACCCCTTTCACCAGCATCGGAGCCGCCTTCGGGCAGCTCCACAGAAAACATGGAGGTCCCTCCACCCCCACTGCTCTCTCAGGAACCCTCTTTCCAGCGGCACTCCCTCGTTTTCTTTCACAGGGGACTGCCAAGAAAGCACGCAGGTGGTCGAATATTGACCGCTCGCAGCCATAGAGCCAACCCTCTTAGGGAAGCTAGGGATGGAAGGGCCCCATCAGCCCGTGCCCCTAACGCCTGCACTCCACTCTTCCCCCGACGGATGCCGGTTCGCCGGCCCAAGACGAGAGGAAAAAGGTACCTCGAATGGAATCCGTGATATCTTAGGGACGGGGGGAGCACATGGAGGCCTCCCCTGAGGTGACCCAGCTCCAGACGGTATGATCTTGCCTGGGGTTGAATCTCAGCTCGGTGACAAGCACGGAACCCGACTCCGCCCCTGTGCAGGCTACTTCTCAGACGGCTCGAGGCTCCAAGGCCTCACAAGGAGAGGACGGATCTCCCCCGGCTGGTACCACTGTAACAGCCAAGACCTTCTCAATTTTACAGAAGGATCTTGCTGAGGCCTATGGGCTACTTCCGACAGGAGAAAAGCGGGTCCATTCCCCACCCTCATCTCGTAAAAAGGAAACAAAAATCGTAAGACCAAAAAGACTAAGGGCTCCTCTCCCTTCGTAGGAGCATGGGGACGGGCGGGTCCGCTGACGTTTTGGTAAGCAGCCAAACCGCCAAGATTGGCACGTCCGCCCCCGGAGCCTCGATTACGTCGAAGCCCCTCATTCAGACGTTAATTGGCGTTTTCGATCCCGCTGGCTTCGAACGGTTCCTCTTTATTCGTCCACTGATGGCAGCATGTTGGCTAAGGGCAATTTGATCCATCAGAGGAGAGCTTTAGCTAGTGTGATTGGTAGGGAGCCGAAGGTGACCCGTTTCTCGGTCGGGAGTCTTCTGGCGAGTGTGTCGGATCCCTCCGAGGCGGCCAAGATTAGTGTTCTTTGGACACTTTATGGCACGCCCGTGAGTGTGACGCCGCACTCTACCATGAACTTAAGTTTAAGAGAAAAACAAGGTAGTAGCTGCCCAATCCTAATTGATGCTTAATGGCAGCACTTTTAAAATGGGGTTGCCCGAAAAAAGTCAGAAGAGGCGTGGGAGACACTCAATAAAAATGGGAAAAAGCAAAGTATTCGAAAAAACAGTACAACACACAGAGACGCACATTTAAATTACGGGCATACAGCACGCATTCTAAAAACAAGGGCGGCTGGTGCAATAAACAAATGACATGCGCCAGCTGCAGGGGAGGCCACCGGATAAAAGATAAAACAATAAACCTAAACACAAAAATGAAAAGAATTTATAAAAGGGATAAAACGCCACTTCATGATAGAAATGTAAGGAGGGGGGACAACCGAAGGAGGTCCTCTGATAAAATAAAGCGAAGTCGAGCAGGGAAGGCGACGCAAGAAAGGGTGGGGAAGCAAGAATTCCGAAGAGAAGCAAGGCGGGGACAAACTACTAAAATGTAAGCCACAGTTCGCCACCGCAAAAGGGGCAACTCGACCTCCACCCGAAACTAAATAGCCATGGGTGAGTCGCGTGTGTCCAATTCTCAACCTGCAAAGAGCAACCTCCCAAGACCGGAGTCGCTGAGAGCTAGAGGACCAGGAACGGCCAGAGCGTTTAATAAGGGACAGCTTAGAAGAGGGGAACGAATCCCACTCTCTCTGCCACGAACAAAAGACATACGCCCTGATTACGGGGTAGGAATCCCTAAAGGGCAGAGAGGCTGCATCCGGCACCTCGAGGGCGGCCGAGCAGACCCCAACATGAGCCGGAGCCCAACAGAACGCCACTCTGTAACGGGAGGCATTTCTGACCAGCCAGGAGCGAAACGGTAAAACCAAAGGGTGTGTGGACGTAAAAGAACGAACTGCCTCTAAAGCAGGCCGGGAAACGCTAAAAACAATAAAATCTGAAGAATTGAGGGATAAAATTAAATTAAAAGCCAAAAGAATAGCCGTCAACTCTGCGGTAAAAACGGATGTTACAGGAGGGAGGGCGGACCGAAGAGACTCCATAGTGGACACCGCGGCTGCCCCAGCACCGAGGTCCGACTTCGAACCGTCTATATAGATGGGACGCTGGTGAGCATGAGAACACGCATGTTCAAGAAACAGGCACTTTAATAGACGAGGGCCAGTAGACCCTTTCTCCAAATGCCAAAAAGCAGTACAGACCTCAGGAGGGTGGACGCCCCAACACGGATTCGGCGGGAATGGAAGGGCCAACACCTCGGGAGGGAAGATAGTCCCCAACCCGGAGCCCCAGAGGCCAGGGTAGAGATGGCCGCCGATCAAAAGATGCCGAAGAGGACGGGGCAAAAAGGCACTCATGGACTGGGGATGAAGGGTATTGCTGAACACGAAACAGAAGTAAGTCGTAAGCACACCTGCAGCCAGTGGTATCGCAAGGGAAGCAGGTCACCCTCAACAAAGAGGCTAGGGATAGGCGAGGTGCGAAAGGCTCCACTACTAAGACGGGCCCCAAGCGAACGAACAGGGTTAAGTATCTTCAATGCTGAAGAATACACCTGGCAACCATAGTCCAGCCGAGATTTGACCAGTGCTGAATAAAGCGGCCACAAGGTGCGCTTATCACCACCCCAAGTGGTGTGGGATAAAACCCTAGGCAAATCCATAGCTTTCGAACAGGACGCCCTCAAGCGACATAAATGAGGTACCCAAGTGAGCTTGCTATCAAGCGTCAAACCAAAGAACTTAAAAACGGGGACATATTCAATCGCCGTGCCATCCAAGAAGAGGGAAGGGGGACCAAGGACACCACGACCCTGATAAAAATGCATGGCCTTCGTTTTGGTGACCGAAAAACGGAAACCCTTTGAGACAGCACGACCCGACACGGGTTCAATTGCCAGCTGTAATCGAAGGGCAGCAGAAGGCAAGCGGGGAGGTGAACAAAACAACGCCAAGTCATCCACGAAGAAGAAAGCCAAAACCCCCTCCGGAAGAATGGACACCAGACTATTAATGGCAACGGCGAAACGTCACACTCAAAACACCCCCTTGTGGAACACCCTCCTCTTGAATCCGCAAGCCTCAGAAAGCATCACCAATACGGACCTTAAAATTACGGGACGATAAAAATTCTTGAATAAAAACCGGTAAAAAGCCCCTCATACCCCAATCATATAACTCACGTAAAACACCATATCTCTAGGTGGTATCGTAGGCCTTCTGAATGTCGAAGAACACCGCTAACACCTGATGCCTAGAGGAAAAGGCCTGTAAAATGGAGTCTTCCAAACGAATGAGGTGGTCAAGAGTACTACGACCACTGCGAAAACCGCACTGAAATGGAGTGAGGAGCGAGTTGGACTTCAAAAACCAAGTGAGACGAACTTGGACCATCTTCTCGAACAACTTACTGAGGCAGCTCGTAAGAGCAATCGGGCGATAGTGACTCGGGGTCCAAACCGTCCCTACCAGGCTTGACCTAAAGCAGGTTGTAGAGGTCAACCAAAAATAACTCCGAGTGGGGATGGAGACGACGAAGAAAGTTGTAGTGGATGCAATCATCACCGGGAGTTCATAGACGGAAAAGAGAGCATTATAAGAGTAGGTGGCGCACGTGGTAAAATCTAAAAGGCGAGATTCTATGGCGACCTTATGATCGAGAAACCGTCTATGATAGCTACCAGTGCTACTCACCGAAGCAAAATGGTCATCGGACACAAGCGAGCCTCCGATGTCCAGAGTGGGGATGGCATGACAAGCGTAACAGAGGACCCCTCAACAACCAACTCGGGGGCTAAACCAGCCTTATCAGAGGCAGCGAGCTTGGACTCCGAACGGGGTGAGGAGGAACCCTTCCGTTTGCGCTGAGGCAAAGGAACGGAAGGAACAGCAGGGGCAGACGCCTGGAGGAACTGCCGGATATCCTCCAGCATCTCAGCTCGGTCGGTCTCACGGTCCACGACAGAGGGAGGAACATGAGAAGAGACCACCAATGGCAAATGAGAGGGCGCAACGGAGGAACCGTGAGGAGGGGCCAAAGGCAGGGAAGAAGGAGCAACAGAGGGACCGCGAGAAGACAAAGGAGTGGGAGGACCGGAAGGAGGACGGCGGGACCCCGCCTCCCGGAGGACGTTAGAGAAGAGACGGTCGGAGTGGGCGAGCTACACCCGCGCCCTACGGCGAGTCTCACGGAAGTCCAGCCTGAGGGAGTCCCGAAGAGCCAGGAAACGAAGATAATCTAAATCAGGATCTATCTCTTCTGCGAAGGGGTCTAACAAGCGCGGAAAAGAGGACTTATTGACAGGCGTAGTACGAGAACCTCTGCGAATTCTGGGAGATATTTTTTTTATTATTACCTATATAAAGTAGAGAATAAAATGGGGTGCGAACTCGCGCAGCACAGTCAGTCTACCGGCGAGACACCTACTCGGAGCATCGGCCCAACCAGGAGGGTAAGCCCGTCGGCCAGCATCCGAAATTTACCGGTTGGTGAAGCGAAGACCCCCAAGAGCGCCACGACGGCTCGGGCACCCACCTACACTGGCAGAACCAGCTAAAGGGTCGCACCCCCTGACGGACAGCTCTGATACACAGAGATCGACAAACAAACGTAGATGGAAAAACGATGGAGGGTGAAAGAGAATTGCTACAGAAGACGAAGTGGAGGTTAGCAGAAAGAGAAAAAGGAGGCCAAGCTGGGGCCGGACGGGGCACTGAGTCCCGTCAGCACGGCGGCCAAGAGAGCAAATCGCCGTGCCCCTTACGGGGACCATGAACTTTGTGAAAGTAGTAGTTTATAGGAGGGAACTCGTGGACTACTCCATAGATGACATCACCTTAGAGCTGGCTGACCATGGAGGCGTCAAAGTCGAACGTGTGATTTGAAAACAGGGAGGGGCTCCAAGACTCACCACTACAATCTTCGTCACGTTCGACTGTGACAAGCTTCCCGAGTCGGTGCTTTCCGGGTGGTATCGTGCTGTGTGAAGGCATTCGTGCTACTGCCGAGAGAGTGGTACTACTGCCACCGCCTCGGCCATACGAATCGCTCCTGTAGCTGTGCAAAGTCGGGTTTACCCGAAGTGGCCGAACACGATAAGTCAAAATTGTGTATTGCCAAGTGCGTCATTTGCGGAGAGTCGCACCCCGCTTCTTCGAAGCAATGTGGTCCCTATCTCCTTGAAAAGGAAATCTGATCCTTCATGCCCAGAAACGTCTGGGCCCCTCCAGGCCTACGAGCATGGTCGTTTCCGCGCCCATTATGAACCCTTCGGCGGGTTTTACCTCCCCCTGCTAAAGTTTGCGACACAAAGGGTTCGCACCCAGCCCCGGCTAAAACCAGGGCTCCTCCTACTTCCCCCAGCGTGACCGTTTCACGTAAGGTGAAATGGGTGTACGCCTCCACCGAGGCGTTAGACTCAAGAGGCAGCACCCATGAAGTTGGTCGTAATGGCATCTTCCGGAGTTTCTAAAGCTGCCTCCCGAAAAGAGGACATCACTAAAAGAGTTTCGGCTCCTACGCCCACACAGAGTGCTAGGCTGGGTGACTCAAAGGCGGTGGATCTTCCAAAGGAGGGACCCCCGCCTGCCTAAGGTTTTGAGAATGAGGGAGGAAACCTCCCGCGACTAGTCCTCAAACTCGATAGCGCATTGTCCGGTCAACAGCGCCCGGAGTTCTACCTCCGGGAAGCGTACGGCCATCCCCGTGAGGGTCTTCACTTCGAAGAGGTCCTCCGCATTACCTCTGAGCTAGGCTTGTAGGGCATATTACTTTAATTGAATTGCCGCGGGAAGAGCTGCGGAGGCTCGTATCCTCCCGTTTTCCCTAAGCTTTTTTTTTTTTTTTTGCTAATCATGCTGGGCCCTTTCAGGCAATACCTGTGCAACTGAATTTGGATAGGAGGTATAGTCATTTCTGCGTACATTACGTCAGCCGACTTCCGCCCCGTCGTATCACGGTTGCCGAGGCCCTTTCTCTTGCACTGGGATTTCAACGGTAGACACCCCCCCTCTTGAGGAGACTACTCGATCAATCAATCCCAAGAGTAGAGTCCTTGCCGACCTGATCGATGAGCTAGACATGGATGTCCTAAATGTGGATGAGTTTACACATGACTGCCTGAGAACCGCTTCATTTTCCTGTTTTGATCCATCTCTGTGCTATCCGGATGCACAGCCTGATTTTGGGTGTGGGGGATAGTCGATGACCTCCATGGTAGTGAGCACTTTCCCCATTTGAATATTTTCTGGACCGCTGCCGCCTGAGAGCCCTCCTCGGTGGTCAGCAAGTGAGGATATGACTGATTTATCTGTGCCAGTTGAAGAGTTTAGGTCAAAGGATGAGGCCGATTTCACGCCGACCACTT
Source organism: Ceratothoa steindachneri (assembly GCA_963969495.1). Taxonomy (NCBI): domain Eukaryota; kingdom Metazoa; phylum Arthropoda; class Malacostraca; order Isopoda; family Cymothoidae; genus Ceratothoa; species Ceratothoa steindachneri. The sequence continues at coordinate 35,919,820 of OZ018321.1, read as the reverse complement.
CTGCTGTGGTCAGACGAGTGTGAGACGTGCCTCAAACAGAAGCGTTATGTCGCGTTATGCGCCGCACCAACTATTTCACTTGCGGTGAATTTCGCTGAGCATGTGCTATGTTCCGGTATGTTTCGAAGCACACCCGCCGCTTTTCCTGGTGGACACGTGTCTTCACTTAAGACCCCCTCGAGCAGGTGTGAAGTGACTCAAAAGGATTCGGAGCAAGTTCTCGCAGTTTCCTTCGTTTTATATTTCACCAACGCCTGACCTGGGAGGCTCATTCGCAACTTTAGGGTCTCTTGTACCCACGCCATGGACATTCAAGATTCCGTGACGTTCAGAGCCTGAAGCGCTGATAGGAATACTGCATTACTTTTAAATCTAACTTTCGCTCGTTCGAATGCAAATTATAACGATTCAGAGCGGAGCGTGTATTGCGGAAAGTAGATTCGATCTACCACACTGGCCTTAGCTTCTGTACGTCCCCCATTGAGAGCTTACTTGTGGACGGTGGAGATGCCATACTCTCCACCGTCCAGTGCATTATTTAGCCATACCCCGAGCTCTTTAGGTTTAGGGGCAAGAAACTCCTTCGAGAGCTCGATATAGCTATCGGAAGAATGACGCCCCTGATTCTGCCAAGGATTTATAGCCCTTTTGCCCTATAGGCTCATCTGACTATGCCACCCTGGAAGTTACCATGTTTAATTCGCTACGCCTCTGCTTACCGGTTGTCCTTTATAATCGGGACGTCTCCGTGCGGACAAGTAGATTCACACTTTCTTGAAGAGGCTGGCCTCTCAATACTGTTTTTAAGCGCCTCCTCCGGGGGGAGGGAAAGAAGAGCTTGCCCAATTTTTTTTTTTATCCTATTAATGAGTGAAATTTATTGCTCCGGATGATCACCTTTAATAAAAATCAATTCCACTACTTCCCCAGGCTATCCGCATGCCAGTAGTTTCACGATTAGGCTTCAGTTTATCCAAAGGGTCCGTCCTTCCGCTCAGAATTTCTTTTTAGCTTCCTAAGTCATTCTGCTCTTGCTCTCGGTCTTACATGTTCAAAGTTATTTGTCGTCTTTTACAGATGGTACTTTTTTCTACCCTATCTTGGACTGCCCTTTCAGTCTTTGGTGTCGCCTGCTAATAAAGTCAAGTCCTTTCACAATAATAATTCTCGAAGTCACATTCGTATCCAACCATGAATTGTTACTGTTCCTTTGTTGCAATTAGCTTACAACGAACCCGAGGTGGTCTAGGTTAAACACATTATTAGCTCCACTGTATGAATCATTTTCAGCAAAAACACCAAAAGCACTATGAACATCACTACCTAGGAAGTAATGACGTTCCCGATAAAGTCCATGTCTGTGAAATTGTACTCGCATTTAATGACAGGGAAATAAAGAAAACTTAAGTCGCTTAACTTTAATCAGAGCCTTCATCAACATTCACACCTAACAGTCCTTTAAATGAGACTGTTGGCACAAACGTAACCAAGGTGTACAACCGTTTGGGAGAGTCGTCGCTTTCATTTCTTCTTCTGGCAAATCTCACTCTGATACGGAAAGGAGGATTTCTGCAAAAAAGAAAACTGTCTGAACACTCAGAAATAATAACAATGACAAGTACAAAGTTCAGGGTAAAATGATAAAAAAAACCCTCAAAATAAGGGTGGACGTATTTTGAACTTCGGTATACATATAATCTGCACTGTTCCTCGACATCAAACGCCGCACCCCAGGGTTTAAAGTTTGCTGGGGCCGACGACTAACCTTCCCAGTGGGTACCCACGAGCGGAAGTATGAATTTAGGGATTTAAAGCCATTTGAATAGGTCTGCCATAAGAGAGGGCAAACAAATAATGTAAAGGGCGATATCTAAAAAATAAAAATGGCCAAACTCGAATATAAATAGATAAAAGCAGGGCAAGTACATAAACCAAATAGACTTAAATTTAAATTTTAGAGAGGACGGCAAGTCGGCCGTTTCACTGCCTTGGATGTTTGAGTGGCAAACCAGTTAGGATGAAAGCTTTCAAAAGGGACTTTAGCGAACCATAATTGGCTTGAAGGTCATGTTTGATGCGAGAGACGAGGTAGAAGACGTTGGGTCGCAATTAGTAGAAGTAGACGGGGGCAGGAGTATGAGCCGTCTGTATGGATTGGTCCCGGACGGGTTCAGGAAAGGGACAGTATATATGTAGATGGCTCACGAGAGTGCGTCAAAGGGGTTTGAAAGCAGAGAAGAATCGGAAGAGGAAGATGTGTTGGGGTCATCACGAGCGTGAGTCAAACGGTTCGAAAGCGGAGAAGTCTTTGGGAAGCGGGGGGAGCCCATCTGGCGACTTATGCCCAAATAGGCAGTCGCCAGATAGGCTCCCTACTTGGGCATAAGTCGCCGTACATAACACAGCCTACTACTAGGCTATATTAAACCTGAGGCTGCGCTATGTTCCCAGAGGAGTTGAGAGCGTTTCTAGCACTAAACCTATTCAGGGTATGAATAAAATCTCCCTGCAAGCATTGGCAGCGTCGAGATCGGCTGCGAATGCAGTGAGAGCCATTAGCGAGCGAAGGAGAGTCCGGGCTCGGGCATACAGGCGCATAATGCACAGAGCGAGTTTCATCTCCCCCACTCTCGATAAGTAGGCACTCAATAGGGGACGCGCGGAAAGCACCGGTGCCAACCGAAGATCGGTGTGGTGGATCGAGTCCACGATACTCGCTCGGAGGCATTAAATTGGCATTCTTAGTGAAGCTTCGAACGAACAAAGGATCGATAGAAAAACGGTGCGTAGCCCAATCAGCAACCCAGGTGATAAATGTCACGCAACGAAGCTTTATGGCGCAGGTACAAGTGACCCTATGCCTGCGAATATGAGCATCCCAGGTGAGGCTGTGGCCGAAAAGAAGACCGAACAGGATAAAGCACCCCTGCATCGAAGTAGGCTGATGGTGGGAAGTACGCAGAAATAACAGTATGCACTGTACTAGGGGCAGTCTCTGTCAGATCAACCAGATTTTGGTGAAATTTGGTTTATAGGACGTTTTGGGGCCCTAAACCCATTTCTGAAAATTTAAGGTCAATCCGACCAACGGTTCACGAGATATGACCTAGGGCATTTTGAGCTCACGTGTGACCCATAACTAAGGTAATAATGGTCATAATTATATAAAAGTATACATTTGCAAAAATTTGAGGATATCAAAATTGAAAATATTTTATAATGTGAAAAGTTTGTGTATGCTAGCACTTTTCATGTAACTAACCCAAATGAGCACCATATTTATAAGTTGTCAGTCAATTCTACACATTTTTCACACTTAAGCTCCTAATTTGACTTATAGAAATTAAAATTACCTTTTTTAATATAAAAAAAGGCATAAAAAGGTTGTTTATCTTGGTAATTTCATGTAATTAACTTATAAGTAAACACCATATTTACAAATTGTTTGTCAATTCATTGAAATTTTATAGCTTTGATATCAATTTGATCTTGAACGCTTAGAGTTCAATAAAAATTGTAATTCACTGCCAATAATATATAGTTAAAGTAGTGAAAGGGAAAGACAAAGCCCACATGTAGTTTAAACAATCATGTTGCTACTTGTACAGAATCAACACAGATTGTAGTTCCTAGTCTACAAGTTAGTACAGTTTCAGCCAGCAGTGTGTGTGGTGGGTTGTTAGTTTTTCAATGAGCCTCAAAGAATATCAAGAATTAAAATATTGTGTATAACTATATTCTAAAAAGTGTCATAAAAAGTATATCTTAAAATTACAGATTTATAGAAATTACTTACTGAAATCTACATCTCGGCTATTAGACCTATTCACCAAAATACAATGGTTAGGCACTCTAAATACTGCCAAGAGCCATCTAAAAAACACAAGAAGCACATAACAATCAATCTTAGAAAAATGACTGATGTGCTTAGTGAAAAATGTGCTGGAAGATTGAAAAAACGACTCATTGTTGCGTGTGAACTGTTGGACACTAATAATGAAAACCCCCACAATACTTGAACCACTGAAAACAATTAAACTGAGAAGAGTCAATTGAATCATCTTCAATCAGTGATTTAAGTAACGTATCTTCAGTTCGAGAGTAGGACAGTGATTGCTTGAAGAAAATCCTTCAACTTCAATTGACCAAACACCAGTCAAAAAAAGTAAGTAATAAGATAATATATTTTATATTTCACCAGAAAGGTGTGTTCGATCTATATGGCCCATTGAATAGAATTTAAGGAACTGTATAAAACAAAATTGATAATTGGCGCAAGCTTTTACTTTGAAGAATTTATTCTTTAATGATGCTCTTTAGTCTACACAAAATGAAAATTTTGCTCTGTATAATAATTGAAATATATTCTTTTTTTTGTTCTTTTCAGAAGGATTATCATTGGGCCAGAAAAAGCACAAAACTCGTGGTAAGCTATCAGATGCCCAGAAACATTTGAAGAGGCTAGAAACATTAATGAATGAATTGAAACAGTAATTCCTGGAGAGAAAATGTCAATCAAACTACAAATATTGACTCTCCCCATATACAATTGAAAAAGCTGCTAGTTTCTTTCAAACTACAACATATATGGTGAAAAAAGCCATTCACTAAAATCAGAATTTGGAATCCTTCCAAAGATTTCAATAATGAGCAAAGGAAGTGATATCTGAAGAACACAAAGATATGTTAGAAGATTCTATGAGTCTGATGAGGTTAGTCGTATGTGTCCTGGCAAAAGGGATTGTGTGAAAGTCATCAGTGCTGAAGGTGCAAAAACAACTGGTCCTTGGGAATTTAAGTTATTTGAACTATATAAAAATGATAAAAAGAATCCCAAAATAGGAATTTCCACATTTGCTAAATTACGGCTGTCATATTGTGTGCTTGCCAGTAGTGGAGGGACTCATTCTGTCTGTGTCTGCACATATCAAAACCGAAAATTACAGCTGGCTGCATTGGGAGAAAAAGGTGTCCCATACAAAGATCTTATGGATGTGTCTGCAGTACAGAGAGAGAGGCTTGCATGATGCAACTTTGCAAAGATTGCCCAAGAGAAGAGGGTGTTCTGAACTTTCTTGAGTTGCTTGAAAGTGTAAAATCAGCTCCAAATGAAATATCTTACAAGCAATGGGTGACTGTTGAGCATTGTACAATGTTAGACAAACTGGAGCCACTTCATGAATACTTATTAAGCATTAAAATATCCTGCATAGTTTGTCATCATTTAGTTGCACAGCAGCAATCACAGTACTTAAAACAGTTGAAAGAAACACTACCACCTCAGAGCGAGGCAGTTATATTAGGTGATTTCTCTGAAAATTATTCTTTCATTGTTCAAGATGCTGTCCAAGGATTACACTAGGACAATTCATAATGTACAGTTCACCCTTTTGTCATCTATTATATATCATCTGCAGACCAGGAACTTGACCATTTTAGAGTCTGTTTCTTATCTCCATCATTAAAACAAGAGTATAATGGTTTACTCATTTATAATAAAGCTTATGAACTATGTTAAAATCAGATGCCCACAACTGAAGATGGTGTACTATTTTTTGGATGGATGTGCTGGCCAATATAGGGACAGATACAACTTCACAAATCTCTTACCATGAAGAGGATTTTGGTTTGTCTTGTGAATGGCACTTCTTTGCTACATCCCATGGCAAAAATGCATGTGATGGGATTGGGGGAACAGTGAAGAGAGCTACTGCTTGTGCCAGTTTGCAGAGAACTACAGAAGGAAACTCTTACACCAGAAGACATATTTCAGTTTTGTGAAGAAAACTTGAGCAAGAGAATAAAATTTTTCTTTGTAACTACATCTGATTTGAAAGATGCAGAACAATGGTTAGAACATCGATTCAAGGACAGTAGGGGTATTCTGAGAACTCAGAAAATCATAGATTTGTTCCCATAAACAAGGAAGAACTGATGGTGTGTCTCATTTCAAGTGGCATTGGAGAAAAGAATAAGGAAAAGTCATATTACTAATGAACCTGTAATGGTTGATAACCCAGGGTGTCTACTTGTTTGGTGATTTTGAATTCAAGGACTTTTCTAGGTTTTCAAGGAGTTTTTTTTAAATAATCAAGGATGTGTTTTAGCCATTGTTTTTTTCTTTAAATTAAAAAAGTGCAATAAACAATATGGGACATTGATGAAGGCGAGGTATTTAAGGGAAAAATAGGTTATAAGCAAAGCATAACCAAAATCAACTCACCAGTGCAAAAAAGTCAAAGGAAATTGATGAAAGTATTGAATATGCCAAAATTGTATTAGGTTAACTAACAGGGCTTCCCTATCATTATTATAATTATTTGGTCAGTGAAGATTATCAGTGAAATATCATTTTTTTATTCTTGTAATCAAACTGATAGCTAAAATAAATTCCCAAATTGAACTGGAATTTATAAATATGGTGTCAACATAAGTTAGTTACATGAAAAGTAATAGCATAAACAACCTTTTTATGATTGTTTCTAACCAAGACCTTTGACTTTTTTCTAGGCATTTTTTTTTTTTTTATTTAAGGGGCTATCTGGCGACTGCCGACTTAGGCATAAGTCGCCGTAAACAAACAGCCTAGTTCTAGGCTACTTCAAAAAATGGAACAGGGAACAACAAAAAAGAAATAACAATAACAAAACAATAACAAAAACAACAACAACAACAAAAACAACAACAAAAATTAAGCCTGGTTAAAAAAAAGGGAGAAGGCCAGCCTCCCACAAAAAGTTAGCAAGTCCACCAGTCAAAGTGCACGCACTCGTCCCGAGTACAAGGGACAGGCGGTAGCAACCCCGCCCATCCCGGTACCGGGACAGGTGTCGTGCGCGAAGATCACCCAGACTGGGACATTCGACAAGAATGTGCCGAACAGTCTGGGGGACGACGCAGTCGTTGCAATAGGGCGCAGGTGAGCGCTCCACCAGATAGCGATGCGTCACACGAGTGTGTCCGATTCGGAGACGACAGAAAGCAACCTGAAGCCGCTATGCAAAAAAGATTATAATTTCAATTTTTATAGGTCACTTTAAAGAGTTTAAGTGTGAAAAATATGTAGAATTGACACACAACTAAAAATATAGTGCTCACTTAGGTTAATTACTTGAAAAATACTAGCACAGACAAACTTTTTTTTTTACTGATTCTAATAACTAAAGCATATACCTTCATTTTTCTTTTAGAAAAAAATTTCAATTTTGATACCCCAGAGGTCAAATCTTTACCTCAAATTTTTGCAAATGTATTTTTTTTATTTTTCAACATAGAGTTCTAAAACTTTCATAATTAGATTCCTAATCTTTTTCTGATTTTAAATATATATAGAGTAAAGCCTCGATATAACAAACTATATGGGGTGGGGGGTCATTCATTAAAGCTGAAAGTTCATTAAACCCAATGGGCATTAAAAGCAATGGAAATAACGAACCAAGTTCATTATGGATATGTAATATGTATGTAATTACTAATAAAGTTAAGTGGACTACACAACATAGTATTGATACAAACCTTGCACTGTAGGGAACATGTGACACACCAACACTCACTCAGGCTGGTCGTAACATTTGCCTGTTAAACCTGGAGTAGTTCAGCCAGGAAATTTGGTTCGTTATATCCAAAATTCATTATATTGAGGGTTTACTGTACTTTTATATAATTATGACGATTTTTACCCTAGTTATGGGTCGTCAAAGGTTAGTGACTTCAAAATGCTAGAGGTCATATCTCCCAAACTGTTGGTCAGATTGACCTTAAAATTTCGGAAATGGATTTAGGGTTCAAAAACTTCCTATAAACCAAATTTCAGCAAAATCTGAGAGATGAGGGTGTTAATTTGCAATTTTTGATGTTGATCTTACAGGAAAAGAGGTATTTAATGCAGAGAAGAATGGAGACATCAGGCTGGGTGTAAATGGCGCCATTTTTAGACAAAAAAAAAACATAAAAAATGAGGGGGTTTTTTCATTTGTCAGATATTTCATTTATTTTCAGAAAAATTAAAAGTAGAGTTAACTGTGGTTAAAAATAGAACAATTCAATATCTAGAGTACCCTTATATATACACTCAGTCATAGGTCATAGCATAGGCTACTCATAGTCATGGCTGGTTGCTATTAACACATTTTAAGCCAGTTAAAAATTTTCACCACACAATCACAACACATTGCCTAATTTGTACCTGGTATCATATAGGAGTCAGGACCAAGAGAAATATCATAATGCCCTGTTTCTCAATAAGCCAGTGAAGGGAAGAGCATAATATTGACAAATATTTTTAGAAGAGAATTGTTGTAATTTAAACATATGTATATATTAGTTGTTTTCATAAGTTTGCACACATTGGTTCACTGGAAATTATTCTGCTTCCTAAAAATATTTTGCAATGTAAATTGTTAAATGAGGGACCAAAATCAGTTTCCTAAAAGAAATACTCAGATGCCAGAGTATTGACTTTCCAATATTTAGCAACTTATTTTATTATTATTTGTATGATTAATAAACAGCGACTGCATAAATAATTTCATGATTATGTGTTACATAATTTTTTTTAGCATGTCTGGGAAAAATTAAACATAGATACTGAACAGCTACAGAGTCAATATATGCATCAAATATTTATTAAATTTGTTATTAGCATTTATTACATACATTCATGATTCATCATTATGTTTTTTCAGGTGGATGCAATGGAAACAATCCAGAAAATAGGAGCAGCTACTCCAACCATAGATGATGGCAAGGTTTTGGGTGCATTATCAGATTATAGATCAAATGCAAACATTTTTGCAAAGCCATTTGTTTAAAAGGGAGCCACACAAACTACTCCCCAAAACTTGTTGGTGGAATAGAATTTGCAGCTCCCCACAACTTTCAAAAGTCGCAGGAAAAATCCTGTCTGCCACCCACAAGTGCTGCTGTAGAACACTTTCAGTCACCATCCTGTCTGCCACTGACAAGTGCTGCTGTAGAACACTTTCAGTCACCATGTGTGGATTCATTCCAATAAAAGAAATCGCCCTACTACAGAAAGAGCATCAAAACTTCTGTATATTGCCCATAACCTAGCTTTGCATGTCAGCGACTCAAATGATCAAGAAAAATTGAAAAACTGTAGCAAGCCAAAAAGTTGAGAGAAAGCTCTGAATCAAAGACAAGCAATACCATCAACTAGCTGCAGCAGGACAGAAGACATTGCACCTGAAGTCACTGATGAGTTTTTATTTGAACTGCCAAATGTAGAACAGACTAAACTGTCAGTAATTTGTTTTAAATGGAATGGACTATTTGATATATCTACATGCAATTTGCACAGATACAATATACTAAAATTATAGTAGCATATTTCTGATTTATGCATTCATTATTATTTCAGAACAGTAGTTCACTTATCAAGTCATTGTTGATATGTCAGATAGTTTGCTTGCAACTTTATAAGCATGTTTGTTAAATGCATCCCTGGGAAGGTCTAAATACACATTATATATTTTCCCCTATAAATAAAGCAATCTGTAGTAGCAGGCTAATAATGCTTTTGGAATAGAATAGCAAGCACAGTCGACTAACTACTGAAAAATGCTTGGTTAGTTAGTTACAGCTTATAGAGATGGGAAAAGAGCCTCTAGACTGAGATGCTTCTGGGATGAGGGTCGAGAAAACAGATTCCAGCACATGATGGCAACAGGCCAGAATGCAGCAGATCTCTACCAAGGATTAGCTGCAGTCGAACGCACACTCCACCCTTGGATCCTGTATTCATTTAATTGTGTCTAAGCACAGCACTCAAATTCTATCGGAAATAGCCAACTAAGATATAATGGAATGGATGGTGATTGCCATAGGCTCCGTTTTGCCATCAGTGATGGGAACTGCAAGGATCATATCCAGAAACGAGGATCAGCAGTCAATCCAAAACGCCTTCATTTGTGAGGGAGGGTATAAGTTTTCCATCCAAGTGGAGTGTGAGGGATACATCAGGAGCAAAGTTTTCTTTCAGCCCTGTAGCCTTTTGATAGTTCTACTTTTCAAGATACATCTACGTGTCACAACAGGTTCCAATAGGCTTGCAGAGTGTGTTTCTTACCACACACACAGTCTCACTGCCCTTCAGTATTGTTTCAGCAATCATAGAAGATAGTTGCGCTGTGCAAGTTTACATTTTGAGGTGAAAGGTAGGTGATTTTCCTAGTCAAACACTTTTTAAAACTTATAATAAATAAGCATTTTATATTAATTTTATTTTCCTATTGAATGATATAAATACTTCTGCTAAGCTGTGATGCTATTATAATGATGAATAAATTTTCTGTTTATCTTCTGTTTGTTGTTTTCTTCTTTCAGATGCCTCGTACTTGTGTAAAATAAGGCAGACAACTTCTGCTACATTTGTGGTAGGGTGAACTTTGCATCACAGAAGCACTGTATAACTGCTATGGTTAGAAAGGCATATCACCTATATTTTGGATGCAAGATTGGTTAGAAGCGCTGTATAACTGCTATGGTTAGAAAGGCATATCACCTATATTTTGGATGCAAGATTGGTTACCAGGATAAGAACTGGGCTCCTCACATATGCTGCAATACTTGTGCTACTAACCTTCGCCGATGGTTGAACAGGAAGAGGAAAGGAATGCCTTTTGCTGTGCCAATGATGTAGCGGGAGCCAACAGACAATAGCAACAATTGTTATTTCTGCATGGTACCTCCAGTACAAAAAGGGATTGTCAAAGAAGTAAAAGGAGTCCATTGAATATCCAAACATTCCATCAGTTATTCACCCAGTTCCACATGGAGAAGGTCTACCTGTTCCTGATGCACCAACTTTGGTATCCTTCGAGTCCGATGAGGAAAGTGGTGAGGAGGAAGTAGAGAAGGATGACAGTGCTGGATTACAGTGACTCAAATTTTGATGAGGCACATTCCTCTAGGTTAAATCTATTAACAGAAGGGGAGGAACTGACATTATCAGGGATCTGCAACTATCCAAGAATAAGGCAGAGCTACTAGGCTCTCATCTTCCATAGTAGAGTCTCTTAGCAGCTGATGTGAAAATTTCAAAATTTTGTGACTGTCAGGATCAGTTCAACGATTTCTTCGTAATGGAAGGTGATTTAGTGGGCTGCAACAATATTAATGGTATGATGGAAGCACTTGGCAACTGGAGTCTGTTCCTTAATTCATCAAAAATGAGTCTGAAACGAGTCTTGCTGCACAATGGCAATAGTGAACCATCAGTTCTCGTGGGCTATGAACCACATATGAAAGAAACTTATGAGAATATAAAGCATATGTTGCAATGCATAAAATATGAACATCAATGGCAGCTCTGTAGTGACTTAAAGGTCATTGGCCTTATGATGGGATTGCAGGGCGGATACACCAAGTACTGCTGCTTTTTGTGTGAATGGGACATCTGTGCAAGATGTTCCCACTATATGAGGAGAGACTAGCCACCTCGTCAATCATTGGAGTCTAGGATGAAAAATGTTCAACATCTACCTCTCACTGAATCAAACAAAATTTTGCTATCACCACTACACATAAAACTGGGGCTCATGAAAAACTTTGTAAAAGCTATGAACCAATCTGGTCAGGGATTCAAGTAATTGACATCAAATTTCTCTTCACTGAGTGATGCTAAGATAAAAGAGGATAAAAGAGGGAGTTTATATTAGTCCTCAGATTAAAGAGCTTCTTAAAGATGGTGACTTGAATCACTCCTTCATGGGGAGGAGAAAGCTGCTTGGGAAGCATTCAGGTTAGTGGCAAAGGGTTTCTCAGAAACAGAAGGGAAGGAAACTATAAAGAATTGGTGGAAAACCTCATCAAGGCTTACCATAAGAACATGGTATGTAAAATGTTACTTAAAATTCACTTTTTGGACTCACATTTACACTTTTCCAGTAAACTGAGGGGCAGTTAGTGACGAACATAGTGAAAGGTTTCACCAAGATATTTCAATCATGGAAAAGCAGTACCACAGTAAATGGAGCAAAACAATGCTTGCAGACTATTGCTGCACATTGGCAAGAGATGATTCTTAAGCCCACTATAAGCATCAAGCAAAAAGGCAGTGTGGATATTGATTAGAGTTGGAAACATAATGAGACTGTACATTATAATAAAATAATCAAATATTACATGCTGCATATCTTTAAACCTATATCCAATAAGCATTTTTCAATGTGATATTTGGATTCAGTGCATGAAAATACATAAGAATAAACTAATTTCTCATTTAAGAAGCATACAACTTTTCAAAAATTGTTGACCAGTGTAATGAATCCTGGTCCAGGGTTGATGGGCTTTCTGGCTCACCATTTAGGCAAATTGTCCTTGAGCTTTAGCCATAAAGGATGGTGCCAAGGCAAATTGTCCTTGAGCTTTAGCAATAAAGGATGGTGCCAGAGTAGCCACCTTATGTGTACTAGAAGGTGAACAGGTCAATGACCCAACTCACCCCATACCTATTACTTGCCTTAGTCAGCTGATGACTTTCAGCCTTTGCAGCAGGTAGGGACCTTACAGTATTACACTGCCACTTGACTAAGGCTCATAAGAGGATGAAAATGCCCTGGGTAACCAGAACCTCTGTGCATAGAAGAGCAAGTTTGGAAAGGGGTAGGAGGGTATATAATGAAGAGAAGTAGAGCTAGCCGCATCCACTAACAAGTAGGATGGGTGATCACTTATTATCATCATATCCTGCTGATCTAAGTTAGCTCAGGATGCCATGCAGTCCACCAAGACACCATGGCTACTGGGCCAACCTCTGTCCTCTTGGTAGAAAAGGTTAAGGGGATAACCATAATAATAAATATAATTAACTAATAACATACTAATACTACTAATAAGAAATTATAATAATAATACCCAGTAATAGTAATACAATCAATATAATTCATAATAACAGAGTTAAATAAGAATTACAATAATAATTAGGTAAAGTATTGCTGAGTGGGAATGAGGTGAGAGCGCACCAACTTTCCCAGGACCTACCGCAGACAGTTCACACTAATCCACCCTAATTTATACTCAGGGCAGGAGGGGGATGTACAACTCCTCCAGGTACTAAGTGTAAAAGGCTACATAGGGTACCATTCTGCAGGGTAGAAAAATAAAAAGGATGGATAAGTTTGTACTGCATAAACTGACAGATGACAAAACAAAATCATCACTACCAAATTTGTTCAACATTGTTGCTAAGAAACCAGAAGGATCCATTTCTTGAAGAGGAGAAACAATCAGAATTAACATACTGTTAGGAATTAGACTAATGAATAAAAAGTTGTGTGAATAACATAGTTTTAGACAATGGCAAAGCTACTATGCTCATCCACACGTGGCAAAGGTGATGCTTCAGGAATTAATGACTTAGGAAGTGAAGTCCTGCCTCCATATCTCACTCGGACAGATTTTCATATTTTTAAACATCTGGAAGCCTTGCTAAAGAAACAGTTTCAAATCCAAGGAGGTGTGGAAGAAGCTTTTAACACCTTTCTTGACTTGAGGTGTGAAAACTTATACAGTAAAGGCATAATAAATGGGTGTAATACATTGGCAAATGTGCATTCAAATGTGCAACCTACTTTGAATAAACAAATTTATTATTTAAGTTTGTTTATTTTAAGCCTTACACCTTAAAAAATAGAATTACTTTCTGGACTACCTAATGCATATTTCAATGTCCAGGACCCCTCTGGTCTCTTGCAGCCAGGGCAATACTCTTGGAAAATAGGGGTACATAGAGGGATTTATATCTCTTAACAGCATATTCAAATTACATTATATCTACCATTTGATTAGTTTCCCAAAAAGTGCATCAAATAGGTTATGAAAATATTAAAAATTAGAATTAACTAAAGCATATATTAAAATAATCTTACTTTATTCCTCTTGACCAGACAAATTTGTTTACACGGCTATCGATTCTAACATCTCGTGTCGACATTTGACGGCGAGCAATCTTTTTAATAATCTTCATGGATCTAGGGGCCATTTTTTTTCGAGTTACACCTTTAAGGTGTTTATGAAGATGAATAGTATATTCTCGAGTTATAACTTTATCAAGGGTAGCTTGCCTTTTCTCGCGTTTTGCTTTGGGAACCATCTGGAAGAAAATTTTATTATTTACCTCTTCTAAACTTTATTCACTTGTGAAGAAATCAAGCTATACAATGACATTAAAATCAAAACAATGGCAGGTGCCAAAAGCTCTTAAACCTAATAAAAGAACCCTTTCAAAGACTGCATAAAGGGATAGACAAGATTTATTTTTGTGTGTATCTGGCAGCCACTAGAGAAGTTAACATACCAACAGACAAGAAAATATTCAAATAAACTATATACACAACAAAATCAAGAATGAAGTACTTCAGGGAGCCAACAATTTAAAAGAGAAGTTTCTTTGAATTGAGAAGTGACACCTATCCTCAGTGAGGCTTTTCACAGTCAGAAGAACAAATATGTAATTATATCAAGGGAAAATGTCTAGTGGCAGGAGACATTTTTTTGATGGGGAACAAAGGGGTAGGAAGAAAGAATAGGAAAGAAGCGGCAATGAGGGATGGAATCTAATATGGCAGGTAATATAGGTGGTAGGGAGATTGTGAAACATAATACGAGTCAGAACCTCTCTATGGCAGGAGCAGTGGAAGAATGAACTCAGTGGTTCAATGGGGCAAGCTTTGGTTAGATTTTAGCAAGGAACTAGACAATTCACATTACGGATCTCCATATGTAGAAGGAAATCAGTATACAGTATTGGTGGAATTATTGAAAGCTATGAACCAAGAAAAGTATATAGAAATTCTTAAAGGTCATTTACTGCCTCAAATAAGGGAATGGTATGGCGACAGACCTTGGATATTCCAACAAGATTCGGCTCCATATCATACAGCAAAATCAGTAGGCATGGTGTGCACAAAATGGACTTCAGCTGCTACCATGGACCAGAAATCCTTCGGACATGAATCCAATTGAGTTTATGGTGTGTGTTGAAAGATGAAATACACACAGAGCCCATTAGGACCAAACAGCAACTTGTATGCAGCCTCATTGAAGTTTGGTTCAGATCTAAGCAAATCCAGGAAATGTGCAAAACATTGATCAATGCCATGCTAAGATGTGTTAAAACACTCATGGATGCTAGGGGTGGTCAAACTGCTTACTAATGAATGTAGAAAACTTCACTGTGCCAACGTGTCAAAATATATCTATTTGCAATCAATAAAATTAGTTTTATTAGCATTTTTGTAGAAAATTTTCAATTTTTTTTTAAATATATAATAATTCTACCAGTACTGTATGTAGGGGCAAATGGACTGAAGGTTGACTGAGCAGATTGGTCAACCTTTTCTTTTTACCCAGCAGGTTTATTTATAAGATTGAAAGCTCATGCAAGGTCAATCAGATGATTGGACCAATGCAGAAATCATTTCAGGAATTAGTCAACAGCATGAATTTAGTAGAAGTAGGTAGGTAGTATGGAGGGCCTGCGTGATGCTGAACAGCTCAGCTGGGAAGATCAAAGAAAAATGAACATTGTCTCCAACACAATAACAGCAGATGGCCATGGTGAATAAAAGCCTTCATTGAAGCTGGGTATGCCCTGAAAATGGGTGGACACAGCTGAAGAACTCTGAAAGAACCCTCGCCAGCTTTAGTTCCATCCTTGTAAGAAATTGTTAATTCATGCTAGGGATATCATCCAGGGAAGAAAACGCACAAAAGTAGTCTGATAAGTTGTAGGCAGAGGGAAGGTGGGTCCAATGGTCTTCAAAGGATGGTGTAATACACCAACAGGGAAACTGGCAATTGGCAAACAGAGAAAAGCCAAGGTAGCCAGTCAAAGATGTTCTTTGAGACCTCTGAGCAAGGGAGCTGCAGAATACAGTATATACACAGTAGACAGACCTGGAGGCAGTGTTTAGTAGGAAAATGCCATCCTCAGCATAAAGGCATGATATAGGGGAAGAGCAGAATGTGCTACTGGATAGTTCAAGGGCCAGGTTGTGGATAGGATCTAGCATAATAGAGTTCAAGGAATACACCTGACTACCAGGACAAGGGAGGTAGGTATATAGCCTCCACAATCTGAAACTATCATTCCCCCAAGATGAATAGGAAATCATCTTTAGTGAGTACATCTTTGAGACATCTCGCGTTGCATGTCACGGAAATGACAACACCAATTAAGTTTGGGATCCAGGATCATCTCTGACACAAATTCCAAGGAACAAGGGGGGGGGGGGGTAAACTTGCCCCATTTGGGGAGATTCAAGGAGACAAGGAGACAGCCTTGATGGTTGCTCATTCTATCACCCCATACAGAGTGTGTCTGGTATTAAAGTCACCTAGAACCAGAAAAGGGGTAGGAAACCAATAAAATATCTCAAAAACGCCCTTAAGGGGATACCACATTCATTTTTTCAACTTTTTGCTACATTATATTATCATATATGAAATTAAAGCTCATTAAAAGCCCTTTTATTCCTGCCCAAATCATAATAACCTACGGCGCTATTTTTGAGACACAGGGGGTTCTTTCTGAACCCACCCCTTTGAAACTTGATATCATATAAATGGCTATAGAATTACTAAAAATTAAGCATTCACAAACTCAATTCACGAGCAAAAGATGCACATATGATTTAGTTATCACTTGAAATCAGTTTTCTTTAGTTGCATTAAAATTTGTGTTACTGGTGGAATAAAACATTTTTCAGACAAGGTTAACCTAACTATAGGTTTTGCTCTCAGTTGGAAAAGTGGGTGTTAGGTGAATAGTAGTGGTGTTCTGACTGCTCTGGAATTTAGTTCAACCTATATTCAAATGATGCCTAAAATATAAACCACTTCTCAGGCAGGGGGGTTTTTATAGCAAATATTTAAAATCGCATGCTATAGTTTTGCGTTTTGTTCACAAATCAACTTTAAAAATCTACGGAGAATTCCCATGAATGTATAAAATGTATAATTTTCAACATGTTCTAGTCATGTTGCTAAAACAAATATACTATAAAAAAGTGCATAAAATTTGCAATAAAATATAAAAATCAATGGTGTAGTTTTCTTTTGTCTTTCACAAATTAACTTTAAATATCTAAGAAACATTTTCCATGAATGTATATAATTTTACATTATCTTAATTTTCACTATGTTCTAGTTGTTTCAAAAAATAATTATACCATAAAAAGTGCAGAAAATTTGCAATAAAAATGATATACAAAACCAAAAAATGTGAATTTTAAATGAAAAATTTGAAAAGTGACTAATGAAAAAATGTGCTATTCCCATAAAGGGGGCTCATCTGGGGAAAGATAAAATCTATCCGTAAGATAGACTGGCTGCGACTGCTTGAAGAGTGGCCAGCAAAAGTGAAGTGTTTAGACTTGGGGGGGGGAGGGGAATCTATTATACCTGGGGCAGGAGGGACAATCACTCCTGAAGGAAGGTGTGAAACTCAAATCTAAAGGTTGGTCAGAAGTCAGTTATGGAGGGTTTCAAAGAAACAGGGGTAGTGGGAAGTGGAGATGGGGTATGGTCGTGACTGGAGGGAAATGGTAATAATAAAGCAGATTTGGAGGCATCATTAACTTAAGGGAATAGAGGCACATCAGTATGGGTGAAGGTACACAGCGTGGAAACTTGAGTTTTTATGAGGATGATTGCCCAGCCTTCTTGGAGGTTAGGTTCCTAAAGGGGAAAGGGGGGTAGTATAGGTTAGTCATGGCTATGTCAGAGTTGAGTGCCACCTCAGTGGATTCAGTACAGACAATGAATGGCATCCAGAGATTAGACACACTCAGCCAGAGGAAGAGGGTATAGTAGGAGACCAGACTTAAGTCAGGGTCGGAGATGAGGGTGATGGTGTTGCATCCCAGGAAGCTGGCATACCAGTATGTGCATTCATATCTCCCATAACAATTACTCTTTCCTGTGCATGCTCTCTTACAATTTTTTTCATTATGTTGTACTTCTCCACATTTTCTCTCCTCACCCTTTCACCTTCCACAGTCATATATACTAATATCATATCCACTCTCTCAGGCCTTCGCCATTCATTCAGGCACTCTACTCTTATAACCAATACATATTCACTACTATTACTGGTCCCAACCTCTATCTCATCCACTTTCAAATTCCTCTCTTTCCTGTAGAGGAATGCTACACCACCTAGTTTTTCCTGTTTTTTTTCGTCCTTTACCAATCATCACATTCACTCTCATCGATTTGCACCTCATCTCTTAGGTGAGTCTCTGTCAGACCCACAATGTCAACATTCCACTCTGTTAATTCTTTGCAAACATCCTCATACTTTCCTACACCCCATCTTCTAACATTTATGCATCCAATCTTCATATAACCACTACCCTGGTTTGTGCCTACTCTTTTCTTTCACCTCATCTGGCTTAGATTGTTATTCATCCAAAGGGCACAGCGCGCCTGCCCTCAGCCATTCACACAAACGTTGCTCCATTCTCTCATTTCCAGTCTCATTCAGGTGTACTCCATCTGTGGCATACATTCTATCATCTGCAAGTTGAGCATCCAAGTCAATGAAGCTAACATTGCCTTTCTTCTGTCTCATCCAAGCCACTTTCATTTTCATCAGCTCCCCAAATATCCTCTCATTTGTTCTCCTCCTCATTCTTTCATATTACTGGCCCGCATGCGGCCTTCTAATCACTCCTACCACTGTCACCTTCATATTTTCCCCTTCTACTGCCTTCACTGATGCTACCACTTCCTTAACAGTTTGTTCCTCTCCCACTTGGATGACCTTAAGCTCTACAACTCATATGTTAGGCCACATTTAGAGTACTGTATACAAGCATGGTCACCACATTTTAGACATGAGATCAACCTACTAGAATCAGTACAAAGGAAGGCAACAAAAATACCTTCCCCGAAGCACCTTGAATATGAAGATAGACTGCAGGTACTAAATATGTTCTCATTTGAGAGGTGTGAGGGGAGATATGATTGAGCTTTTTAAAATCTGTTCTGGGATGGTTGAGTTTGATTTTGGCAAGTGGTTTGAGTTGGAAGGTAGTAATAGGACTAGGGGTCACCACTTAAAAAATAAAAAACAGAGGTGCAGGTTGTATGTTAGAAAATATTTTTTCACCAATAGAGTGGTAGATTACTGGAATAGTTTGCTATCTGAGACAATAGACACTGCAAACTTGAATGTTTTCAAATGCAGATTAGATTATATGGGGAGGGAGTGTTAACTTTGTGTATGGGGGGGGGGGTATTCTGAATTCATTCCGGTGGATATACTTTTTTATTATTGTATATTACGAGTCTTGATGATGCTTTTTGTTTTTGACACATTCCTATGTATGGTTTGAATTGTATATTCTAGATGCATGATGACACAATCCTCTGGAAAATTTATATTATAGATGCATGATCTGAAACAATCCTATGGATGCATTTTGTGGGTGGGTTTTGACAGATGCGGATGACCTTAGGCCCTTGTGGCTTTTGATATGTGAAATGAAGTGTGAGATGTTTATAAAACCATGTTTTACTACAATTTCAATGCTGTCATCCATCACCTAACAATGCTTTGTTTTGTACTTTTTTTTTCAAAAAAAATTTAGACTTAATTCTTTCTTATTATATAATCTATCATTTATTAATCCTTTTAATCAATAGTTTACTCTTTTAGCATAAATATTTTTGAAATTATCTTGGAACTAGTTTTTATGGGATCACATACAAATATGCTATTAATTCCTCTTTTTTTTTCATTAATTATTTGGTAAACATGAAGATATGTGGCGCGCCCAAAAAAGTAGGGGGGGGGGGGTGCATGTATGTTTTGTTGACCCACGCATGCATATTCATGCGTGTTTGGTTAAATACAAACATTATTCTATAAACAATTATGTTTATATACTGGGGGGCTGTGCCTCCCAGACCCTCCTCAATTGACTGAAACTCAGGATCATCATAGGGGGGGTCTCCTGCAGTGATAAACCCCCCACAAGCAGTCCCCTTGAATTTACTCCAAAAAGGTGAAACATATCGGAAGAGGGACGAAATATTTTGCGTCCCATCATTCATGCTGCCAATCTTTTTCTTTTGTAATTTCTGTATATTATTTAGTTTCCTTACTATTTTAAAAATAATAATTTGTTCTTTTTATTTAAAGTTTTTTTTTTTTACAGAAATCCTAAACGTGTAGTTGTGCACCCAATTGTGAAGTTCAAGCAGTTTGAATTATGGAAGGCCGATGTGAAGTTTGTCCCAAAAATATTTTAACCCCTTGGCTCATTAATTATTGACTATGTTATTAAATTTGGTAAACATGAAGATCAACGGATCCCCAAAAAGTGTATTTTTTTGCATGTACGTTTCGTTCACCTATGCATGCATATTCATGCATGTTTGGTTAAATAAAAATGTTTAAAAAATGTTAGAACATTATTCTATAATATAAACAATTATGATTATATATTTTGCCCCCAGTTGATTGAAATTCAGGATTGTAGGGGGATCCCCCCGCAGTGATAAATCCCCCATGAGCAGTCCCCTTGAATTTACTCCAAACAGGTCAAATATATTGGAACAGACAAAATATTTTATGTCCCATCATTCGCGCCACCAATCTTCATGTTTACCTTAAATTTTTAGGCAAGCACAAGTAAATTCTATTAACAATCCCTTGTAATCATTGTGCTAACCCCCTCAAAATACAACCTGCTTATACATTTACGTGCAAAAAATATAAACAAGAAGACAGCAGTGAAAACATATGCCAGAACATAGTACAGAACCGTCAGTAAATGTTGCGAGTATGGGCAGATGCAATTCTAGCTTATTTGGGGGGGCTACTTTTCAGTGTTTTTCTGCTATTGTACTGGCCAATCACAGATCTGTATTCAATTTTGTCAATGACCAATCAGAAAGCTCTATTTGTTTCAAGGGATTTTGTGCTTTTTATATTGATCAAAACTAGGTTTTTCTTTTATTTTAGATGTTTTTTCCCTTTATTTCTTTTCTATATATCCTACCTACCCTATGCCTGACATTTAGTCTTTTTAGTTACTTGTTACTTAATTTTCCATTGTTTGATAATCGATTAAACCATATTTTGGTGTTATTAACAAAGCCTAAATTCTTAATTCTGACGAAAAAACCGACTTTCATTTTTTTGCTTCTGTATTGATTTCTCTTTGAATTTTTAAGGGTTTTTTTACAACCTTCATTTTGATTATTGTTCTAAAAGGATACATTCAGTATTAGTGTTTTTATTACTATATGTGTAGTTCAAGAAACACAAATTCTCAATTTCAGTAAAAAAAAAAAAGGTCAACACTTTTCCAGCCACACGGTCATCAAAATTTAATTTTCCTATGTAGTGTGTTCATTAAATTTTGACCATTTAAGTGCTGTTTTAACTGACAAAGATAAATGTGTTGCGTTTCTCAAAGCCTAGGGGCTATTAAAATCTACACGAGTGTGTCCTGATTGTAAGGCAGAGCTTATTAGAATGAACAAAAATGTAGTCTTTTTAATTACTTGTTAGTTAATTTTCCACTGTTTAATGCTCAATTAAACCATATATCGGCGTTAACAAAGCCTCACTTCTTAATTCTGAGTAAAAAAATGACTTTTTTTTGCTTTCGTATTCCAAAGAGTTCTGGCTAGCCGCCGGTAAACTCTACCCACCCGTCTGACATAAGTATTACCAATTATTTTGAGCGTCAGCTCGTTGTTGGGGATGTGCCTACAATGACCCTGATTCAATCATTTGGGGGGTCTGGGGGGCACAGCCCCCAGTATAAAAGCAAAAATCGGCATAAACTTCATCGATATCATCTCAGAAAAAGTAGCCAAAAATAGCTAGAGCAAGAAACCAGTGTATGCCGTGATGTGAAAGCATTAATTCCAAAATATGGCTGCCATAAGCATTAATTGCAAAATATGGCCGACAAAGCAACCATTCTTACATGTATTTGCAAATGATTCCCTTTAGAAACAAAAACTTTCGCAGCGCTATTGCGAATCTATACTTGCCAGAATAAATTAAATAATCTTCATTTGGGGGGGGGTATATTTTCCACTTTCCAATGTGCAAGCACTGGTCGCGAATACCAGGGACAGGCAGTACCACCTCTCCCATCCTGGTACCAGGATAGGTAACGTGCGCAGAGATCACCCAGACTGGGCCATTCTTGTTGAATGTCCCAGTCTGGGCAATCAACATTCAACAAGAATGTGCCGAGGGACAACGCAGTCTTCACAATAGGGCGCTGGCGAGCACTCCATCAAATGGCATTGGGGGTAGGTCCATAGGAACAGTCACGGCGCCATGGCATGCAACTTTAAGTTCCCTTCGACTGTCTCCCATCTTCTTTGCCATGTAGTCTGTGTAAGGAAGAGCGAAACACTGGTCCAGTCGCAGAGTCCTCTTTGGCGCGCTCATTCCCAGCAATTCCTACATGTCCAGGAACCCAGCAGAAGATAATCTCGGCATCTCCCCATACCACCCTCCACTTACCCTCAGGAAGAAGGTATTAAGCAAGGTCAGTGTTGGAACTATGGACGGATGCAATTCAATAATACTTCAGATTTGGAGCGCATGATAGGTGGCGCTGTTATTAGGCTACAATTTTGGGTTACAATATATCTATTATGTCAGACGGTAGCTTCAGATATAACCACTCATGTAGTTATATTTTTTTGTTGTTTTGGGGATTTGTAACTTTTAGTCTATCATTTACTAAATATCTGTGCCTCTGCTCATTTATAGTTTTTTCTAAGTTAGGTAAGGTTTCTTGATATCTTTTATTGTTTTGTTTTTTTGTTTTTGTATTTTTTGTTTCGCAATGAACAATAACAGCTTCTTACTGGCAACATCGTAGCTATAAATAGAACCCGTTTAGCATTTGTTTGTTTCATTATGGCTTTTTCATGCTCTAGTTCTGCTTCTTCATTATTCAAATTCGGGTTTATTTTGCATGACCGCGAAAAACTTTTAGATTATTTAGAGGCGCATAAACTAATCAAGAAACTTATAAAAGTATTGTTTGTCATTAGGTTAGGTTTTTCTGCCAGTAAAAAGCTGTTGGGGGAAAAAACAGTAAACTCAAAGGGACTGCTCATGGGGGAGATATCACTGTGTGGTGGAGCGAACGTGAGTGTGTGTAAAAGGGGCCATTCTCCCACCCCTTTTCTCTGTACCCTCTCCCTCCCTCTGTAAGTGTGTGTGTGAGTGGGAATGAGGTTCTTTTTATATTTTCTCTTTGTATATATATGTATTTGATTTCATGTATTAAAATTGATTTTCTTTCTCAGATTGTACTTTGTTTAAAATAATCTTTTAGCAAAAGATTATATTTTGAAAGAATAGTTTTTAGAGTTAAACATTTGGAGAATTGTTGATGCTGAGGATTGTTTGGATATACATTTAGAGGTAAGCTAGTCGATAAATTTACTCGGGTAATGCCCACTTATTAGTTTCGCTTCCATGTATAAGTAAATGGGTCATAAACAGAGGATATATCTCTTCTACAGAGAGTGGAAGCTTGGACGGACGGCAAGAAGGGTTCTCTAGACAAGTGCTCCGCCCAGCCCTGAGACGGAGGGCTTTCATACCTCGCTAGACACCTGGACCACCACACCCGCATTGGCTGACAAGCCTGCCTCCTTTTATGTTAGCCTACTACCACCCACCTCCAACACACAAGTGATAGCACGTGCCCCTTTTCGTTCGGTTGTTGTTGTTTTTTTTATTTTGTGTAGATATATTTAAGTAAATTTGTTGTATTCGCCTGTTATAAAATTCTCTTTTGGTATCTTATTTGGATTGGGGAATTTGGCCTCATTTTGAAGTGTGCACACTTCCCTTGTAAATATAAATTACTGTAATTATCATTGTACTTTTTTTTGTAAGTAAAGGGACTGTATATACAATCCGTTTCATTCTCCCTCAATTTCTCACGTCCGGACAGTGTAGGAAGCAGATTGGATCGATTGGGATTAGAGATATATTTTCGCCCCGCTACAACTGAGGGGGGACCACCCTGAAATGATCCTGAGTTTCAATCAACTGGGGATGGGGTCTGGGAGGCGCAGCCCCCAGTATATACTTGTATACAAAAAAATATAATGCCGTAATTGTTCACATCTGACGCTACCGCCTGATGTCATAAGACATATTGTAGCACAAAATTGTAGCCTATAAACAGCTCCACCTACTGTGCGCCCCGAAACTGAAGTGTTACCTGCGATTCTAGCTTATTTTGAGGGTCAGCTCATTGTTGGGGATGGGCCTATGATCCTGATTCTGTCAACTGTTTTTTGAGCAGGAATCGTATACTTTAAAACAATTGTTAATTTCAAACAGTTTGAATTATGGAAACCCTGTGTGAAGTTTGTCCAATCAATTTTCTCCCTTGCCTCATTAACTAGCGAAGGTAAAAAAGTTATTCAATTTTTAGCAGAACATAATTTAAGCCCATTAACAATCCCTTGTAAATACAGTGATTTAACATTTAAGTGTAAAAAAATTACACGTGACAAAAACACCGGTGAAAAGAAAACTTTTTTTTTCCATTCTGCAATCAAGGGAACATTTTTTCAACAACTCAGCTCCCTATAGAAATGACCCTTCAGATCATTTATTGGTTTGTGGAGGGATGAGAGAGCCTTAATCCCAAAATACAGCCGCCAAAGCAATCATTTTGACGGGTATCTCACAACTGCCATATGTTGCAAAAGATTCCGGTTTGGAAAGAAATCTACAATTCAAGATCAATACCATGCCTTCCTTGGTGCTATTGCAAATCTATACCCGCCAGAATAATGTATGTAACCTTCATTTATGGAGTTTTTTTATTTTGCATCCTTGGGGGTTTTTTACTTTTCTCTAAGTCAGAATTTTAAACAAAAATGGCGCCATCTGATTTTAAATGCAAAGTAAACAACATTATTATGCGCCTTCAATGAAACAAAAACACACAGGGTTCGTCAACTTTACCCACATAGATTTCAGCTCAGAAAAAGTAACGGTAAATGTTGCGACGATGGACGGATGCGACTCTAGTTTATTTTGGGGGCTACTTTTCAGGGGTTTTTTGCTATCGCACTGGCCAATCACAGATCTGGATTCAGTTTCATAAATGACCAATCAGAAAGCTGTATTTGTTTCAAGGCTTTTTGTGCTTTTTATATTGATCAAAACTTGGTTTTTCTTATATTTTAGATGTTTTTCCCCCTTACTTCTTTTCTATATATCCTACTTACCCTATGCCCGACATTATTTAGTCTGGCTTTGTTTTGGAAGGTTGTCTTACAGGTAGCTCCTGATTCTCATTGTAAGATTGGGATATAATACTGATTTGGGTGTGTAGTTTTTCTTGTATTTATTTAATACATCAATCACTGTGTAATAAATACATTAATGATTAATACTTTTGGGGGAGATAACTGGCAGCAATCCTGAGCAAGAATTTTTTTGGTGAGTGTTAACTTTGTCCTTAGTAAATTTCTGAGAGTATGGCTGTTTGTATAGATGGTGAGAGCATGCCTTTTGAAAGTAGTGTGTATGTGGTGTGTGATGCATGTGGAGTTGAAAGGAGAGTGAATGTAACTGAATGCCGTGTGTGTTTTCTGGAAGGGGAGGTTAGGGGGTTGAGTGGGGAATGTAAGAGGTTGAATGATTTGGTGTTTCAGGTGAGAAGAGATGCAAGTGTGCGATTGAAGGGTGAGATTAGTGCTAAGAGGGTGGAAGATAGAGCTAGGACTGGGAACAGTGTGGAAGTTGTGAGTGATGATGAATGGTGGGGGAAAATGGATAGGATAGATAAGTTAGGACAGATTAGTGTGTTTGAAAAGGAAGGACATAGAACCTGTTAGGTTGACTAACAGATTCAATGTCCTGAGAGAGAAAGAGTGTGAAAGTGATTTGCCTGGTGTGATTGTGGATGAAAGCAGGATGGGTGGTAGTGTGACTGAGAGCAGGAGGGAGGGTAATGTTAGGCCAAGACAGAATAGGAGAATGACTGAGGTGCTAGTGATGGGTGACTCTCAGATTAGGTATTTAGATAGGAAGTTGAGTGATAGCAAGTGGAAGGGAATGAGAGTTTGTCTGCCGGGTGCTGGTGTAAGTGATGTTTGTGAGAGGTATGATAGGCTGGTTTCTGGGTGTGAGAGGGATGCAGTTGTGATTACGCATGTGGGAGTGAATGATGTAAAGAAGGTGGGTACATGTGAGTTACATGAGCAGTATAAAAGGTTAGTTGAAAGGATGAGTAAAAGCAGGGTAAAAGGGGTTGTTTCTGGTGTGCTTCCGAGATTGGATGTGGGGGTAGAATGGTTGTTGCGTGCAATTGGTTTGAATGAATTTGTGAAAGGACTGTGTGAGGAGTTAGGATTGGTGTTTGTAGATGTCTGGGGTGGGTTTTACGGGAATAGGAGGTTGTATGCGATGAATGGGCTCCATCTTAGTCGGGCAGGTGTTGGGGTTCTATGGGGGGAGCTGGATAGTGTGATTAGGTCCTTACGGGTGGGAAACTAGAAGCTGTTAGAGGTAAGGGAATAACAGGAATAGAGGGCAGGTGTAGGAAATGGAAGGGATGCAGTGATAGAGGAATAGCTAGGGGAGAGGGCACACTGATGCGTTATAGGGAGACTAATGCACAAGTGAATGAGCAGATAACTAAGAATGAAGATGGGAATAATAAAAAAAAATTTAAAATATACTACATAAATGGTCGGAGTATAAGGAATAAGATAGATCTCTTAAGAGCGTTAGCAAGTGAAGAGAATTTTGATATAATTGTGATAACAGAGTCATGGCTTGATTTGGCAGGTAATCACTTTAAATCTGAGGTTGAGATTGAGGGCTTTAACATGTTCCATACAGATAGGAATAGGAAGAGAGGAGGAGGGGTTATTATTTATATTAAAGATAATCTCCAGTATTGTGTAAACAGTACAATTAAATTAGATGATAACACAAAGTCATTATGGCTAAATGTAAAGGAAGGTAAAAACAAGCTTTTCATAGGATTATTATAGAGACAACCAAATCTTAGTAAGGAAGCTTCAAATCTTCTGTGGCAGGAGATAGAACGGGCATGTACAAGTAAGCATGTGTGTATAATGGGTGATTTTAATTACAGAAATATAGACTGGGCTCTTGTGGGTGATCAGGAGGCTGAGGAATTTTTTAATGTTGTCCAAGATAATTTTCTGAGGCAGATTATTAACGAACCCACTAGAGGTAATAATATACTGGATTTAGTTCTGACAAATAGGGAAGAAGTTATTAAGGATATTGAGATTGGAGGAAATTTGGGTAATAGTGACCATTGTGAAATTAAATTCAAGATGAAATGGAATGGTATTGATAGTAGCATGAGCAATGTTAAAATTCCTGACTTTAGAAGAGAGAATTATAATGGGCTAAGGACTTACCCTGGAGGCAGTTGTACAGAAACCAGGCAATGAAATCAAATCAGGAATAGATTCAATGATATCAGTTAGTGGAGACAATAATTACCAGGAGGAAGAGATTACAATTGAAGAGGAGTATGAAAGAATAATTGAGCAATTAATTACAGGTCAGATGATTAACATTCCATATAAGGAGATTAGGACTAAAAATAATGACCCAAAATGGATGACAGATAAAATTAAGCATTATATTGGCATAAAAAAGGGATTTATAGGAAAATAAAAAAATGGAGAGGATCACTTAAGGCAGAAATATAATGAACTAGCAAGAGATGTTAAAAAGTTAATTAGAGTAGCAAGGAGAAATTATGAAATTAAAGTGGCAAATAGGGCAAAGGAAGATCCTAAAAGTTTTTATCAATTATACAAAACTAAGGTTAGAGATAAAATAGGCCCACATATAGATTCCAATGGAGAATTAGTGAGTGATAGGGACTCAATGGCTGGAATGCTAAATGACTTTTTTCGCTCAGTATTTACACAGGAGGATACTCTAAATATACCCGAGGTGTCAATGATCTTTCAGGGTAATGATGAAGAGAAATTAAAGGATATCTTGATCACAAAGGAGATAGTGACAAAGGAAATTGATAAAATCAAAAGTAGTAAAGCACCCGGTCCTGATGAGGTCTTTCCTAGAATTTTGAAAGAATGTAAGGATGTGTTAAGTAAGCCCCTAGCATGCATCTTTAGAAAATCATTGGAGAGTGGCATTGTGCCAGTGGCATGGAAGAAAGCCAATGTGATACCTATATTTAAGGGGATAAAACAAATATGTCTAATTACAGACCAGTAAGTTTGACATCAGTGGTAGGGAAAATGATGGAATCTATTATAGCAAGGAATATTAGAGATCACTTGGATAAGCATAAGTTGATAAAAGAATCACAGCATGGCTTTAGTAAGGGTAAATCCTGTCTGACTAATTTGATGTCTTTTTATAGTAAGGTGTATGAAGCAGCAGATAATGATGAAAACTATGATATTTTATACTTGGACTTTAGTAAGGCTTTTGATCGAGTGCCACACTTACGGCTTCTGAGCAAAGTTAAAGCACACAGGATCGATGGCAGTATATTTAGGTGGATTCAGTCATGGCTTGGTGACAGACAGCAAAGAGTTAGTATAGATGGAGATAAATCTGAGTGGGGGTGTGCTAGCAGTGGAGTTCCGCAAGGATCTGTTTTGGGTCCCTTGCTATTCTTAATTTATATTAATGATCTTGACATAGGTATAAGTAGTGACCTGAGTAAATTTGCTGATGATACTAAGCTAGGTAGGGCCATTAGGGCTGATTCTGATGCTGTTGTAATGCAGGAGGAATTGACCATTCTGTCCAATTGGGCTGAGAAATGGCAAATGAAGTTTAACATAGACAAATGTAGTGTACTTAGTATAGGTAGAAATAATCCACTGAATAGTTATAAATTAAATGGGAGAAATTTAGGGAGGACCGATTGTGAGAGGGACTTGGGTATTTTGGTAAGTTCAGACCTTCGTCCTAGAAAGCAATGCCTAAATGCTAAGAATAAAGCTAATAGGATATTGGGATTCATTAGGAGGAGTGTAAGCAATAAGAGTGCTACAGTCATTCTAAAACTGTATCTGGCGCTAGTTAGGCCTCATCTAGACTATGCAGTACAATTTTGGTCACCATATTATAGGAAGGATATTGATTTGCTTGAGTCTGTGCAGAGAAGGATGACAAAGATGATTGGTGGGCTAAGGAACTTACCTTATGGTGAAAGGCTCAGAAAACTAAATCTACATACATTGGAAAGGAGAAGAGTCAAAGGGGAATTGATTGAAGTCTTCAAATGGGTAAAAGGATATAATAAAGGGGATCTGGGTAAGGTTCTTATACTTAGTGAACATGACAGGACACGTAGCAATGGGTTTAAGCTTGATAAGTATAGGTTTAGGAAGGAGATTGGGAGGAATTGGTTTACAAATCGTGTGGTAGATGAATGGAATAGGCTCACTAGACATGTGATAGAAGCCTCCTCTCTGGGTAGTTTTAAGAATAGATTAGATAAATATATGAATGAAGCTGCTAGATGGGACTGACTTTTTTATGTACATATGTATATATTTTTCTAAGGAGAGGGGAGATTATTTTGCGGTTGCATGAATGGACATAATCCTCTGGATGCATTTTATGTATATTGTAGATTAGATCTGACGAACTCCTGTAAAGGGTGACAATGTTGATGACTTTTCTCTGGTAAGAAATCTTTTGTGTGTTGACTGGAACAGGAGCTGCCAAGTGTAGGCCATGAATGGTCTTTTGCAGTCTCCTTCTTTTCTTATGTTCTTAAATGTGAAACATTTTGGAACACGGACGAAATAGTGCGTCCCATCGTTCACGCCGATAATCTACATATTTACCACATATTGGAACACAGACAAAATAGTTTACATCCCATCGTTTGAGCCACCAATCTACATATTTACTGCAATTTTCGATATAGTGGGGGGGCTGTACCCCCCCCCCCCCCCCCGATTAAAATCTCGGGATCATAGGCCTATCACCCAACATGCGGACCCTAAAAAATAAGCTAGAATCACATCCATCCATACTCACAACATGTACCAAAATTTTGATTAGAAGCCTCTAAAACCCTCAGAATGACGCACTGCCTCATATTACCTAAACTTAACCTCGGTAATTGTGTAGACTATGGGCTGATGCGACTCTAGTTCCTTTTTGGGCTATTTTCATTGTTTTTCTGCTATCGCACTGGCCAATCACAGATCTGGATTCATTTTCATAAATGACCAATCAGAAAGCTCTATTTGTTTCAAGGCTTTTTGTGTTTTTTATAATAATCAAAAATTGGTTTATCTTATATTTTAATGTTTTTTTTCACCCTCATTTCTTTTCTATATATCCTACCTAGTGTTTTTATTTAATTTCCCATTGTTTAATGTTCAATTAAACCATATTTCGGTGTTGTTAATCAAGTGTCACGTCTTAATTCTGACGAAAACACGATTTTTTCATATTTTCTGTTCCGTATTGATTTCTCTGCTTTGATTTGTTTAAAAGGTTATTTTAAGACCTTCATTTTGCTTATTGTTCCAAATTGATGCGTGCAGTATTAGTGTTTTTATTACTATATATGTGTGGTTCAAGAAACACAAATGGTCAATTCCAGTAAAAAAAAAAAGTCACGAAATTTCCGGGAACAATGCTCTACTTTTCCGTCCGCATCTCTCATATTTAAACGACCACCCACGCCGTTTCCCGCTCATTTGTCAAATTTTCATTTTCGTGTTAAGTTTGTTTGTTACCTATTCAACGTTTCGGTGCTATTTTAACCGACAACGAGAAATATGTTGCGTTTCTCGAAGCCCATGGGCCGTGTAGTGGAAGGGCAGTGGGTTTTGGGAGGGTTCGAATGTGAAACAGAGAATTTTCATTGTTTCGGTGGCAAATCAAAATCGAGAAACCCTCCTCGCAGCGATAAAAAAGTGGATTTTGCCGGGCACGACAGTCGTATCTGACGGATGGGCAGCGTATTCAAATTTGTCATCTGAAGGATACAAACATCTTACCGAATTCTGGCTTGCTGCCGGTAAACTCTACCCACCCGTCTGGCATAAGTATTAACCATTATTTTGAGCGTCGGCTCGTTGTTGGGTACGGCTCGCCGCGGGGATAACACTGCGATGACCCTGAGTTTCAATCCTTTGGGGGGGGTCTGGGGGGCACAGCCCCCCAGTATAAAAACGAAAATCGCCATAAAATTCTTCAATTTCATCTCTAAAAAACTAACAACGAAAAGTAGCCCAAAATAGCCAAAAAAAAACTAGGCCTACGATCGGCCCATAGTCTACACAATTACCTTAACCTCAAGGTACCATGAAGTTTCAATAGCATTTCTAGCGGGAACTTATTTGCAGGTCTGTGTACATAAAGTATCCAGTTGAAGTGGCTGAAAGTTAGCATTATCTACTCTACCTACTATCCGCTTGACAAATATGATTTTTAGCTTTTGTCATCCGTGAAATTAATTATGTTCTGCCCACCGTAAACATGTGACTCGATTCGAAACCCACGTTAAACTATGGGAGCTGGTTAGAACAGGTAAAACTGGTTACTAAAATACTTTGATCTTTTCACACAATACCATAATGCTAATTAATATATTTAGAAAAACAATCAAAGATTTACGAAAATAATAAAGCCGGCTCTAAACGTAAAGTCTAGCAATGGTAGGTAAATAATATTTTAACAACAAACGAGAGGAGATATTTAGCCAACAACATGCGAAATAAAAATCAAACTGCGTGTAAAAGAATTCGCCATTTTTTTGTTGCTTGGCTATAAAACTTGTAGAGAAGCATTAGAAGAAATGAGTACCTATTATCCATATGGGGTTGATACACATATAAGAGAGATTTATTAATAAGAGCAAATGAAAAAATGAAGAACTAACAAATATAATTTATGATTGGGACACAACAAAACTTAAAAGAAGATTTGGAGAAGAAAGCCATTGTAACTCCTGTAGTCTGTGAAATTGTTGAGAAAATAGTTAAAAAAGAGATTTGCCAACATCTAGAGAGGGAGGGGTTAATCAGCGATGCTCAGCATGGGTTTATATCAGGAAGATCATGTTTGACTAATTTACTAGACTTTCTGGAGTTTGTAACAGATCAAGTAGATAAGGGAGAGAATGTAGATATAATTTACTTAGATTTTAGTAAAGCATTTGATAAGGTACCATATAGGAGACTAGTTCATAAATTAAAAATGATTGGGATATGTGGGGGTGTTTCAAATTGGATAGCTGAGTGGCTGAAAGACAGGAAGTGAAGGGTAGTGCTAAATGGTGTAAAGTCAGGGTGGAGGGATGTTATTAGTGGGGTTCCTCAGGGATCAGTTCTCGGTCCATTATTATTTGTCATCTATATAAACGATCTTGGGGAGGCAGTTAATAATAAAGTGTCAATTTTTGCGGTTGATACCAAATTAGCAGCTGTAGTTAAAGATATTGATGATAATTTTAAAGTGCAGGGGGATTTAAATAAATTGTTATCCTGGGCACATAAGTGGCAAATGACTTTCAACCTTGATAAGTGCTAAGTTATTAACATGGGAAAAGATAATACAGAATTCAACTATGAAATGAATGGGCATTGGCCGAGCTCAGTAGAGGATGAGAAAGATCTATGAGTAGTAATAGATAAGTCATTAAGGTTTTCTAAGCAGTGTATTGAAGCAAGAAATAGGGCAAATAGAGTGCTGGGTTTCATTAAGAGAAATGTCAGTTACAAAAGTAAGGAGGATATTCTTAAACTCTATAACTCTTATGTTATGTGTTGAATGGAACAGGAGCTGCCAAGTGTAGGCCATGAATGGTCTTTTGCAG
Source organism: Ceratothoa steindachneri (assembly GCA_963969495.1). Taxonomy (NCBI): domain Eukaryota; kingdom Metazoa; phylum Arthropoda; class Malacostraca; order Isopoda; family Cymothoidae; genus Ceratothoa; species Ceratothoa steindachneri. The sequence goes on along the minus strand of OZ018321.1, from coordinate 35,886,959 downwards.
TCTCCTTCTTTCCTTATGTTCTTATGTTCTTACATCTAGAGTACTGTATACAGGCATGGTCCCCACATTTTAGACACGATATTAACCTTCTCAGGTCAGTGCAACGGAGGGCAACAAAGATTATTCCTTCCCTGAGGCACCTTGAATATATAGATAGACTCAGGGTATTAAATATGTTCTCGTTCAAAAGGAGGTGTGTGAGAGGGGATATGATTGAGCTGTTTAAAATTTTTTCTGGGATAGATAAATTGGATGTTAGCAAGTTTTTTGAGTTAGATGATGGAAATCGGACTAGAGGTCGCCACTTAAAAATTAAAAAGCAAGGGTGTAGGTTGGATTTAAGAAAATATTTTTTCACCAATAGAGTGGTAGACTTCTGGAACAAATTGCCGCAGGGGGTAGTAGGTAGTCCAAATTTAAATGTATTTAAGAGTAGGTTGGATGAGTTTATGGGGAGGGAAGGTTGTGGTGGTTCCTAAGTTTTGTATATATTAATATTGTTTGTATATATCTATAGCTACATGATTTAGTTCTTAACAAGCCTTGATTGGTGATACCCTTGTTTCTGGACGCAATCCTCTGGATGTAGTTTTCTTGGGAGTTTGAGGGCCTTAAAAAAAAGAGGCCGTTCGACTCGGATGACCTATGATGAGCCCTTGTGGCTTTTGTCATCGTTATATTATATTATGGGGGACTTTGATTTTGTCCTCTCCTGGTGATAGTGCTTTTTGTGGGTGGGTTTTGACGGATGCGGATGACCTTTGATAGGCCCTTGTGTCTTTTATCATCTGTGAAATTATGTTATGTTATGTTAAAACTATAGAATAAATGAAGAACTACACTAGGACAAGGAAATGAAGTTTACGACAATACACCTGCATCAGAGACACTTTTGAGATGTAGAACAAATACATTAAAACTAAATAACAGAAAAATATTTTTAAAAGGAGAGACAAAGGCACATATTGTGAAGCAGAAAAAGAAGATTTAGAACACTTCATACGAGACTGGAGTAAATGTGGAATTATGAGGGAATGGTAGCGGTAGTTGTTACCTGTTTATGTGGTAGTATAGGTCACCGGTTAACGGTGCGTGGTCGTAATTATAAGGTCGTGTATTGAAGAATCCCTGCTGCTATTGCGATCGACGGGTGGCGGGGTCTTTAGGCAGTGGCCCTACTTTACGTCTTTGTCGAATTTAATTAGGTAAAAGGCCATGTTGTATGCAGGTTCTATGGAGGTCTACAGCTGTGGCAGCGTTATTAATTTTAACTTGTATTTTCTTAATATTTCTTACAAGTTTTTAACAGAGTCTTCGAGGAGTCTACAAGGGGCGTGACCTTGACTTCTCCGTGAGGCAGACTCATTCATCTAGTTTGTTCGTTATTTACACCCCTTGGGAGGGGTTTCCGTCAGCTCTGTGCACCTGTTGTGCCCATATATAGGCACGATAACGAAAAATGTATCACGATTACCTTATCGGCGATAAAAGAGTAATTGATAACTGGCGATAAATTTATCGCCCGAGAAGGTGATAATCGATAAATCCAAAATTATAATACAATAATTATTATTGACTATAAATAGCGTTATTTTATAATACAATGGTAAAAATGTTTGAATAATGTTTCTTAGTTTCTTACCTCGTAAGGCTCTCGTTCATCTCTTCAAAGATTTGGAGGATCCTACTCTCAGCACGCACCTACCTATTTCTGCCTCCAAGGCACGCGCGGATCGTCCCTGTGCTAAAGTGGAACAAAAAAACTAAAATTATCGATTATTGCTAGTTTGGAACCAAAAGTATCGGCGATAACGATGAATCGATCATGTGGGGGGGAAGGAATATCGGATAACCGATAACCCGATATCGTTATCGCGATAACGCCCACCTATTGTTGTGCCTACATATTTCCCATGGATGTAGTTTTATTATAGGGAATCGCTTTTTGCAGGTCTCTGGGAAATTTCTCTGGTCAGAGCGTATATTTGTTCAGCTACTGATAAATGTTCCCAACACTCGTATGTTTGTTTGTGTGTGATCCTCGTATTTGTCCAGGTGGTCACCTTTGATATCTTTGAATGTTCGTAGGTTTCCACGCGACTCTAACGACCGCTTGCCTCAGATCTATTTGTATAGTTTAATATATATATATATATATATATATATATATATATATATATATATATATAGTTCCATTTCCTAATTATCTTTGGTTCTTTATTTAATAGGCTGAGAATATTATTTCCTTAATTTACACACACATGGCAATTTTGAGAATTTGATAAATCCACCGAGCGTCCATTTATGGAGTTCCTCGCTGGGTCTATTAAATCTTGCAATGTGGTGACAGAGGCCTACCTAGAGAATATAAACAAGAGATTATGGCGGCTCAAACTCACCGATAGTTCTGTGTGGATCAAACACGTCCGTCTGATGCACTACACAATCACACTCGAGAAAAAACAAACAGTTGGATTGAACAAAAAAAACAAACAACAATTGTAAACACTACAAGCAACACAGCAGGAAACTGCAACGAAGACAATACACTTTAATAACACGAATGTGTATTAACGAACCGTGGATATCAACGCCACGCATGAACTGCCTCTTACCTCTAATCACTCGTCCAAGAAGCCTATGCACACACACACACACACACACACACATATATATATATATATATATATATATATATATATATATATATATATATATATATATATATATATATATATATATATATTATATATATACATATATATATATATATATATATATATATATATATATATATATATATATATATATATATATATATATATATATATATATATATACATAGCTGGGCGCGAGTGTAATTTTTTCAGGTGCGACTTTGCCGCAGGATCTGGTGCGACTGCAACTTTGTGACTCTATCTCCCCCGTCCCCTCCCCCCTCCCAGTGCGACTTTGCGACTGCGACTTTTTTTTCTCCCCGGTACGACTCCGCTAAATCACAAAGTAAACTTTAGCGCGATTACAGAAACATGCTTTTATAAGGCAGAAAAACATATTTTTTTAGTATTTAGTTTAAACACAGCCTAAACTAATATCTACAGGTCCTCCTCCTCCCCCTCCTCCTCCTCCTCCATGTCCTCTTGACCCAACTTCTCCTCCAGGAGGCCCATGTTCCCTTTAAGGAACTGAGGCTGCTCAAAGTTGACTATGCTTAGTCCGACTTTTTCAAAATTCATAGTGCAGGAAAGTTGCGACGCCCAGCTATGCACATACATATTTCGTATTCCTCCGCACAACCCTTTCACTCCTACAGCACGGCTTTACAGTAAATATCAGGAAGACAGAGGCTGATAGAACTACAACAGCCATAAAAAGAGAACAAAGAAGAATTATTGGGAGAATTACTTTTCTTGGAAGAAAATATAATCCAGATTTCCTAAGCAATCTAAAAAGATTGCTATCAATCAGCTTTTTAAATATTATCCCTGATAGAATGTTTAAAGCGATTTATCTATTCTCTTCAAAAGCAGGAAAAACATTTTAAAAAGCTGATTGATAGCAATCTTTTTAGATTGCTTAGGAAATCTGGATTATATGTTCTTCCAAGTTGCTACACAAATAAAGTACAGAGAGAGAGAGAGAGAAAAGTAAAGTTAGCGCCGTTTACGAGAATGTCACACGGTAGTAAACGGAGCAGTTATATCTGTTAGAGTTAGTCGAGGTAATCTTAGACAAACATTATGATCAAGGCGGAATCCAGAATAAACCGGATAGCTATTAAATAAATAGAAACCAGGTTAGGAAGCTGTCTCCATGGCAACATGCAACCACCCACAGAGAATTTTACCCAATAGTCGGAGTGCCTTCCTTATCAATATGTTCAGCAGTAGCCAATCAAAAGTCGAGTTATGTTAATACCGACAAATCAACAGGCCGGTACATAAGAGGGAGATGTGGCTTAGTTGGACGAGGAACTTGTAGAGCGTGGCTTAAATTGAATATATACCTGTGTGAAGCCAGAAATAAGAGGATAATTAAATTACTGTTTTATATAGCAATATTTCGCGTTATATATCGTTCAGTCCGATCTCTCGGATTCGCGTAATTCATCTTTGTATATAGTCGTGTACATAACGCAGACATTAAGGTGCAACTCTTAAAAGCGCAATTCGTCCTGCCTCCTTTAGACCTTGCCCGCACTTGACCTCGAACTTAATTTATGTCATAACTTAGAACTTAAAACTTAATTAAGGAACTTTTTTTAAAGTGCAATAAGATCTAGTTCAATAATAATTCTATTTTAGCTTTGTTGACTTCAATATCCTGACGTTCCTCAATCTTCCTGCTTCAAGACCTTATAAATCGGAAAAACAGTCGTTGCGCATTCTCCTCGTTAATTGTAATTCCTCGCGATTACATAACTCCCGAAATACCGGTGTTCTACCCTACCGTGGTCTATCCTCATACTCCGGCCAATTTGACCCCGTCGCTAGAATAAGACCGCCCCTCGGCTTAGGGCACCCCATAGCAATCAACAAATCATTCTCGTGGGAAATAAGGAAGGGCAACGCAAACCACCCAGGGCATCTGTATCAACCAGAGTCCTTACCAAAAGATTACGCGATAACTCGGTAATCTATCACCATTACTGACAACCAGCGTCCCCCTTCCAAGGCTCTTGGGTTGTCCTCACGAGTACCTTCAAGATTCCCCCATAATTAGGGACGACCTTCAATGAGCAATGAGACGTAGAATTCGAGTGAGGTTTCCCTGAAAATGAAAGTCTTGTGCGAGGAAATCCCTTCTTTGTAATAGTCCTTCTCGAAAAATGGGTTTCTTCAACGTTGGAGTGCGAGCTGGCAGAGTATTCGAGATTCAAAGAGTCCGTGCGTGCTGAGGAAAGTCGAGCAGTCCGTCTCAAAATATACCTTATAGATGAACTTTTGTATGCATTAGGAAATTGTTTAATCGGCTAGAACATTATCTGCACTGTGATTTTATGTGAATATGATTGGGTATTTTGTTACCGTTTATGTTTGAAAAATCAGCCAACGTAACGCTAATGTCTGGTAGAATAAATTAAACAAATATTCCTTTAAAATTTGTCTCAACGCTGATTGGTCAATTTGGTATTAGAGAATCAGCCTATGATTGCGAGAATAAATTAAACATAAATTTGTTGTATAAAATTTATTTAACGATGATTAGTTAATTTTGCACAACTCAAGTTTCAGTATGAAATATATAGATAGAGCAGCATTTTGTCGCCAAAGGCAGTTATTTTCATGTAAATCCATCAAGACCAATCCACGCTCCCGCTAAATAAAGAAGTTGAATCCTGCTACAAATTTCCTTTACCTTTAAAGGAAGCTGCAATCACACTGATTACCCAGCCTATGAAACGACAAAAGAGAGAGAGAGAGATAATATTCTCGACCTCCATAACTGGTGACCCATTTCGTCGAACAAGCAGTGTGATCATACAAAAAAAAAAATGGATTCACAAAGCGAACAGCAAACTTCTCGCTCTACCAACATGACATATTCCACCTCCATCGAGCCTTCTCTCTACAAAGAAGCAGCCGACACGGGATGGCGAAAACATGGATTTTTTGCTGCCTTACCACCCGAGAGGAGGGAGCAAATTCAACCACCATCGAGCCTCCAGTCCTCAACCAAGCGGCCGTTACGGGATGGTCGAAAATCGTGGAGTTTTGCTATTTTACCGCCCGATAGGGTGGAGCGAGTTCCACCACCAGCGAGGCTCCCGTCTTTACCTAAGTAGCCGTGGATCTAATTCCACCTACGATCATTTCATCGAGCTCTGCGAGATTGGCAAGAATGATTTGAGCTCATGTCAACGCACCGGATTACTTCGAGGAACACTGGTACAAGGGTAAACCAACAAACGAACTCACGCATTTCGTACCGGTACAGTTATAATTTTTTTATATAAGCAGTAATAGTGCTTTAAAAATCTCAGTGCGAACTAATTCAAAAGTGTAGATTCAGTGTTAATTTTCAAGTGCAAATATAAAAAAATCCTAAGTCCGGTAATAAAATTAATAGTGGGAATATTGTGAGACTAAATTAGGGCAAGAGGGTCACCGCTTCAAAGATTGTGCTGCAACCACAAAGAAATGCCGAAACCGCAACGGAGATCACAGGACTCTCGCGTTCAACTACCCAAAACGGAAGGAAATCATTAAACTGAAAGAGGAAGAAGCACGGAGACGTAGCACTCAGAGCTAGGCGTGGGCTACAACCAAGAACAACCAAATTCCCACTGCCAGCCAACCTACCATGAATCTGAATAGCGAGGTTAGCTAGAAAATCTTAACCTGCATCATACATGCACACATAGCAAACATGAAAACCCTGGATGCTATGATAAATCCCTCAACTCGCTGCTACAAGCTAATGACCTGCCAACGATAAAAGTGCCCCAAAACACCCTACTCACTAAAGATACTCAACATGAGTGCAGCCTCACCCCGACCTCCGAAAGAAGTGCTGCAGGTAGCACCTGAAGACAATTCAAATGATACCCAAGAAGATTCTTCAAGCGACTCGCACTCGGAAGAGGGGAGAAATGAGAAGAAGAGCAAATAACCAGAACAAGATCCCAAAGGGTTCATAGGTCAAAGACTCCCAGCACCCACAGGAAGCAGAAACCTAAAAGGAACCTTTCAAAGCCATTTTGAAGACAGAAAGAAAGATGCAGAAACCTTGTATTGCAGACTATATAACAATACAGTACAATAGAAAGAGAAATTTGAAGCGAATGAGCAATGAGACAAGAAACAGGAGTTTTTTTAGAGTTAAGAGAAAGGAACAATAGAAGAACACTAGAATCAAAGAGAGCAAAGGGCGGCACAATGAAGGCAATCCTTACTGAAAAGACAGAAATGACGCCAGGGGATAAAAGTTTGAAATTCCTGGCCGGGACTCGAACCCGTGTTGGAGGAATGCCCTTTGGATGCTTACAGTCACCGCAACGGAAATTGATCATTTTCCGAATCGACACATTTCTGGTGCTGGAACCCACATTATAACGGGTGTTCCAATAACTTGGACCGATTTTAAATGTGACAGATATGAAAACGCCATTGCGTGCTCGTTTACGCCGTTCAGCTGAAAACATTGCTGCAGTGCGCGAGAATGTGGTCGAAGATCCAGATTCCTCTATTCGGAATCGCGCGCAGGAATTGAACCTCCCGACAACAATGTTACATCGAATTTTGACAAAAAATTTGTCTCTACAGGCTTACAAAATTCAATTGACACAATAACTGAAGACTGCTGACCATTTGAAGCGCCGTACATTCGTCAATTGGGTGCACGAGCAAAGATAAGCCAATGATGACTTTTCGCAAAAAAAATCATCTTTAGTGATGAAGCCCATTTTCATCTTAGTGGATTCGTTAATAAGCAGAATTGTCAGATTTGGGCTGATGAAAATCCCAGGAAGATTGTTGAAAAGCCACTGCATACACAAAAGGTCACTGTTTGGTGTGCATTCTTTGCTAGCGGAATCATTGGGCCGTATTTCTTCGAAAATGATGCCATGAATTCTGTTACGGCGACAGGCGAGCGATACCGTGCCATGATAACCAACTTTTTATGGCCTGAATTGAATTCTATGGATGTCGCAGATTTGTGGTTTCAACAGGACGGCGCCACATGCTACACAGCCAATGCAACAATAGCTTTATTGAATGAGAAGTCCACGGGTCGCATCATCTCGAAACAGCGAGGTCAATTGGCCACCGCGATAGTGTGACTTGACGCCTTTAGATTTCTTCTTTTGGGGTCATCTCAAAAGTAAGGTCTATGCCAACAAGCCAACAACAATTCAACAGCTGAAGGATGAGAATAATAAAGCATATTGGTGAGATCGAGGAGCAACTATGCAGAGACGTCATCAAAACTTTGACCATCGATTGGAGGTGTGCTGCCGAAGCCTTGGCGGACATTTAGGCGATATTATTTGTCACAAATAATTGCCATGACTCAACTAACATGATCCAATAGTGAAATCAATAAATTTTTACCAATAACAGTGTTTTATTTACTGCTAACTTCGATCCGTCTTAATGGAACACCCTTTAGAATCGCATCTGACTCAAACCACCTCAAAGATAAGCCTTTTGAAATCTTATAAAATTCTATAATTGGTTCACAGTAAACCAAGGTAACATTCTATAAAATGGTAAATTAATAAGTGTTGTGAAGGGAGCTCAGTTTACAAAATGTACATACTTCTTGTTTTACATTATAATTAAAAATTAGACGGCTTAGTTATATTAATTTCTTGTATTGTTATGTATGTATTTGTCGTAGAATGACTCCCGACAATATACCATATATCACTATTCGTTGAGGGAACTTCCTTAATTATCTCTAGAGTGCGTTTTTACTGTCTGGCGGCCGATATTATGTATCTTCAAAATGCTTAAGAAGTGGAACTGAGCTCAAGGATAATAATATTGCTATCATTAATAAAATAGAGTTTTATTAATAATAACTATCAGCAAACACAAAAACGGAAAATATTGACAAACAGAATGGAAAGGGTCGTGGAGACTCGGGCTAATCCAAGGATTTAAGGGATCAAAAAAGGTAAAACAAATATGGAGTTAAAGAGATGGGATGGTTCGATAAACCATTTAAAGCACAGGATAGAATTGACAAATAAGGGATCAATACTCAAAAGGTGACGCTTGGCTTACGTAACTTCATTAGGGTGCAGTGGAAGGTACTTGAAGGAATATTCGGTCCGCTGGCGAGTTCCAGCCGAAGGGGGGGGGATAAAAGGATCCTGACGTGGCGTCTTGGAAAGGAGAACCGTTACTCGACGAACGGCTTGACGAACAATGGCTGTTCTAGGTTGTTCTCTTCTGAACAAAGGGGGGGATGAGAACCGTCTCTTGTCTACGGGCTCAAGAACAATGGCTGTTCTAATGTTGTTCTCCTTTGAACAACAGGGGGGGGTGAGAACCGTTTCTTGGCGAAGGGCTCAAAACGAACAATAGCTGTTCTAATGTTGTTCTCCTTGAACAACAGGGGGGGATGAGAACCGTTTCTTGGCGAAGGGCTCAGAACGAACAATGGCTGTTCTAATGCTGTTCTCCTTGAACAACAGGGGGGGGATGAGAACCGTTTCTTGGCGAAGGGCTCAAAACGAACAATGGCTGTTCTAATGCTGTTCTCCTTGAACAACAGGGGGGGGGATGAGAACCGTTTCTTGGCGAAGGGCTCAAAACGAACAATGGCTGTTCTAATGCTGTTCTCCTTGAACAACAGGGGGGGAGGATGCCCTGGGGACTTGGCGTCACTAAAGGCTCGAACCTTTGGCACTCAAGGAATATTGTCCTCCTTCTGGACAAGTGATGGTGAATCTCGAGGTCGAGGTCCCTTGGCGCACAAAGGGAGAGAGGGTCGTGGTGATGTTTCGCGACGAAAATCTGGATCTCCAATCTGATCTTAGTGGTAAAGTTTCCACATAAATAGCCAGGACATCTCCTTGGCGTGGGGGAGAATGGGGTGGAAGCTTCGAGGGAACGCACAGCTGGGCCGGAGAAAAATGCCTTATCTGTCCATAAGCCTAACTCGATCTGGCGAGGTCGGCGTATGGGGGCGAACGGGGGGGGGGGGGACGATAACCTCCTTGTTTAAACATTGGCGTCCGGTAGCTGTTGATAAGACTCCAAGCCTCGAATCGAAGATGCACGTGGGTAGCCTCATGGTTTTAAATAAAATGTGATAGAAGTTGAAATGAATGCAGCTCTGAACTCGTTCTATCACAGTATTACTTTATGCAAGAATTGATAAAATTTGTTAAAGTAAAGTAACTCAAAATATACCTCATAGATGAACTTTTGTATGTATTAGGAAATTGTATAATGGAGTAGAACATTATCTGCACTATGATTTTATGTGAATATGATTGGGTATTTTGTCACCGTTTATGTTTGAAACATCAGCCAACGTAACGCTAATGTCTGGTAGAATAAATTAAACATAAATGTTCCTTTAAAATTCGTATCAACGCTGATTGGTCAATTTTGTATTAAATAATTAGCTAACGTAACGCCTATGATCGCGAGAATAAATTAAACATAAATTTGTAGAAAAAGTATATATATAGCAGTATTTTGTCGCTGAAGGCAGTTATTTTCATGTAAATACTTTAAGACCAATCCACGCTCCCGCCAAATAAAGAAGTTTAATCCTGCTCCAAATTTCCTTTACCTTTAAAGGAAGCTACGATCACACTGATTACCCAGCCTATGAAATTACAAGACACAGATATATATATATATATATATATATATATATATATATATATATATATATCATTCTCACACCCATACATTTTCCAGCAGCTTGGGATAATCCTTTTTAGTCGTGTAGTACTCTATATCTCACTATGTCGGTCACTCCCCGTTTTGCTTTTTGTTTTTTGGTAATAACATCATAACTATTCGCCCGATTCTAACGAAATTTGGAACCCTTATATTGTTTTAAATTCTTCTTCGAATGATATAATTGTCAAGGTTCTCCCAAGGTTTGTTCAGTAATTATTGCAAATTTTGAGGGTCGTAGGGTCATAAATTAAAATAAGTGACAGCACGCAACTTTGGTCAGCAGACCTTGCTCAGTTCGGCGGCTGTAATATGAGATTCTTCAACACCGCTCTCCGTAGCAGCAGATCAGTCTTCCTGGAAGTCTTCTTTTGTTCCCCAGTCAAGAGTTTCCGCTTGGGAAAAACGCTGGGTAGTAAACCTCGAGCCACGGTATCCACTCTCCTGACAGTCGCTTCTCCTCTTCCTGTCCAATGACATATCTCTTTTATAGACAAATTCTCCTCCCTCAAAGCGAGTATCCGTGCCTTCTCCGCTTCAGAGAGGTGGTTAAGCATCTCTAAAATTAAACACACACAACACGAACAGAATGAAAATAGTCCAACCGAGCAGAAAACTAGCGGCAAAGCAACACATGTTACGCAACAGCTGAGAGGCAATTGAGGGCTGGTATCGTTTATTTTCAAACCACGAGGCTGTGCAGAGTTGTCCTATGAAATACTAATATCTAACCAGCGGAGTTTGAAGAATGGATGGCTTGCTGATGCAATAATGGCATCTGTAACGCTGGCTCTATTTGTCAAGGTCAAACAAGATTGGTAGTGCTTTGCAAAGCACTTATTGACTGCACTTAGAAGAGGTTGGCAAAATTTCAGAGAACGTGACTGAAGGCTCTTCAGCTTTTATCAACAGTGAGCAAGGTAGGGAGCAATTCATCATAAAAAAAACAGTTTTGTTCTCCCTTTAGGCGATCAATTGCCACTGCAATAGGAGCCAAAACTGAAACCTACTCCACAAGAAATTCAATTTCGTTACTTCTGAACATTAGAAGTTCAAGGGACGTCCTGAGTTGATGTAATTGTCCTTGTGTTTTAAAAGTAATGATAATGCAGCAAGCAGAGAGTTCCACCTTGTAATACAAGGCACCTTTAATGGGCAGTTGATAAGTTTTGATAATCTCTGCCGATTTTGGACTACCGATTTTGTTTCATAATGCTAAGCATTTCCCCATTGCAGCATGATTGATATTTGCAAAAGAAGATATTTTCAGTGCCTGTGAGATAGAGGGGAGTAGGAAAGGGGGCAAAAAAAAATAATAGCGTAGGCGAGTTGCGAACAGCTTCCCGCGTCGCTGGACCACTGCTAGCCAGCAGCGAATCCACTCGGTCATCCTGAGTCTCAAAAAAGACTCATTCAAACGAAGCTTTAAAGCCGCTCGCCTGCACTTCTCGTACGCTACACAACCTCCCTCCTAGAAGCGGGGCGATTTTGAAGAAATGAAGCGAACTTACTTGGAAATGTTAACCAAGGGCTAACGCCCCCCCACCTTCCTGGGTCTGGACACGATTGCAGATAGAGAAGAGTAGGAAAAGGACCCCCCCCAAAAAAAAATAATAGCGTAGGCGAGTTGTGAACAGTGTGGATAGAGGAGAGTATAAAAAGGGGTACATAAAAAAAACACTAGCGTAGGCGAGTTGCGAACAGCTTCCCGCGCCGGCGACGAATCCACTCGGCCATCCTGACTCTTAAAAAAACTCCTTCAAGTGAAGCTTTTAAGCCGCTCGCCTGCACTTCTTATATGCTACACAACCCCCCTCCTAGAAGCGGAGCGTATTTTATAGAAATGAAGGGAACACGTTTGGAAATCTTATCCAAGGGCTAATGATCCCCCTCCTGGGTCTCGACACCAATGTAGATAGAGGGAAGTAGGAAAGGGGGAAAAGAAAAGCGAGAAAAAAATGAAGACGAGAGGAGCTGGTGAGGTTGCCAGGTAATGTTTGGGTCGGCCTGTGTGTGTACAATTGTGTAGATGATATTATTTTTGATATTTGGAAGCACCTTCACTTTTCCAGTTCCTTAGGACCCACGAGTGACGTTGCTCTAGCACTGTACTGGTTATGGTATCGTGCGGAAAGTGCACCTTACAAAGCAGAGTCAGTCCCCACCATCAAACCAAATAAACACCCGAACTTCCTACAAACTGATCTCACTTCTCTCAACCATTAAAAAAAAATCATAGAAAAACTAATCATCAACAGAATCAAGTTCATTACATCCCTCTCACACACCGAACATTGCTTCAGAGAAAACCCCACAACTATACTACTAACACCCGAACGACTCAGCGCATATTGGAAGGCTTCAACCAAGCCCGCCACACAGCATTTCACAATCATGGCCTCAATAGATATCAGCAGACTTTGATACTATCTCACACCACATCATACAAGAAATAGTGGCCACCAATCTCCCCAAAATGGGTAGCAAACTTTCTTTCTGTACGGAAATGGCCAAGTCTCCAACAGCCCAATCAGGGCCGGTCCGAGGCATAAGCGAACTAAGCGGTCACTTAGGGACCCCACGAGTGCTTGAAATGTCAAGATGTCATGATAAAACATTTTTTAAATAAACGAAAAAGAATGAGAGCTAATATAAATGAACTGGTATTACAGAAAAATCGGTTTTTATATCATTTGCATAGTTGGTACAATAATAGGTTAATCCTGCTGCTGACTGTGCAACCAGATGCAACGTCATTTGAGTGGTTGACGTTTTATGTCAGAAGTCAGATAGGTGGACAAGTCGGCTGTATTAAAAAAAAAATTATGAGCCTATCTGGCGACTAACCACTTGGGCACAAGTTGCCGCACTCACGATAGACTAGCACTAAGCTACTTTAAAATAAGAATATGCAAAAAACAAAAAGAGAAAATGACAACAAGGAGGAGCGTGTGACTACAAAGAAAACAACAAAAAAAACTAGTTAAATAAAGGGGAGAAGGCCGGCCTCCCCCCAAAAGTCGATAAATCCACCAGTCAATGTGCACGAACTAGCCGAGAGTACAAGGGACAGGAGGTAGCTACCCCGCCCATCCCGGTACCGGGATAGGTAACGTGCGCAGAGATCGCCCAGACTGAGACATTCAACAAGAATGTGCCGAACAGTCCGGGAGACAATGCAGTCTTCACAGTAGGGCGCTGACGAGCGCTCCATCAAATGGCGGTGAGTTCCGCGAGTGTGTCCAATTCGGAAGCCCTCGCGGGATTGGAGGGAGGGGGGGGGGGGGGGGTAGGTCCATGGAAACAGTCGCGGCGCAATGGCACGCAACTTTAAGTTCCCTTCGACCGTCTCCCATCTTCTTTGCCAAGCAGCCCGTATACCTGCCATGTAGTCGGTGTGAGGAAGAGCGAAACGCTGGTCCGGTCGCAGAGTCCTCTCGGGAGTCGGCTGTAAAGCCATGTAAACCAACTACGAATAATGCAGATGATAGTGGATGTGTTACACTGACAGTGTAGCCTATGAAATGCTCAAGCATCTAGTGTGGTTGTGGTGGTGTGGGGGACGGGGGCAAATGAAATTCTGCTTAGGGGCCCAGAAAGCCTTGGGCCGGCCCTGACCACAATCCAAAATGAAAAAGATCCCCAAAGGACCATCGTGTCGCCACCCTCTTTCCTGAATGTCATACCACTCCCAGTGCCCCCAAAGTCAAACTAAGCATCTAGGCCAGGGGTGGGGAAACTTTTATGAGCCGCGGGCAAAAATTTTTAATGAAAGTCGGCGGGCGATAAATAAAATTTGACTCTTGCATCTTTGTAAATGTGTTTAAATTTATCACATGATACAATATACTCGTGTATTAATATCTAAAAAAAATTAATACACATTTTTATTGACTACAACCACGGAAATTGGATATACAAATATATTTAAATTTCAGTATTGAAAATTTGTGCATACAAATATGTATATCACTCAGGGGAGGATGAAAAGTGGGCTCGCGGGCGAGGGTTTCCCCACCCTTGATCTATGCAGACTTATCTATCATATCCCAATGTCTACCTCCACCCCCAAATCAAATCCTCCTTTTTACCCCTATTTAAAACAACCAAAATAAAGATTTTGAAAGACAGCTAACTCCTCCGAACTCAACCGTGACGCCCGCTTCTGGAAATCACTCTAGAACGACAGATGACCTTCGCTCAATAAAAAATGTCACCTCGCAAGCCACATCCAAATTCAACACACTCAGAACACTGACGAAACAAATTTAGACAACACAAATAAACCCTGACAATCCTCAACAGACAGTTCGCCGGCACAACACTGCGCACCAACCAAAGCTAATGGACAGCTACAGAAGATACAAACAGAGCCATCAGCATAGCAACTCGCTGCACAAAAACATCCCAATATATCAGCTCCCTGCTGAAAGGTCATCCCAATCGAGGTTCACCTAAATAAGTTGAGCACACCATTTTCAGTAAACTGCTACCCACCTCTAAACCCAAATGCTAGATAATCTACTGTCAACCCCACTGAACCAGAATACTATAAAAGACACTTTACCTGCATAGGACTTCAAAACCAACTACAAAACAACCTTCCATCAGAAGGCGCGGCCTCACTTAATTGAGCTAAGGTTGACGGGGGCCTACAGCACAGACTGTTAGTGTGCAAATAAGAAAAAAAGAAGGAGTTCGTAAGCATTGTTGGCCAGGTGCACTTGCCGCCATCTTGATGTCATGTGCTCCTAGAGAGCTATTAACAACATATACAGGTATAAAGGGCCCAAATAGCAATTTTGCAATAAAAGGGTAGAGATTAACCACATATTTTGATGAAATCCTTTTATATATTTTAACAAATGAATTCTACACCAGGTACATTGAATTATTTCATCATAAGAACTAATAAATATATTTATGTACAGTTAAAAATAATACAAAACTATAAATATAAATCTGTATTTACACTATTGCAATAAAAACTATATAGGTTGTACCATAAAACTACTCAAGAACATTTCTTTGAACTGTAGGAAACCTTTGTCATTGTAAAAAAAAGGGGGGGGGGGTCACCCTTGAGAGATAACAAAATCACCCAATTCCTCGAGCGACGCAAGTGAGAGACAGTTCTCATTTGCAAGATGCAGGAGCGCAATGAATGCCAAAGGGACGGACAAATTTTCGGCCATCTTCGGGGACAATCGTGGATACAAATCGGAGTAGAGCTTCGAGAAGTTCTTTTGGCTGTTTTTGCCCATCACAGTCGACTCGGCTCTGGAAGGAAGCATAGCGTGGGGATTAATCTCCATCGATACCACAAATGTAAATGTTTAAGCTTCAAATCCCCTGAGAGTCCAACAGGTAAGGTTGTATTTTTTAAACTCTAGACCCCCTGTGGGGCAAGAGAAAAGAGTTGAAGAGGGGTCAGTCATTCCCAAATGGATATGAAACGACAATCCTACCAGGATGCAATCCTGCAGTGGGACCATCCCACTTGGATGTATCCCATGTGGGGTTAGTTGCAATAAACCCACGTTGTTGCATGGACCATTAACACGGGGGGAAGGAGGGGGGGGCTATAAAACTCCTACAGCATGCAACAGCCTCCCAACACTCTAACATGGTCCCTCAGGACAGCATCACATAAAAGCGCGGCCCCACTTAATTGTGGTAACGTTGACGGGAGCCTAGAGCCATGATTAGAGGGTTTTTTTCCTTAATCTCCTAAGGGGTGGGAGGGAACAGAGATCATCTGATCCTGGGGGCTAATGAACAGCAACCTTACTCCAAAGCATACACCCCGCGATATTCACAAATCTGAACGTAACCCAAGATCGCGCAAGATGAAGAGAAAAACTAGATCATGATCCCCTCCCTACCCTTTGCTTATTTCAGAATCTCTGGCTCTAACCGCCATAGGAGACCTTGGGGAAAAGACCACATGACATGACAGCCTTCATAAGCGATGCCAGGATCGATCGAAGAGAACTGGCGTGGCGAGTCTCGAGAAAAAGTCTTTTAAAAGAATGTTTAATGCCCGCTTACACCTAGTGTTGGGTCTACCCAGGCGTGGAAAAGATACGAATTTAAAAGGTGCGCATAAAAAGATCACCCAAGAAAGCAAAACATTTTCATGGGGGGCAGGGGGCGTGAGTGCACGCTTCTCCACCAGATTAGTTGTAGTAATAGTATTTCCCATGGTAGGACATCTACCCCTTTGTGGAGTCAGAGAAGTAGGAGTAGGAGTCCACTTGGGGGAGTCCTAATGGAGAGGGGAACTCTTATAGTCGTCTTTGTCTTGTCCTTTGGGAGGGTGGGAAATGAACCCTCTTCTCTCTACCACCGAAAGGAGCCCTTAGGCCGGACGGAGCGGAATCAGCAAGATCCTTCTGCGAGATGGAGAAGGTCTTGGCTGTCAAATGGGCACCAGCCAGGGAAGGACGTCCCTCCTCTGACTCCTCGGGGTCCCAAGCTGCCTGAGAACTTTGCACAGGGGCACCCTTAGGCCGGACGGAGCGGAATCAGCAAGATCCTTCTGCGAGATGGAGAAGGTCTTGGCTGTCAAATGGGCACCAGCCAGGAAAGGACGTCCCTCCTCTGACTCCTCGGGGTCCCAAGCTGCCTGAGAACTTTGCACAGGGGCACCCTTAGGCCGGACGGAGCGGAATCAGCAAGATCCTTCTGCGAGATGGAGAAGGTCTTGGCTGTCAAACGGGCACCAGCCAGGGAAGGACGTCCCTCCTCTGACTCCTCGGGGTCCCAAGCTGCCTGAGAACTTTGCACAGGGGCACACTCAGGTTCAACCCGATGCAAGATCCTGCCGTCTGGGGTTAGGTCACCTCCGGGACCTGTCCATCTCAGGGAGGGCCTCCAAGTCGCCATCAACCCACCCCGTGGTATCATGATCCCTATCAAGGACGCTTCATTTTCATCTTGGATCGGTGAACCGACCTCCATTGAGGAAGAAAGGGTAGCAGGAAGGCTGACACCCCGCAAATTAGGATGCAGGGGCACGTCCCTAGGGAGCCCGCTTTTTCCCCTTAAGAAGGTTGGCCCTATTGAGTAGCTCCCACGACTTTTGGGGCACTTGCCTGCTCTCTTGGCAGTCCCCTGTGATGGAAAACGGGGGACTGCCATTGGTAGAGAGGTGGAGTCGTCTATGGAGGACCCCACAGAAAGGGGTGCGGGGCAACCCTCGAACCCGTAGACCTAGGAGAGGAGTAAACCTCCTCTCGAGTAGAAGGTTCGAAGAGCCCCTGAAAAAGCACGGGGGTGCCACCTCATTTTCAGAGATGGAGCTGCCTATGAACGCCTCCAAAGAAGGCAAAAGAAAAGACCCTTTGCTGCATGCAGGTGGTTTTTTTTGGTTTGCTTTTAGGAGCCCATCTGGCGACTGCCTACTTGGGCATAAATGGCCGTATTCACGACAGCCTAGTACTAGACTACATTAAAATAACAATATGCAAAACAAAAAACAACAGCAACAATAAAAAGGAAAAGGGCAACAAGTAGGAAGGACGCTCCGGCATCGGGATAAGGCACACCTCCCAAAGGCGCAGGAACGTGCGACCTACAAAAAAAAAACAACAAACAAAAAAGTTATATAAGGTGGAGGAGGCTAGCATCCTCCAAAAAGTCATAGAGTCCACGAACCCGACCCGAGTACAAGGGTCAAGCGGTAGCAACCTATCAACTTTATGGAGCCTAACATGGATAATGAGCCTTATAACCGGCTCTTTTCTCTCCATGAGCTCCATAATGCACTGAAGCACTGTGGATCCACTGCACCCGGATCGGATGGCATTTCCTATGATATGATTAGGTTTACTGTTATTTCCGCGTACATTCCACCGTCAGCCGACTTAGATGCGGAGTACTTCCGCCGCGTCGTGGCAGGGTTGCCGAAGCCCCTTCTCTTGCTCGGAGATCTGAACGGTAGACACCCCCTCTGGGGAGACTACTTGATTAATCCCCGGGTCAAGTCCTTGCCGACCTGATCGACGACCTGGAAATAGGTGTCCTAAATGCGCAAAATCACCCAGACTGGGATATTCAACTAGAATGTGCCGAACAGACTCGGGGGCAACGCAGTCGTCGCAGTAAGGCGCAGGCGAGCGCTCCATCAAATGGCGGTGCGTCCCGCGAGTGTGTCCAATTCAGAGACGACAGAAAGCAACCTGAAGCCGTCGTGGCATTGAGGGGTAGGTCCATGGGAAACAGTCGCGGCGCAATGGCACGCAACTTTAGGTTACCCTCGACCATCTCCCACCTTCTTTGCCAAGCAGCCCGGAGTGCTGCCCGTATTCAGGCCATGAAATCGGTGTGAGGAAGAGAGAAACGCTGGTCTAGTCGCCCAGTCCTCGCAGACTCCTTGGCGCGCTAATTCCCCGCAATTCCTACATGTCCAGGAACCCAGCACAAGATACTTTCGACATCCGCCCGGGTAGCCAAAACCGTGGAGAACCGGGCACGTCGCGTAACGTAATCTCCCGTACCAGGCGGTGTATTGCCACCAGCTCGGCCGTGAAGACAGACGCAGCGCCTAGCAGAGCCCCGCTGACTTCAAACAGGGGGATACGGCGTGGAAACCGACGCCCTCTTGGGACTTGGAGCCATCCGTATACATTGGCACGGTTCCAGCGTGACAGGAAGTGTGCTCCAAAAAGGCGGAACGAAATATTCTCGGCGCTGTAGAAGCTTTGGGAGCCAGGGCGTGTTGTCCTGGGCAGGAGTTTTCTGGCCCTAAAGCCGAAGGGCTTACGGTATAACTGGTGTCCCTCGGCGGCATAGGCACCATCGAGATCAGCTGCGAATGCAGTGAGAGCTGTTGGCGACTGAGGGAGGCGCCGGGCTCGCGCGTACAGGTGAATAATGCACTGTGCAGAGAAAATGGCATATCTACAGCCTCGACAAGCACTCAATGGAGTAAGTGCGTAACGCACGGGCGCAAGCGAAGGCCGGTTTGGTGGATCGAGTCCACCGTCCACAATACACGCTCGGATGCAGATGCATAAAACTCGCTACCGTAGTCGAGCTTCAAACGAACGCCACGGAACGAAGAATATCCATGGCGCGGGTACGAGACCCTAAGGCTGCGAATATGAGCCTCCCAGGTGAGGCGTCGGTCAAATACAACCAAGGAAACGATGAGAGTCAACCACTTTCAGGAGCACCCCCATTTAGAAACAAGTCTGGGTCAAGGTTGAACCGTGAATGGCGGCAGAAGTGCACCACCTTAGTTTTGGCCAAAGAAAACCAAAGCCTGTGCGCTTCGGCATAGCGAGAGACACGGTTCAATGCCTGTTGGAGTCGACGCTCCAGAGTAGGCATCTGGGTCGCGCCAAAAGAGATCGAAAGGGCGTCCACGTAGAGCGTAGCGAGAACATCTTCCGGCAGCACCGAGGTGATGACGTTGATGCTGAGGGCAAAGAGTGTGACACTAAGGACACTTTCCTGCTGGACACCATCTTCCTCCTCCATTGGGCCGGAGTGGGTTCCCCCCACCCGTGCACGGAATCGACGATCTCGCAAAAATCCAGATATAAAGATTGAGAGGCATCCCTTCGCCCCTCATGATACCGTATCGCCATGGGGTATCATAGGGCTTCTCCAGATCGAAAAACACCGTGGCGTAGTGCCGTCTACGAAGGGAGGCCTCGCTTACGGCATTTTCCAGTCAGAGCAGAGCATCCCACGTGGAGTGGAACTTACGGAAGCCGCACTGTGCAGAAAACAGATGGCTCCCGCTGTCCAGTAAAAGGCAAATCTAACATTTACCAATTTCTCCATCAACTTGCACAAGCAGGAGATGAGAGATTGGGCGGAAACCGGCCGAGGTAGAGTGATTTCTCCCCAGTTTGCGAAAAGCGAGCACAGTAGCGTTTCGCTATGAATCTGGGAGGATATCCTCAACCCAGATCCTGTTGAACAAATATAACAGAAAGGCCATGCCTCGCTCACCCAAGTGTCGAAGCACGGCGTACGGGACATCGTCCGGACCAGGGGCGGTGTCCGCGCACGAAAAGAGAGCGGAACGCAACTCACTCAGAGTAAACCTGTCGTTGAAAGGTTCTCTGCCTCTGGAGGTAAATTCCAGTCGGCTGCTTTCCGTGAGATAGGGACGCGCATTGAATGCTGGCGGAGCAGCATCCCGGCTAGAGAATGCGGTCGCGAAGGATTCCGCCACGGACACGGGGTCCGAGATTGCGGTCCCATTCTCCTGGAGAACGGGAGTGGGGTAATGCGAGAACTTGCCCCGAATCCTTTTGACTCGCTTCTACACCTCTGCTAGAGGGGTCTTTCCATTAAGTGAATACACGTATGCTCGCCAAGAAGAGCGGCGGGCCTGCTTCGAAATATACCGGAACCTAGCCCGACGAAATTAACTGACAATGAAATCGTTCGGGCAGCGCTTATATCACATGTAGGCATAACGCTTATGTTTGAGGCCCGTCTCACACTCGGCTGACCACTACGCGAGTGGTCGGTGTGCAAAACGGCTAGATGTTCTAGGAATAGTAGTTACGCCCACGGCGATGAGGTTGCCGGAGAAGAACACAGCGGCCTCATCAACCGACCTAAACTCTTCGACTGAGATAGAGAAATCAGTCATTTCCTGAAATGCGGACCACCGCGCCCGCGCTCTCGGGCGGCAGAGGCCCAGGAAATGATATTTGAATGGAAAAGTGATTACTACCATGGAGGTCATCGAAAACCCCCCACCCAAAATCAGGCTGTGCATCAGGAGAGAACAAAGATAGATCGAGGAAGGAAAATGAAGCGGTTCGCGGGCAATGATGCGTAAACTCATCCACATTTAGGACACCTATCTCCAGGTCGGCAAGGACTTGACCCGGGGATTAATCGAGTAGTCTCCCCAGAGAGGTTGTCTACCGTTCAGATCTCCGTGCAAGAGAAAAGGCTTAGGCAACCATGCCACGACGCGGCGGAAGTACTCCGCATCTAAGTCGGCTGACGGTGGAATGTATGCGGAAATAACAGTAAACCTAATCATATCATAGGAAATGCCATCCGATCCGGGTGCAGTGGATCCGCAGTGCTTCAGTGCATTATGGAGCTCATAGATAGAAAAGAGCCGGTTATAAGGCTCATTATCCAAGTTAGGCTCCATAAAGTTGATAGGATGCTGCTCCTGTTCCAGCCTAAAGCACTGGAATTAGATGGAATAGTTGTCTGGGTTTGAAATATTTGCAAACGATCTGGCCAAGACATCGGAAATAGGGGACAAGTCTCCCAAAAGTTCTCCGGCCTGAACAATGTTGGGAGCTGTAAAGCCATTAAATTTCCACAATAGCTTTTTTACCCTCTTCCAGATTTTGCTACAGGGGTCTGCCAACATATCGACGCGATATAACCACCCAACGAGCTCTTTCGAGCTCGTCGAAGGGTGCGTCGCCGTGCTGCCCTTGCTCGGTTACGAGCAAGTTTCTTTACCATTGTGGGGCACCGATGGTAACGTCGGCAAGCCTGTTTACATTCAGTGACAAGTCTCGAGCATTCAGCAGACCACCAGGGCAATTGTGAGCCGGATGGAGGAATTAGCTGCATGATTGAGGCGGGCAGAAGATCGATAGCCACGTCAATATCTTCATGAGGGAAGGACCCATCATGGCTCGAGAGGGGCTTGAACTTAGGCCAGTTTGCTTTTTTTAGTATTGCATCTTTTGCTAGGTGGTGGAGGACTACCTGTACATGGTGGGGAAGTGATCACTGCCTCGCAAGTCCGGATCCACTGCCCAGTCAAAATCAGCTCTACAGCTTGGTGAACAGAGAGACAAGTCGACACATGTAAAGCTGTTCGTCTGGATGTGAAATGATGTGTGGCTGCCATCGTTAAGAAAGCAGACATCATTAGTGCCCAGAAATCTCTCAATCATATTTTCTCTAGGGTTGTTATCATGGCCTCCCCAAAGGGGGTGTCGAGCATTAAAGTCGCCAATCAATAAAAAGGGAGGAGTGAGTTGAGGAATTAAATTAGCTAACTTTGTAGCTAAAACAGCTGTATCTCTTTCCTCACCAGGAGGAAGATATAGCGAACAGACCGAATAATGGCGACTGGAAAACAGGCGGACAGCAATCGCTTGCAGGTCTGTGTTAAAGGAGAACTGGTTGTGGGGAACCCTGTTGTTAAAAAAACAGCAGAACCATGAATTGGTTCTTCGGGGTTCTTATAATATCCCACAAAACCCGAAATGTTGGGTACTCTGCGAGTACCCAAGCAAGTCTCCTGTAAAGCAATACAATCGGGATTGTAATCCTTAAGCAGGAGTTTGAACTCTTCCCATTTAGGGAAGAGAACTTGCAGGTTCCAATGAATAATTCGAAATATTGTTACCGTTTAAGCATAACGGTAGATTTTTTCCTACCCTTAAGGGTAGGAGATTTTGGATTTGAACACCAGCGTCGTGTCATACTAGCCTTAGGCTTAGAGTATGACAAAGGAGGCATCGGAAGCTTGAGTTTTGCCTTTGGTTTTTCTTTAAGAGGTGGCGCATCAGATTTTGATAAGTGGCTGTAAGAGAGAACTGTCTTCACTGGAGAAGCAGAGATGGAAGCAACTCCAGGAGTCGGTTCAAGTGTCGAGGGAACAGACGATGTTGACACAGCTGGTGGTATTGGTTGGGATGGTAGAGGCGATGGTGGTGGCGAGAACATCGGCAAAAAGTTGTGAATTCGATGCTGATAGAGAAGGATGTGGAGTCGGTTTTTGAGTCTTCCTCAGATGAGGGGGTAACCTCCACAACAGCTGGCTCCTGGAAAGGAGCAAAGGTTGGTTCCTTCTCATTCAGGGATCGAAAGAATTCCAAAGCAGAATCAACAAGGGGCAGGGGGAGTGATAACTGGCTTTGGAGCTGAAGAAGAGCTTGGTCTTTTAGGGGCAGGGTGAATATCCAGAGGTGGAATGGATACCCCCTGAGGACCAACTTGATCAACATCCACATGTTCTGGAGCGGTAGCAAGATGCTTAACTATCCTTGGGAAACCAGGAGAGGATGGAAAGTTCCTCTTGTTGGCAACGTCAGAAGCACTGTTAGGTGCTGACCAAGTGTGTTCATCACGAGATGTACGTTTAGGACGGGAAGGACTTTTTACCTGGTCAGGCACAGGAGAACTAGTAGGAGGTCTCTGGCTTCTCCCTTTCTTTGGCCTGGCGGAATGCAGAGCATCAGAAAAGCTCACACCAGGTTGGACATACATCTCCTTTACTCTTCTTCTGGCCTCTTTAAAACTGACCCTGTTCTTGTTTCTAATGGCAATGACTTCTTTCTCATAGAGAAAGAAAGTGCATTGCTGTGATGTTGCAAGGTGTTCTCTACCATAATTAGGGCAGCACGGCTGTTGACAACAGGGCGTCCCGTGATAATCCGATCCACAATTCACACACAACTTTGCCTGTTTACAAAACTTACTTACATGGCCAAAGCGTTGGCAATGGAAGCATCGCCGTGGGTTTTCAACGTAAGGCTTGACTGGGATATTAAGATAGCCAGCCTTAACGTACTTGGGCGGTTCCAATCTGTTGAAGGTCAGGATTACGGTGGCGGTAGGTAACCTAGCGCCATTCACAAACCTGGAAATGCGGTGGGCACTTACAACCTTCTGATTGCTAAGTTTTGATACCAGCCTGTCAACATCGTAATCTATTAACTCTCCCGATCAGATAACACCTTTACAGGTGTTAAATGTCGGGTGCGAAGCAGAGGATACGTCTACAGAAGCTAAAGACTGTAGGGTCTTAATCCGCTGATGCTGTTCGCTTGATTTCGCCTCGACTATCAATGCGCCATGATTACGTGGCCACATTTGGGCAGGTTCGCCACATTTCTCAACAAAATCCTCGATTGCAGCCTTACTAACAAGACTATCGTTCGCTTTCAAAACTAAAAATCGGTCGTAATCCAACTCAGGGTCGACTTCTGACCCAAAAGGATCAGTGTCTACTGTCAGGGTCCAAGTTTACCCATATAACTACATATTTTATTTTTGGCTGCCCCTGGAGCCGAGGGAATGCACTAAATCGTCATCGTGAGTCCAAAGAGCGCCCATAAGCCCAGATGAGGTAACCCGCCCCCCGACTCCCACTGTCGTTTTAAAAACAGCGGAGCCGCATAACTGAGATTCTCTGGACTGTAGTGCAAAGACCTCCCAGAAACAAAATGACGACCCAGGCAACCAAACCTCCTCTAGGGCACGGTCGTGCAGACGATGCCCCCCCCCCCCCAGTGGGCGCATCCGTCGACACGTAGAGAGGCAGAAGAAAGAATCAGTCCAAAAGCGTAGCCTGGTCGAGTACCAAGCGACTATGGGGCCGACAAAGCAATAGTTGCAACTTGTCGAAACAGGAAAAAAGACAAAAATGTAAAAGAGGGTACCTAAGGTACTAAATAACTAAACTAAACTAACCTGTTAAAAATATAAACCTAAATCTACCTCAAGCTAATGAACTACCCACCAAATAATGGGTATTCTGGAGAAGCAGAAGGGAAACGATAGCAAGAGGAGTTGGAAAGGATAGAAATAATTGAAAGGAAAACTGAAGAGGCTAAGCTGGGATCGGACGGGGCGCTGAGTCCCGTCAGCACGGCGGCCAGGATGGAAAATCACCGCTCGGAGGCATCCGACGCATTCGCCAGAAGGCTCCCATCCGAGAAACAGGTCACCTTCGACTCTCCACCAATCAGGCTAGCTAGTGCACTTCTCTGATGGAACATGTTGCGATTGGCTAACATGCTGCAATCAGTGGAACGGATAACTAGAAAGCTTTTGAAGCCAGCGGGCTCGAAAACTTCAGGTAACCCCTGAATAAGGGGCTCCGATATAAATGAGACTCGCCTCTGCGCCCTTGCACTTTTGGTCTTAGTGTGGGACACCGCGCCGGGAGGAGCACCGGGGCCGAAGATGTCGATCTTTGCTTGTTCGGTTGCCGAAACGGCAGCTGACTCGTGCGACCCCCTGGTTCCCGCGCAAGGAGAGAACCCCCCCCCCCCCCCCCGAGTCATTTTTGTCTTGCGTTGTTTCCTTTTTAGGAGAGGAGGGTGGGAAATGAACCCGCTTTGGTCCACCGTCGGAAGGAGCATAACGCCGGATGGACCAGCCCCAGCAACATCCTTCTCCGAGATGGAGAAGATCTTTGCTGTCACAGGGGCAGGAGGTTCTTCCTCTCCTTGTGGATCCTTGGGGGCCTGAGCTGTCCGAGGAGAAGCTTGCACAGGGAGATCAAAGGGGCAGGAGGTTCTTCCTCTCCTTGTGGATCCTTGGGGGACCAGAGATGTCCAAGGAGAAGCTTGAACAGGGGGAGACCTAGGTTCTATGCTTGGCACTGAGCCTCAGTTCGACCTGATGAAGATTCTACCGTCTAGGGCTGGATCACCTCAGGGACCATGTCAATCTCAAGGTGGGTCTCCAGTGCCCCCCCCCCCCCAAGACAATACAGATCCCATTCGAGGAAGCTTTTTCTCATCTTGGGCCGGCGAACTGGCATCCATGAGCCAAGAGAGGGGGACAGTTACACTGACCCCTGCAAACAGGACATTAGAGGGCACAGGCCGATGGGCCCTGCCATATCTTGCTCCCTTAAGGAAGTTGGCTCTATTGATCCGCTACTGGGAGCGGTCAATTATGGGCCACCTGCCTGCTTTCTTGGCAGTTCCCTTCCTTTGGGAAGTAAGTGGGGGACTGGCCCTGGAGAAAGGGAGTTGCCCAAGGGAAACTCCAGGAAGGGGGTGAGGGTGAGTCCCCTGCATCCGTAGGCCTAGGAGAGGAGTAAGCTTTCTCTCTGGTCAAAGAGGTTTGGAGGGTCCCCTGCGAAAACACAGGGGAGGGAGGGGGGACCTTTTCTGCTGTGGAGCTGCCCGAAGGCGACTCGAATGATGTTAAGAGGTGAAGTTTTTAGAAAGACTCATCATTGGGCATGGTAACCCTATTGTTTTCACGGGACGCAAACACTAATCACCACACGTAGTAGCACGCTCTGCGTGGTGTGAATACGGGGACAGCAAAGGCCACTCCTACTGCCTAGTGGCCTGGCAGCCCATAACCATAGCGGCTCAACCTTAGGCTGGGCGTAAAATTGATAAGACTGTGAAAGGAGATATAAAGGTGTGGGTGAAGCATGTTGTTAAAAATCCACCACCCCTCAGCCCCGAATTGGGATGGGTGGATGAGAGGAACCTGGTCGACCTCTACCCTGTGAAATTAGAGGCCGACCAGAGGAAGTTGTGGGAGAGGTTGTAGGGTAAGAAGACAGGGTGTCATAAAGAAGGAGAAGAGGCTAAGCTGGGACAGGACAGGGTGCATGCAGGTTGGTGAGCGGGGAGCATCTCCATGGTCGGAGGGTCTCGATTTACCTCGGCTTCCCCGACATTTAGGCAAGGTGAGGCTAAGCTAGGCCTGCCATTCAGGCGAAAATGTCCGCAAGCTTTATCCATAGAGGATGGTGCTGGCGTAGCCATCTTATATGTGTTTAGAAGGTGAGCAGGTCAATGGCCCAACTCACCCCATAACTAATAGTTGCCTTACGGTGTCAGGCTTTCATCCCTTGCCGCAGGTAGGGACCTCATGGTATACACAGCCACTCGACAAAGGCTCATAAGAGAACGAAAGAGGACTGGGCAACCAGAACCCCTGTGGATATTAGAGCAAGTGTGAAGAGGGTGTGTAGGAGGGTATGTAATAAAGAGAGGTAGAGATAGGAGGGTCCACTAATGAGTAGGGTGGGTGATCACCATTATTATCATACCCTGATGCTAGGTGATCCCAGGATGGCATGCAGCTCTCCACCAAGGGACCATGGGTACTGGGCCTAACTGTCCAGGTGGGAACAGACCTCCTGGTACAAAGTGCGTTAGAAAAGGTGAAGGGATAGCCATAATAATACTAACATACTAATAATAAATAATACTGCTAAATATTATTACACAGTGATTATAATACATAATAATACTAAATAATAATAATATATGATAAATACTAATAAAAATAATAAGAATAAAATAATGCTAATAATAAAACGTAAAATAGCACTGATAGGGAGCGAGGGGGGATGGGGACCAACAACTTTGCCAGGCGCCATCAGTGTTCAAGTCAACCCAGTGAAGGCTTCCTTAATTTGCACTCAGGCCGGGGGGATGTGAAGCCCCTCCAGGTACTAAGCGTAATAGGCCACCCGTCAGTGGGGGCGAGGGGGATGAACACCCCCACTTCTCAGCCCCGACCAGGGTTGAATGGGTGAAAGGCTGCAAAACTAGGCGCCACTCAAGAGAGAGAGGTGAGAAGGGGTTTGTGAGGAAATGTTGAAGGGGAAAGGGGAAAAGTAAATGCGGGGGGGGGGAGATTTCGGCCGAGAGGATACGCCACTACTCCAGATGCCAGGCTATACGAAAGACCCCTTCCAGGTCAATGTGACCCCCCCCCCATCTAATTTAAAGCGCAATAACAACGAGGCTGTATCATGCAGAAAAGAGGGATGTGTAAAGAAAGAGGATGTGTGAATATAGGGGGAGGGAATATATAGTATAGCTGGGAGGGTGCATAATTACGGTGTGGGGGCCGGGAGGGCGCGCAGTTTCTCCAAGTTTCAGTTGTAGCAGATAAAGCCCAGGTTTTCCAACCTGGGATGTACCGCCCTCCAGGTACCCAGGTATAAGTCTCAATAGGGTATCTCCCTGCAGGAGCCTGGGCATGGTCCACATCGACCCAGTCCATTACCATTACACTCGCATCAACAAAACCTTCATACTCGCAGATTACCAAGACAGGCACCCATAACCGGGCTTAGTAGCCTTCTATGAGAGACGCTGGTAGACAGTCTGGGTATTTATTGTTTATACCACAAAGGCGAAAATGGTAAAATCTAACAGGGGAGAGAAAAGGGTGAATAAGAGAAAACAGGAATGAACACAATTGTTTCTAAAGGAGTGGAGCCAAAGAACAGTGACAGCAAAACCTTGTTGTCGCCCTAATGGTGGGAACAAATTTCAAAACTTCCAGGAACAAGTTCGTCAAAAGGGCACTTCCTAAAATTTGCTCTTGGCCTTAACCACGGGATCAACATCTTCACTCTCTCGATAAGGCAAAAACCAATGAAGCAGCTCACCCATCCTCTTTGTTGACATTGGAGTGGCTAAGAAGCGACCATATCGAGCTCTTAAGTTTTTTCATATCTATCTTCTTTGCTGTCCTCGCGTACCCGATGTTGATAAGAGACACCTTCAATGGAAGAAATGGGGATGTTAAGAAGTGACAGACAATTCATCTCAACATGAATAGGACCACATTCTATCGAAATCATGTCACACATGTTTTCAAGTGGTGGGTGGTAACACAAGAGGCAAGTGACTAATTTTCACGACCATTACAGAATAGAAAATAACGAGAATCCATTATACCCGTGGTATCCAATGGTTAGACTTAAGGATACTTACAAGTTATGGCATGGGGAACGGGAGTAGAAGATAGAATATGGAATAGGGCGTTTTTCCTGACACAATCCTTAACACTGCTTAGCAGTTTCAAGTTGTTTTTTTTATTTAAGGCGCCTAAAAGCAAACATAACCCAGAAACAAAAACACTTCCACCCAAACAAATACGCTTCCCCTACAAACAAGAACATACCCCCCCCTCCCACAAACGCCCACCACATTAAGGCACCGGCGGGAGATCCCGTTCCCTCACTAGGGCGTCGAATATGCCCGTCAACAAGCTTATTACACAAAACTACTAGTTTCCCTCAATTTCATGCAGGATTCCCAACCCGGAAGTATAAGAAGGGTTGAAGGAGTCAGTCACGTCTAACTGAAGGCATGGTACCACTTAAATGGAAGGCATGGTACCACTTAAATGTGGTAACGTTGGTGGGGCCCTACATCACAGGCTGTAGACATACAAGGGACAGTGGACCCACCTTATTTGGAGCCTCGACCAAGTTATTCCCGAGGAAATCTCTAATTCTGGCCTCATCAGGATCCTGAGTCCTCTGAGAAGGAAATATAGACTGGCTGAAAAGCTCGGTATCGTCATAACCCGGGTTTGACTGATCGCCTTCTTCACCCTGAAAATATAATTTTTTAAATCTCTCCTGCAAGGGCACGGCCACTGATAAAAAAGAACGGGGTAGGTTTAAAATAACAACGATCAACAAAAGAACACAAAGGGAAAACAACTAAGAGGCGCTCAGTGTCTCAGACACCAGAACCTTGAATGCAGGAGCCTGACAGAAGCACCAGGGACAAGGCATAATAAGCCCCCTACCCCCTCATCCCGGCATAGATACTTCAGTTATAATTCTGCCTGGAAGTGCAAAGCAGTCTTAGCAGAGGAATAAGGGAGTGTGCCATCAAATGACGCTGCATCTTGCGTGTATCCAATTCGGGGACGACAAAAAAGGACTTGTTACCATCTTTATCTCGCTGGTCAAAGTTTGCTTTGATCCATCCCATAAGGTCAGTGCTGAACCTGCTCAGACGGCGCTTATTTGCATATCGCTTCTCTCTGAGGGCTGTCTCACACTGAGCTGACCAACAAAGAAGCAGCGGGCGCGCCAGACAGTTGAAGAATAGAAGCCAACTGTGCATGCCGATGAGGGTGCTGACTCAACTGATAAGAGATGTCATTGAGTTGCACCATGCTCGATCCAAGCATACCGAGGTGGCCTTCCGAGCAGCAGCCCAGCATCAGGAGAGCACAGGAAGACATCAAGCAAGAAAATTAAAGCTATTCTAGTGCATAAGTGTATGAATTTGTCCACATTAAGGACATCAATCTGTACATGTTCAGCCAGTTCTACTAGGACTCAGACTTAAGGAAAAACCATGTAGTCCACTGAAAGGGGTCATCTACCGTTCAGGTCCCGGAGAAGGAAAAGGGCCTTGGCAAATGTTCTATGACACATGGAACTCCATCTCTTAGCTTCACCCTATCCAGGTGGAGCTAAGAGCTACTGTCTGAAGAGGATGCCCCCTACCTCGAATTTAAAGCGAAATACCAACGGTGGTGGATCCCACAAAGAGGAAGTAAGGAGATCTGTAAAGAAAGATGAAGTGTGTGGAAGATATATAGCCACAGATCCTCTTTCAGGCATTGGGACCGGGAGCGGGGAGACAATCCCACAGATGTCAGCCACAGCATTGTTTATGTTATACTGCAGATATCACATTGGGTGTTAATCAGAGACCCATCAACCAAAAGGGAGGGGAGGGGGGCCTCTGACCCTCTCTCATTGATGAGTGGAGGAAAGCTGGTCAGCGGCTAGCCTGCAAAATTAGACGCTGACCAAGAAAAATAGGTAAAGGGCCAAAGAGGCCAAATTGACATGTCTATAAGGGAAAAGTCCAGGTAGTTTCAGAGTAGGGGGGGTTAGGGGGGAGATGACGCGCCTCCGAGTGCCAGGCCAACCCCCATCCAATGGTGGGGAAGGTCAGGTAACCCTTGCACCCGGGGACGATAGGTAGCAAGTCTCCAGAAGGGAAACAGCTAAAAGGAAATGAAAGATGAGTCTCTGAAGCCTGGTCATGCAGATCCCAACAACCCCCAGGAGATTTTAACTGTAATACCACAAAGGCATATTTTTAAGATTTGTTAAAATGGTGAAACTTAAGAAAAAGTGGAAATGTATGGAAAATATGTATATGGCTCAAATCTTCATAGACATTGGGGCCAGTAGGGATACATACATGTGTTAGATGTTACCCCACATCTATTGTGGGTTAATAAGAGAAAAAGGAAGGATGAATGTTAAAAACCACAAGACAAAATGGGGTAAGATGGAGGGATGAATGGACGAAAGCCAGTCTGAGACTTGCCTGTGAAATTAACTGCGGACCAAGAGAATATATGAGAAGTGTGTGAAATGGGGGGAGGGGGGATGATAAAATGGAAATATCTAGGAAGCCCAGGTAGTATCAATCTAGTGAGACAGGAAAGGCATGCCACTTCTCAGGTATCAGGTGTAAGTCTAAATGGGGAACCCCTTTGCTGGGGCATTAGAAAGAAGTGAGTGCTCCTCATGGGTCACAGCCATGCTGGGTACATCAAACCTAAAAGACAGCAGCCCCCAATTGAGCAAACAGGAAGGGAGCCCAGGTGAGAGAAATACCCCTGGGCAGCCAGATTATGAAGATGTCATTTGGAGACCAAGGCCCAAATCGAGTCTATTTGCTGACCTGGCAGCCAAAGCAGTAGTGTTAGGCACCAAATAATACACAATAGGGGTGGGGGAGAACCTCACCCTAATAATTGAGCCACCAACCTCCATGACCCCTCAAGCTGGTCTCTTGCAACTTAGGAGTGTTAAAATGAGTTATATAGAGGTTCCAAAGCCTCTCTTATAAGATGGCATAAGAGTCAGGATTAATGAAATGTTGTAGATGTACTGGTGACAGGTCCCACATTGGCCTGAGACTTTCTTGCGGGTGTTGGGGTTGTGAAGGCACATTTTCCTAGGATACACTTAACACCACCTTGGCACAGCATTCTGAGCCAAAAATAACTAAATGAATGCAAGCGAAATAATATTTTGGTTATACCAAGTCACAAGTTAAATATTCTCTGGTAGAACCATTTTTTTAAATGAATAACACTTCCCCAAAACATAATTTGACCTTGTTTACAAGTGCTTTATTTTTAGAGGGGGTTTCCTATGGCAGTATCTGTCATAAAAATGTTGAAAAGGTTGGTAAGTAGTGTAGATAGGCAAGTTTAGTGGGGCTAGGAGAATATCCTTATCTTACAGCACAAGTTGTAGAAGACGTTTAAATGTGGAGAGGGGTGGGGATCTATCTGGCAAATTGCACACACAATTTTTTTTTCCCTGAGACCATATCATTTCCACCCTGTGGGAAATCAAAGAAGAAAAAAAAGAAGAAAATGAGCTGGGATGGGGGGATACAACTCTCCGACCTCTGCCCTAGTTTAGTATGACAGGTCCTTTGCAAAATCAAGCAGGGGAATGAATTGGGATCAAAAGCGTGATTTGTAAATAGCCACTTTTGTTCATTTACTTACAACATCGGGGCAGTAATTGTCGTTGTCATTGGGGTTGTCGTAGTTGTAATCCTTAATATCATCATCAACCACAGTTGGGGGGGTTTCAGGGGGCTGCCTCCGGATCATGATTCCAGATCGGAGGTACAACCTGCAGAGGAAGATGAATACTGATGAAGAAAATAAGTCATTATGAACTCAATTAGATTGACAGTCCAAGGACTCATCTGTGGAAAAGATGGTGACAAACAAGGGGGCATTGGCGCAGTCATAAACAATAACTGTTGGGTCTGCAAAACCAAATTTAGAAGCAACATAAATAAATGCTGATACCAGGTTTTGCAAAGTTCTATTACACTCATATTTTAAAAATCTTTTGAGAGGATTATGTGATAGAAAAGTTTGTCAAACAAACTTAGTGCTCTACTTTTCCAGCACATGTCATTAAAATGTCATTTCCATTGTGTGCAGATGTGTCAAGATTTTTAAATAAATTTTAAGAGCCCATCTGACAACTGCCTACTAGGGCAAAAGTCGCTATAATCAAATTACCCTAATACTAGGCTAGGATAAAAAACAAGTAACATGTAAATAACAAATAAAGATAAAAAAAAAAACAGCACAGAAGCATGTGACCTACAACAGAGTCAAATAAAGTGGAGGCCATCCTCCTCCAAAAAGTCATATAGTCCGCGAGTCTGTGTACACAAACCTGCTCCAAGTACAAGTGGTAGTGACCCCTCATCCTGGTACTGGGACAGGTAACGCAGTTGTTGCAATTAGGGACCGGCGAATGCTGCATTAAATGGCGGTGCACCCCGACAATTTGGCTGAGAGAAAAGCCTTTGAAAGTGCATGGAAGCTAAAAATGATTGCGCTCACAAAGAACACCTTGGAGGCCATGGTGTTCAGGACTGTCAAGAGCTTGAGGTGCATGGAAAGGCCTCCGCTCACCGACCATCTGCGAGAACCACGTCGGGAGCGCTGTCATCACCTTCAATGACTTGAAGAGTCATGGCAATCAAATTCTCATTTTTTCTGATGAAAAAAACTTCATGATCAATCCGGTCATTAACAAGCAGAATGACCATGTGGTAAGTAAGCTTGGCCAGGACAGCTCTGAGGTCCGCTACCTGTCCACAACCACAAGCTTCTGTCATGATGTTTGGAGTGGTGGCTTCAGATAGTCAGCAGATGCCACTGGTGTGGTTCATGGCCAGTTAGTTAGAGGGACACCTTGGCAATGAAAATTTTGCACTGGATGAGAAAGATCACAAAGAAGGTGGACTATGTCATTCAGTAGGCTGTTGTCCCACCCACACGGCTAAGACTATGCAAGAATGGACTTTTGGCCACCACAGTCGTATGACCTATATCCCTTCGACTGAAGCGTGTGGGTGCATGTCCGCCACATCAATGTCAATGAGCAGAAGTCCTCCATTAACTGTAAGTGGGGCAATGTGGGTAAAGATGTTGTCTGCAACATTGAGGAGCTTGTAGGTCTTACCTGGAGCGCATGCTCAGCACGGAGGGTGCCCACATTGATTAACATTATAATGTAAACACACATTTATAGGTTAAAATAATAAAAATGTGTCTAACTGCATAAAAACTATCATTGTGTCTTTGTTGAGAGCATCGCAACAAGTGTAACACAACTTTTTCAATATCCCATAAATGACCTTGAAAATACTTTTAAAATGAAAGAAACTGTTTGAACCAACCAGAGCATTTTAGCTCAAGGTTAATTTGCAATAGAACTTCCTAACTGTTGCATGAACCACTAGCACAGGGAGGGGTGCTATAAAATTCCCACAACATGCAACAGCCTTGCTCCACTTTTAACTGGTTACCTCAGTAGAGTTTAACTTAAGACACGCCCCTCTTAATTGTGGTAATGTTGACAGGGCCTACAGCACAGGCTGTAGGATACTCTTTATCTTTTATTCTCCTAAGCAGTGAGAGGGAGCATAGATGTTTTCTGCACCCAGGGAGCTAGAAACAACAAAGAATGGCCTACTCCCTTGCGTCTTCATGCAGGATCCATTCCCCTTTAATCACAACACCTTTGAGATTGCCATTCCTGCTTCCATCCCCTCTTGGATCACAGCAGGACTAAATTGTGTATCTTGAGTTTGTGACTGCAACGCCTTTCTGGAACACAGGTCCTCTCATCTTCAACCTCTCTACCTGTTTCAATACTTTGAATTCTGTGCTCTTCTCCACCAAGGATTTTTTTCTTTCTATGGCACCTATCTGGCGACTGCCTACAAGGCATGTCACTTAATTTCCAGCCTAATATACTAGGCTACATATCACCATACTTATTTCAAGCCTAATACTAGGCTACATATCACCATACTTAATCTCAAGCCTAATATACTAGGCTACATTAAAATAAAAACAAGTCAAAAACACAAGGCACAAAGCAAAGGCAAGAGAAGGAAGTATGCTACAGCATCAGTGGGAGGCCTGCCTCCACCCGCTGCAGGATCATGCAACTAACACCAGAGAATCAAATAAAATGGAGGCCAACCTCCTCCAAAAGGTCAGATAGTCCACAAGTGTCTGTGTACAAATTAGTCCTGGGTATGAGGGACAAGCGGTAGAGAAATGGCTAACATGTGCCAAGATCACCCAGAGTGTGACATTCAACAAGAATGTGCTGGCCACTCCAGGGGACAACGCAGTTGTCACCCCCATCAAATGGTGGTACATCCCAATTCAAGAAAATAGAAAGCAAACTGAAGCTGTCGCAGCATTGGGGGGTAGGTCCATGAGAACAGTCGCAGCACAATGACATGCAACTTTAAGTTCCCCTCGGCCATCTCCTAACTTTTTCAAAGCTGCCTTCATTACTGCTATGTAGTTTATTTGTGAGGAAGAGCAAAACGCTGG
The DNA here is from genome assembly GCA_963969495.1 of Ceratothoa steindachneri. Taxonomy (NCBI): domain Eukaryota; kingdom Metazoa; phylum Arthropoda; class Malacostraca; order Isopoda; family Cymothoidae; genus Ceratothoa; species Ceratothoa steindachneri. The sequence continues at coordinate 35,851,689 of OZ018321.1, read as the reverse complement.
TCTGGTTGCCCAGTCATCACAGTCTTTGGCACCCTCATTCCTAACAAATACAGCAACCCAGATGAAGATAATCTTGAAATCTGCCCGGCTCACAGCAACTGTGGCATCATGAATACTGTGAGCGCTCAGGGCTCTTTGTTAATCAATAAAGATCACAATTTAGTCTCCAAAAGTGTATTGCAACCAGCTAGCCTGTAAAAAGAGATGTAGCATCTGTAGAGGCCCGCTAATTTCAAAAAAGGGATATGGCAGGAAAGCCGATCCCCTCCTGGGAATTGGAGCCATCCCTGTACAGTGGCTTGAAACCAGCATGACATGAAGAGTGCTTTTAAAAGGTTGAACACAAAGCTCTGGGCACTGTGGAAGCTTTGGAGCAGAGGCATGGCGACAAATTGTAAAAGGTGGTACCTTCCAGGGTGATGTCCTGGGCAGAACCAGAGGCACCACTGGCCTGGAGAGAGCTACACCGAGCTCTCAAAGGAGTTTCCTAGCCCTAAACCCAAAGACTTAGGGTATGAGTGGCATAGGCACCATCAAGATCAGCTGCAGAAAGCCATTGTCAACTGATAGAGGCATTGGGATTGCAAGTACAGGTAAATAATGCACTGTGCACAGGGCAGAGCTTCCACAATACATGGTTAGGCTGTAATTGCATAAAACTTATATGTAGTCAAGCTTCAGACAAACAGAGGATTGATAGAAAAAGCTGGCAGTAGCTCTATTAACACCCTAGGTGCTGAACATCACAGAATGAATGTCTATTGGATGGGTAATATGAGCCTACCAGGTGAGGCGTTGGTTGAAAACAAGACCAAGGAAATGGTGCAAATCCACTACTTCAAGGCAGACCCATTTAGGAGCAGAAGTGCAAGGAAAACTGAAACCAGTGCACTTCAGCATAGCAGGAGATGCTGTTCAATGCATGTTGGAGTTGGCATCTGGGCTGCACCAAAAGAGAATGAAAGGTTATCCACATAGAGCGTAGTGAGAGCATCTTCTGGCAGATCCAAGATGATAACATGACAGGAAGTTTCAAAGGTAAATTTAGAGTGTATGGACTAAGGCGATTGAGGAATTTTTGAAGGAACATGAAAGTTATTGTAGGTAAAAAATGGGAGAGAATATTAGTTATGGATGAAAGAACTAGGCAAGTTTTTGGAAGGTAGATTAAGTGATTTTTATAAAACAAATATAAGTGAACAAAGGTATGAAAGGGTGAAGGAGCGCATTATAACTCTGGTTAAGAGAGTGAAAGTCGGTGTAAAGTATCAGAAGACAAATATGAGGAACCAAAAATTGGGTAGAATGAAAGTTGATTTATATATTAATAGGCTTGAGTCTTTGATGAGGAAGAAATTGGCGATGAAGCGATAAATAATGACAATAAGGAGTTAATGCAAAAAAACTTTAGTACACTCCCATTAATGCAGTTGTTTATAGTTCCTTGGGAGCAGATCACATCTCTGCTCTCTGACTGCTTGGGAGATTTAGGATGAAAGCTTTGATTGTTCAGAATGTGCTGGAGGCTCCAACAACATTACCACAATTAGGTGGGGCCGCACTTTCTATAAGGCTGTCCTGAGGGACCAGGTTAGAGGAGAGGATGACTGTTGTATGCTGTGTGAATTTTATAGCACTCCTTGTGCTAGCAGTCCATGCAACAGCTGGGCCCACGTGAACTATGTAGATTCAAGAGAAAAGAGAAAATATGATGCATGGGAGAAAGCTTGTTGTTGTTGGGTGTTTTGGAGATTATGGAAGATTTAGAGTTTAAGGGATATGGATGAGAGGAAGAAGAATACAAGTGGTGTGCCTGAGTTTGATCGTATAAGGAAGCCTTAATGTTGAATTAAGTGGAAGTCATGGCCAAGACTTCCAAAGAGGGTGTACATGGGCCAGAAGCAGACCCAAAGTCGAAGTGGGAATGCAGTGAGAAACAGGCAACAGGAGATGCTCCTCCTCCAGGGGCAAGTCTATATGCCACCCCATTGTAGGGTCCTTAATGGGGAATGTCGCAAGTGAGCCAAGAGATGAGATTTACAACTACTTGTCAAGGCTTTTTGAAAATGGTTTGTACCCAGTAGATAACAGTGATCATCACAATCAATGTCATAAGTCTAAAAAAAAGGTCATGGGAGATTTTGAGAAGGGTATCAGGTTCTATTGCAACCAGAATTTGAATCTGGGTATTCATTTTATTTTAGAACATTTAAGGCCTTTTTTCACCTTTTCTTGGCTCTAGACCAGAGCAGAAAAGATAGGGAGATTTAAAAGGTGGAAATAATTTTCTGAGAGAACACACCACATTCTCTTGGGGCACTGGGGTCAGGATGGCAGGTCACAACTGCAGATTTCAAATGTAGGTGAGGTATTGCCATGGCTACACCATCTACCCCTTGCAGGCAGGGTTGGCAAAAAACCCCAAATTTTGAAAAAGCCTAATAAAACCTGGGTTTTATTCTGGGGTTTTTCAAAAAACAAATGCTACAAGCATTAGAATAACATAGAAAAAGAATAGCTATCTCTACTTTTATATAATATTAATAATTACTTAGTTTAATAATTATATTATAGTAAGAATAGATTACAGTAACAGATCACTGATCGAGAATTTGGGGTATCCATGTCCCATGATAGCCATAACCTGTAGGAGAGATGAATTATGAGTCAGTATCAGAGAAATAACCTTAATTTGATACATATTTGTTTAAATTATAAACATAAATATGAATTTTGAATAAAATAATTATAAGTAGCATTCATTTCTTGAAAAAAAAAACCCAAACCAAGGTTTTTTCAAATTTCACATGAAAAAGTCCAAAGAACCCAGGTTTTTTGATTTGCCCACCCTGCTTGCAGGGGGATAGATGTAGCAGTATAGGTTGACCAGTACAGTAGGGTGGTGGTCAAATTATAGTGAAAATAAAATTTTTATTTTTTCATTGGTGCTCATTGCTTATTCGTTGCTGCTACATGAGTGAACATATGAGGTGAAATTAGAAGAAAATCAGACTTCGTTTTAGGGTATGCTACGCAGCAGCAATGTTTCAACTCTATTGTGAATTGTGGCGATTGTCAATTCTGGTTAGACAATTCTCTCAGTTGCCGAAGCATGATGTGTTATGACGTCCTTCATTTCGTTAGCAGGTGAACATGGCTTCTTCTAAAAGAAAACAGACGCTGGTATATGCTGTTGGTTCAACTCTGGAGAAAATCCCAGAAAGCCGCCTTCCAACAAGCCATCAGGTAATTCAGATTTCTTGGGACACAATGGGAGGGCCTTTGTCAGTCTAGTTCTGATTCTATGAGGTTATGTCTACTTTGTTTTCTCACTATAATTTAAGTTTGCTTATTTCCTGCATTATTATACTAGTAACATACTACTCCTGAATTGCATAAACTGTCTCATCCTGTTTGTTGACTGGGCATCGTTGCTGGATGAAATAACTCAGTAATTAATTATAATTTTTATTGTGTGTCTCTGTTGATGGCCATTTGTCCACCTTGTTGTTTTTCTGAATTGTGCCCCAAAGAGTAGCAAGCTCAATAGCTCATTAGTGGGCTTTCGATACATATGCGCCATTGTGCAAAAGTGTTGTATGGTGTGTGCTTTGCTTGTAAAATAAATATACTGTTTGTATCAAAATAAAGTTGAATTTGAATTAGTTTTCCCTGGTCTTGTAGCAACCCTTTCTTTTCATCTTTCCAGGTACTTCAGCGGTACTTCCACCACCTGAAAATGGGGACACCAGGGTACACTACTAAGCGCAAGGCAAAGACGGAGACAGTGCAGGAAGTGCTAGGGATCTGGGAGAAGGCTCGGATACCAACTATCGAGGAGAGGAACATTGTTCGGAAGCTGGAAGGTATGGTTGGAGAGAGGGGAGGATTGATTGCCTCTTTAACATCAAACACAAAAATTGGAACTCCCTGATCAAGATTTCCGAAGACAAAGCCTTTCTCTTAGACCAGGAAACCCAGTGCAAAGGGAGGGATACATGGATCTGGAGGACAAAGAACATACCAGAGCTGAGAGGAAACGGCTAGAGAGAGCTGAACATGATCAGGCACATGGAAAAGCTGAAGTACAGCGGCTAGAGAGAGCTGAATGTGATCAGGCACATAAAAAAGCTGATGTACAGTGGCAAGAGATCTCCAGCGAGGGCGTCGTGCTCCTGTCAAGCAGTTCATCCTCCGACACATCCTGCCCTTCTCCACCGAAGATCCCTCATATGGAGCAGACTCAGGCCCCTTCAGCGCATCCTAAGTTCATAGTCACCCCTGAGATCGCAGCTGCTCTTGACAGAATGAAAACTAGTGATCGAAATGCTGTTTATGTTTTGGCAACCACAGCAGAAGCCCTGGGAGGAGCTGCAACTGCTGCAAGTGACCTCCCCATCAACCGATCCACCATTAGGCATTCAAGGATGTGTCATCAGAGCAATACGACGTCCTCTATCAAGGATCAATTAACGGCATGCCAAGGGATGGCTCTCATCGTCCATTGGGATGGAAAGATCCTTCTTGATGCCACTGCTCTAAGTGGAATGGTGGACCGACTTCTTGGTGTTCCTCGGCTCCCTGGAGGAAGAATTAGTGAGGCGCTAGCGGAGGCAGTGGTGTCAGTGCTGCGGGAGTGGAATCTGGAGAACATCGTGGCTTTGTGCTTTGACCCGACCTCATCAAACACAGGCTCCTCGGCAGGCTGCTGTGGTAATGACTTCACATGTCATTACCACATCATCAAAGTTGTGGTTGGGCATGTCTTCACGGGTCCTCCACTAGACCAGATGTTCTTCTTTTCAATAGATTTAAGGATCATTGGGCCTTCGTGGACCAGGGAGACTACGAGGATGGATGGAGTGACCCGAAAATATGAAAAGCGTTCAAAACCAACAAGGAAGCCATGGAGAGTACAAAAGCATTCATTGCTAATGAACTTCAGACAAAACAGGACAGGGATGACTACCGCGCCTTCCTTGAGCGGGTGCTCATCTTCCTTGGGGGAACTCCAGGTCGTGGGGTGAAGTTCCCCAAGCATGAACCAATTCACCATGCTCATTGGATGGCGAAGTGTCTGTACTCCCTCCACATATTCCTGTTCTGAAAACAATTCCGACTGACAGCTCGAGAAGCGACCATCATCCGCGAGTTCTCCTTATTCTGCAGCCTGGTGTACTGCCGAGCTTGGTTCCTGGCCCCAAGCCACAGACAGACGCGCCGTCCCATGATCTCCGGTTGCTGCAGGAGCTGAATGCGTTCTGTACCACCGAGACCGTGGCGAAGGCAGCATTGACGGGGTATCGTCAGGAACAGTAAGCGACTTAACATCAAGGGAAAACAAATTCCCCAATCCCTCAGCGAGTTGGCCAACGTGACCAGCACTTGCTTCTTCAACATGGTCGGACTAGATAAGACTTTCCTTGGAAAGGACCGCATCTCCTGGAAAGAGGATAAATCGTTCTAGTCTGGTCTGCGTACCCTCCAGGGGATGAACCCCCTCAACGACATGAAAGTGATTGAGGACTACAATGCCTCGATCACCAAAAACGAAGACCAAAAGCAGTTCCTCCTTCAGCAGATCTCTGAACGCCGCTGAAACTTCCCAAATCTGAAAAAGGGTACTGTTGTCATGAAGAAGTGAGGGGGATTTTCTTGTCTCACATGTGAGAATGCACTCCTGTTTTGATTGAATAAATATAGAACGTTCATTTCCGATATTTTTTAGCAAGAAACAAGTGTCATGAGTGTATTTTCAGTTCATTTTTAGAACTTTAGTCATGTGTGGTTGGTATCATACATATATTATTTTTTTTTAAGGGACTATCTGGCGACTGCCCACTTGGGCATAAGTCGCCGCAAACAAACAGCCTAGTTCTAGGCTACTAAAATAAAAATTTAAAACAAAACAACGATAAAAAGGGAAGATGACAATTAAGAAGCAAGCTGCGGCGTCGGGGGAAGGTCCCCCTCCCCCCGGCGTAGGATTTTTTTTTTTTTTAAATTAAGCGGCTATCTGGCGACTGCCGACTTAGGCATTAGTCGCCGTAAACAAACAGCCTAGTTCTAGGCTACTTTAAAAATTAAACAGGGAACAATAAAACGAAATAACAATAAAAAAGCAATAACAAAAACAACAACAACAATTAAACTGTGTTAAATGAAAGGGAGAAGGCCAGCCTCCCCCAAAAAGTCAATAAGTCCACTAGTCATGGTGCACGCACTCGTCCCGAGTAGAAGGGACAGGCGGTAGCGACCCCGCCCATCCCGGTACCGGGACAGGTATCGTGCGCGAAGATCACCCAGACTGGGACATTCGACAAGAATGTGCCGAACAGTCTGGGGGACGACGCAGTCGTTGCAATAGGGCGCAGGCGAGCGCTCCATCAAGTAGCGATGCGTCACACGAGTGTGTCCGATTCGAAGACGACAGAAAGCAACCTGAAGCCGCCGCGGCATTGGGGGATAGGTCCATGGGAACAGTCGCGGCGCAATGGCACGCAACTTTAAGTTCCCCTCGACCGTCTCCCATCTTCTTTGCCAAGCAGTCCGAAGAGCTGCCCGTATTCCTGCCAGGTAGTCAGTGTGAGGAAGAGCGAAACGCTGGTCCGGTCGCAGAGTCCTCGCGGACTCTTTGGCGCCCTCATCGGCGCGCTCATTCCCCGCAATTCCTACATGTCCAGGAACCCAGCAGAAGATAATCTCGACATCTGCCCGGCTCGCCAAAACCGTGGCGTCACGGATTTCGCGAACCAGGGGATGCAGAGATTCCAATGCCCCGAGAGCACTCAGGGCGCTTTGTGAGTCGCTATAGATCACAATCCGGTCTCCGAACCGGGCACGTCGCGTAATCTCCCGTACCGAGTGGTGTATTGCCACCAGCTCGGCCGTGAAGACAGACGCAGCGCCTGGTAGAGCCCCGCTGACTTCAAACAGAGGGGATACGGCGTGGAAGCCGACCCCCTCTTGGGACTTAGAGCCATCCGTATACACTGGCACGGTACCAGCGTGACACGATGTGTGCTCCAAAAAGGTCGAACGCAATACTCCCGGCGCAGTACAAGCTTTGGGAGCAGAGGCGTGGCGACAAATAGCCAAATGTGGTACCCTCCAGGGTGGCGTCCTGGGCAAAACCAGGGGCGCCACCGGCCCGAGAGCTATATCTACCTCTCGAAGGAGTTTCCTGGCCCTAAACCCAAAGGGCTTAGGGTATGACTGGCGTCTCTCGGCGGCATAGGCACCATCGAGATCAGCTGCGGATGCAGTGAGAGCTGTTGGCGACTGAGGGAGGCGCCGGGCTCGCGCGTACAGGCGAGTGATGCACTGCACGCGGCGCAGAGCGAGTGGCATCTCCCCAGCATCGACCAACAGGCTCTCAATGGGGGAAGTGCGGAAGGCACCGGTCGCAAGGCGAAGGCCGGTGTGGTGGATCGAATCCACCTTCCGCAATAAACGCTCGGCTGCGGATGCATAAAACTCGCATCCGTAGTCGAGCTTCGAGCGAACAAAGGATCGATAAAAAAGTAAGGCGGTAGCCCTATCAGCGCCCCAAGCGCTGAACGTCACGGAACGGAGAATGTCCATGGCGCGGGTACAAGAGACCCTAAGGCTGCGAATATGAGCCTCCCAGGTGAGGTGTCGGTCGAATACAAGACCAAGGAAACGGTGCGACTCAACCACATCCAGGCGCACCCCATTAAGAAACAAATCTGGGTCGGGGTGAAGCCGTGGATGGCGGCAGAAGTGCACCACCTTAGTCTTGGCCAAAGAAAACCGAAACCTGTGCGCTTCGGCATAGCGAGAGACGCGGTTCAATGCCTGTTGGAGTCGACGCTCCACAGTTGGCATCTGGGCCGCGCCAAAAGAGATCGAAAGGTCGTCCACGTAGAGCGTAGCGAGAACATCTTCCGGCAGCACCGAGGTGATGCCGTTGATGCTCAGGGCAAAGAGTGTGACACTGAGGACACTTCCCTGCGGGACACCCTCTTCCTGCTCCTTTGGGCCGGAGAGTGCTCCCCCCACCCGTACGCGGAATCGACGATCTCGCAAAAATTCAGATATAAACATTGGGAGGCGTCCCCTCGCCCCCATCGTGTGGAGAGTCTCCATGATACCGTATCGCCATGCGGTATCATAGGCCTTCTCCAGATCAAAAAACACCGTGGTGTAGTGCTGTCTACGAAGGAAAGCCTCGCAGACGGCACTTTCTAGTCGGAGCAGAGCATCCGACGTGGAGTGGAACTTACAAAAGCCGCACTGTGCAGAAGACAGATGGCCTCCGCTGTCCAGGAAATAGGCTAATCTAACATTTACCAATTTCTCCATCAACTTGCACACGGAAGAGGTTAGAGAGATTGGGCGGAAACCGGTCGGAGTAGAGTGATCTCTCCCCGGCTTGCGAAAGGCGAGCACAGTAGCGATTCGCCAGGAGTCTGGGAAAAGACCTTCCACCCAGATCCTGTTGAACAAATCTAACAGAAAGGCCATGCCTCGCTCACCCAGGTGTCGAAGCATGGCGTACGGGACATCGTCCGGACCATGGGCGGTGTCCGCGCACGAAGCGAGAGCGGAACGCAACTCACTCACAGTAAACTTGTCGTTGAAGGGTTCTCCGCCTCTGGAGGTAAAGTCCAGCCGGCGGCCTTCCGCGACATCACGACGTGCATTGAATGCTGTCGGAGCAGCATCACGGCTAGAGAATGCGGAAAAAGCGGTCGCTAAGGATTCCGCCACGGACGCGGGGTCCGAGATTGCGGTCCCATTCTGCTGGAGAACGGGAGGGGGGTCCTGCGAGAACTTGCCCCGAATCCTTTTGACTCGCTTCCACACCTCAGCTAAAGGGGTCTTCCCGTTAAGTGAAGACACGTATGCCCGCCAAGAAGAGCGGCGGGCGTGCTTCGAAATATACCGGAACCTAGCCCTAGCCCGACGAAATTCAGCGACAGTGAAATCGTTCGGGCGGCGCTTATAGCGCATGTAGGCATAACGCTTCTGTTTGAGGGCCGTCTCACACTCGGCCGACCACCATGGGAGTGGTCGGCGTGCAAAACGGCCAGACGTCCTAGGAATAGTAGTCAGGCCCACGGCGATGAGGTTGCCGGAGAAGAACTCAACGGCCTCATCTACCGACCTAAACTCCTTGACTGAGATAGAGAATTCAGTCATTTCCTGAAATGCAGGCCACCGCGCCCGCGCCAAGCACCACCGAGGTGGTCTCTCAGGCGGCAGTTGCCCTGAAAAGGATATTTGAATGGGAAAGTGATCACTACCATGGAGGTCATCGACCACCCCCCAATCAAAATCAGGCTGTGCATCCGAAGAGCACAAAGATAGGTCAAGGCAAGAAAATGAAGCGGTTCTCGGACAGTGATGCGTAAACTCATCCACGTTTAGGACACCCATCTCAAGCTCTTCGATCAGATCGGCAAGGACTTGTCCCCTGGAATTTATGGAGTAATCTCCCCAGAGAGGATGCCTGCCGTTCAGATCTCCAAGCAAGAGATAGGGCCTCGGCAACCGTGCCATGACGCGGCGGAATTCCCCCGCGTCGAAGTCAGCTGACGGTGGAATGTACGCAGAAATGATAGTATACCTCCTATCCAGGTGCAGCTGCAAAGCCACTGCCTGAAAGGAGGTATCTAAAGAGAAAGGAAGAACGGAGACATCATGCCGGGTGTAAACCGCGCATCCCCCAGCCCGGCCATCCCGCGGTGGTGGGGTCGCAAGACCCTTATACCCCGGGAGGGCAGGCAGCGGGCACGCGCCTAGCATGGTCTCCTGCAAAAAAATAGCTAACGGGGAACGGGACGAGACGAGCCTCCGCAGCTCCTCCCAGTTGGCCCGGAGTCCACGGCAATTCCATTGAAGGAATATGCCCTCCAGGCCTAGCTCGGAGGAAACGCGGGGGCCCTCCTCGAATTGAAGACCCTCACGGGAATGGCCGTACGCTTCCCGGGGGCAGAACCCCGGGCGCTGTTGGCCGGACAAAGCGCTGAAGGCGCTGTCGCCTTCGAGGACTTATTGGGGGAGGTTGGGCTCGCCATGCGAGTCTTTTCCTCCCTCCGCCTCGAAACCTTAGGCGGGCGTTGCGGCTTGGGAGGCGGGGGGCCCTCTTTTCGAGGAACCACCGTCTCCGAGCCACTCGCTCCACCTCGGGGCGTGGGCGAAGGGGCCGAAGCTCCTTTGTTGCTGTCCTCCTTTCGGGGAACAGCTTTAGGAACCCCGGAAGATGGCCTAGCGACCATCTTCAGGGGTGTTGCCTCCTGTGAGTCTAACGACTCGGTGGAGGCACGTGGCCGTTTCGCCTTACGGGAAACGGTCACGCTGGGGGAAGAGGGGGGAGCCCTGGTTTTAGCCGGGGCTGGGTGTGAACCCTTTTTGCCGCCAGCTCTACCAGGGGAGCGCCCGGGTGTAGTAGAGCCCGCAGAAGGGCTCCGAATGGGCGCGGAAACAACCGTGCTCGTTGGCCTGGATGGGCTAGGAGCAGAGGGTGCTTTTCTAACTATTGAGGCATATGTCGTCCCAGGCAGAGCCGGGCGCGCCAGGACCAAGTCCTTAGCCTCGCGGAATGAGAGTCAATCCTGGGCCTGAACGGCCAGGATTTCTTTCTCAAGGAGATATGCACCACATTGCTTCGAAGAAGCAGGGTGCGGCTCTCCGCAATTGACACACTTGGCCACACACGATTTGGACTTATCGTGTGCGACCTTGGAGCAATTTACACAGACTTCGGGTGACCCCGATTTTGCACGTCTACATGATCGATTTGTGTGGCCGAAGCGGTGACAGTAATAGCACCGCCGCGGCAGTGGCACGAATGCCTTCACGCGGTAGCGGTACCAACCGGCACGCACCGACTCAGGGAGCTTGTCACAGTCGAACGTGACGAAGAGTGTAGGGGTGGGTCTCGAGGCCCCTCCCTGTTTTCTCATCACACGTTCGACCTTGACCGCCCCATGGTCGGCCAGCTCTAGGGTGATGTCTTCTATGGAGTAGTCAACGAGTTCCCTCGCATAAACTACTCCTTTTACAAAGTTCATGGTAGAGTGCGGCGTCACACTCACCGGGGTGCCATGAAGTGTCCGAAGAGCACTTATCTTGGCCGCCTCGGCGGGATTCGCCGCATTCGCCAGAAGGCTCCCGTCCGAGAAACGGGTTACCTTCGGCTCTCTACCAATTGCACTAGCTAATCCTCTCCTCTGATGGATCATGTTGCCCTTGGACAACATGCTGCCATCAGTGGAGCGAATAACGAGGAAGCGTTTGAAGCCAGCGGGCTCGAAAACGCCAGGTAACCTCTGAATCAGGGGCCCCGATGTCATCGAGGCTCCGCCCTGTGCACTTTTGGTCTTTGTCATCGTCAGGAGCTCCGTACCCGGGGAAGCAGAGGGCCCGGATGTGCCGATCTTGGCTTGGTCACTTGCCAAAGTGGCAGCAGACCCATCCATCCCCGTAGCCCCCGCGGATTGAGAGGAGCCCCGAGTCTTCTTCGTCTTTTTGGTCCTTTTCTTTTTTGGAGAGGAGGGTGGGGAATGAACCCGCTTCTCACCCCCGCCGGTAAAAGCCCCCAGGCCAGATGGACCGGCCTCAGCCAGGTCCTTCTCCGAAATGGAGAAGGTCCTGGTGGTCGCACAGGCATCATCCGGAGGAGATCCCTCCCCTCCTTGTACTGCCTGAGAATCTACAGCCGTTTGATGAGGACCTTGCATAGGGGCGGATTCGGGTTCGGTGCTTGGCGCCGAGCCCGGATTCCCCCCCATGGAAGGCCCTACCTTCTGAGGCTGGTTTTCCTCAAGGACCATGTCTATCACAGGAGGGGCCTCCAGTTGGCCATCCCCTCCCAGGACATTGCAGGTCCCCTTGGCAGCGTCATAAGTCTTTAGTGGGGAGGCACAGGCCTTGACCCCGGCAAGGTTTAATATTTTTGCCAGCAGGTCTTTTGAGGGAAGCGACCGAAGGGGCCTGGCTTCCCTCTCCCCCCTAAGGGGGTTTGCCCTACCGAGCCGCTTGTACGAGGGGCGGTCGGCAATGGGCTGCCTGCTGGCTTTCTTGGCAGTCCCCTTAGAAAGCAAAGGAGGGACTGCCGCTGGAGATAGGGAGGTGCCCGAAAGCACCTCCAGAGAAGGGGGTGAGGGGGAGTCCCCTACACCCGTAGGCGTAAGCCTCCTCTCCGGTTAAAGAGGTATGGAGGGTCCCCTGCGCAAGCACAAGGGGGGGGACCTCCATCTTTTCTGTGGAGCTGCACGAGGGCGGCTCTGTTGTTTTAGGGGGAATTAAGGGGAGATGGTTTTTTTTTTCATCATTGGGCATGGTGACCCTCTTTGTTTTACGGGACGCAATCGCTCACCACCTCTTGCAGTAGCCCGCACTGCAAGAGGTGCTTACAGGCCCGGCAGAGCCAGGCGCCGCCATTTGGGACCACCCCTCCCGCCTGGTGGCCTGGCAGTCCTTCGGCATGGCGGCTCCACCTTAGACACAGCGTAAAACAGATAGAATGTGAAGAGGAGAGGAAAAGGGATGTGAGGAAGGTATGGGTGGGGATGAAGCAGGTTGTTAAAAAACCCCCATCCCGAACCGGAGCTGAGGGGTTAGGGAACAATGTCCCCTCCCCCCTCAGCCCCCATCCGGGGTGGTTGGCTTGAGAAGAAGGTCAGCATTCTACCCTGTGAAATTAGAGGCTGACCAGAGAAAGTTGTGGGAGAGGTTGTATGAAAAGCGACGAGGTAGGGGAGAAATCGGGCTATCTGAAGGAAGGACGAGAGGCTAAGCTGGGGCCGGACGGAGCGCTGGATCCCGTCAGCACGGCGGCAAGGATGGCAAATCGCCGCGCCCCTTACGGGGCCCCGGCGTAGGAGTGTGTGACCTACAAAGAAAACAACAAAACCTAGTTAAATAAAAGGGAGAAGGCCAGACTGGTATCATACAGAAGGCTGATCATTTTCTGTCCCATGGCATACCCTAAATAATGTTCGATCTACTTTTTGTAGATGATGCCCCAGTATAACATTGACAATTTTGTTGTTGAAAAAGAGTATCCAGGTAATATGGCGAAGGGTTTACTTCTATCTATTGTCACAATCACTCTCCTGAATGGTGGTATGGGTTGAAGATTTTTTGTAGGAGTTGGGTGATATTGATATAGAGTGACCGTGCTCGTAATTTTGCCAGGACTGAGGTGAAAAAAAAAAAAAAAACAGCTGGTGCAGGGCTAGAAGCCAACAAAGTGCTTAATAATAGTGAAAAAGTGAGTTTTCCAACCAAAAAGTGAGCAAGTGACTACAGTATTTAACTACCTTATTTTTCTAGAAATTTAAGTAAAAGTAACTTTTTTTATGTGCCCCAACCACATATGGCAAGTTAAGATCAAAATAATAGAATATAATTGAATTAATAAAAAACTACTTTGAAAATGTTTAAGCAGATAAAGTAAACGGTAAATTTAATCCATTCTATTAATTTAACCAGGAAGGGGGAATGGCCTGCTCTGTTTTATTTAATAAATTTTAAAGTTATAAATTGATAAAAAAGTTAAGATATTACGAAGTTATAAACACTAAGTTTTTTTCTGCTTTTTAGGAAAAAAAATTCTGATTAAAGAATTATGATTTTTATTGATAGATTTTTTGCACTGAATTTGATTTACACCAGTTTTCTTCAACTTTTTTATTAATTTCTTCTAACCCTTGTAGCATCGCCTGTGCCTCATACAGCAGTGTGATGGCAGCCTTTCTTTCCTGAGAGCCCTGTATTTTCAAAACATTTAATTCCTCTTCCTTGCTACTTAAAGAAGCTGCAGTTTCTTTTAGTTTATCTAAAGCTTCTTCTTCCATTCTCTTTTTATTTTCAATCTTCTTCTTGAAGGAGTCGCTTTTCATCCATGTAAGCCTGATATCTTGTGTGAGCAAAATAGGCTCTATTTAGCAATTCCTTGCCAATTGAAACAATTTCTGGATTATTTTCATAAATAGATAAACTATCTTTAACACAATATTGCATTTAAAGTTCTCTGACACATTGAAGCTCTAAAATCAGTTAAAATTCTACCAGAAGCAGAAAAACTTCTTTCTAGTCTGCATTTCCATGAAAAACAAAACCACAAGCCAAGCCTTCACAACAGTACACAATTTTTTGTATATGACTTACTATATCATGTGTACGAAAAATGTATTGTTTCCAGTATTCTTCCATCCTTGCTTTTTTGAACTCATCTTTAACTTCAGTGCCATCATTCATGTAAATTTTCCATTCATCCTCCAAATCTTCTTTAATATTTACAGGCAAAACCTTTGCTACTTTTATTACATGTATATAATCGCCCGCCCGAGGGCCTTATGAGGCCTTTCACTTTTAGACTCTTATTTGCCCTGATTATTATGATAATTCATCTATTTTTTGTCAAACTCTTATGTTAGTAATTAATCATCTAATTAAAATACATAAATGGCTTAGGTCAGTCCTTCTTTGTTTGTAAACAGAGATTTAGTTCAAGGCCACACCATAAAGCGACCGTAAAAAAAGGGACTGATTTATGGTTCACAACATCTAAACAGCTGTTTTTGGGGGACTTCATTTTTTTTAATACACTTAAGTTTTTTGTTTATCATCCAATTAAAATCATTTAAAAATCATTAAATTAAAATCAACATGTTATTCAAAGCGGACTAAGGGGTAAAAGCCTATTCAGCCAAAAAATAGGTGAAAATATGTTAATTTTTCATTTTTTCGCAGAATTTTAAAAATGATTTCATATAAAATAATTATCAATAAGAAATATACATATATATTTTTTTAATATCTAATTTTGCGACTGATTTCTAGGGTGTTAGTCACCGTACTCAACCTAGCCCAAATCTAGGCTATATTAAAGGCAGAAAATATATATATATAAAGCGAGCTCCATTAACAGGGGAAGGCCGCCCTTCCCCAATGAGGAAGAACACGCTCCAGAGTCAAATATTAAATAATGGGGAGAAGGCCGGCCTGCTTCAAAAAGTCTAAAAGTCCACAGGTTGATATGCACAAATCCATCCCGGGTACAAGGGATAGGTGCTAGCAACCTCGCTGATCCCGGTACCAGGACAGTTAACATGAGCGAAGATCTCCCAGACTGTGACATTCAACAAGAATGTGCCGAACAGTCTGGGGTTCGAAAACAATAGGGCGCAGGCGATGCGTCACACGAGTGTGCCCGATTCAGAGATGACAGAAAGCAACCTGAAGCCTTCTTGGCATTGGAGGGTAGGTCCATGGGAACAGTCGCGGCGCAATGGCACGCAACTTTAAGTTCCCTTCGACCATCTCCCATCTACTTTGCCAAACAGCCCGAAGAGCTGCCCGTATTCCTGCCATGTAGTTGGTGCAAGGAAGAGCAAAACGCTGGTCTGGTCACAGACTCTTTGATACCCTCATTCCTACATGTTCAGGAACCCAGCACAAGATAATCTCAACATCTGCCTGGCTTGCCGAAACCGTGGCATCACAGATATCACAAACCAAGGGATACAGGGGACTCCAATACCCCGAGAGCACTCAGAGCGCTTTGTGAGTCGCTATAGATCACAATCAGGTCTCCAACCAGTCACGCCACGTAATCTCAAGTACCGAATAGTGTATTGCCACCAGCTCAGCTATGAAGACAGATGCAGCGCCTGGCAGAGCCCCGCTGACTTCAAGGAGCGGGGATACAGCGTGTAAGCCGACCCCCTCTTGAACCTTGGAGGCATCCGTATACACTGGCACGGTTCCGACCAGTGATGTAGAAACTTTGGGAGCAGAGGCGTAGCGACAAATAGCCAAATGTGGTACCCTCCAGGGTGGCGTCCTGGGCAGAAGCAGGGGCGCCAGCGGTCCGAGAGCTATATCTAGCTCTCGAAGGAGTTTCCTGGCCCTAAACCCAACGGGCTTAGGGTATGACTGGCGTCTCTCGGCGGCATAGGCACCGTCGAGATCAGCTGCGGATGCAGTGAGAGCTGTTGGCGACTGAGGGAGGCGCCGGGCTCGCGCGTACAGTCGAGTAATACACTGCACGCGGCGCAGAGCGAGTGGCATCTCCCCAGCATCGACTAGTTGGCTCTCAATGGGAAAAGTGCGGAAGGCACCGGTCGCAAGGTGAAGGCCAGTGTGGTGGATCGAGTCCATCTTCTGCAATACATGCTCGGCTGTGGATGCATAAAACTTGCATCCGTAGTCGAGCTTCAAACGAAAAAAGGACCAATAAAAAAGTAAGGCAGTAGCCCTATCAGCGCCCCAAGCGCTGAACGTCACGGTACGGAGAATATCCTTGGCACGGAGGTATAGGAGACCCTAAGGTTGCGAATATGAGCCTCCCAGGTGAGGCGTCAGTCAAATACAAGACCAAGGAAACGGTGCGATTCAACTACTTCCAGGAGTACCCCATTAAGAAACAAGTATGGGTCAGGGTGAAGTCCTGGATGGTGGCAGAAGTGCACCACCTTAGTCTTGGCCAAGGAAAACCGAAAACTATGCGCTTCGGCATAGCGAGAGACGCGGTTCAATGCCTGTTGGAGTCGACGCTCCAGAGTAGGCATCTGGGCCAGCGCCAAAAGAGATCAAAAGGTCATCCACGTAGAATGTAGTGAGAACATCTTCCGGCAGCACCGAGGTGATGCCGTTGATGCTCAGGGAAGAGTGTGACACTGAGGACACTTCCCTGCGGGACACCTTCTTCCTGCTCCTTTGGGCCGGAGAGGGCTCCCCCCACACGTACGCGGAATCGACAATCTCGATATAAACATTGGGAGGCGTCTCCTCGACCCCATCGTGTGGAGAGTCTCCATGATACCGTATCACCATGCGGTATCATAGGCCTTCTCCAGATCGAAAAACACCGTGTCGTAGTGCTGTCTACGAAGGAAGGCCTCGCAAACGGCATTTTCCAGTCGGAGCAGAGCATCCGACGTGGAGTGGAACTTGCGGAAGCCGCACTGTGCAGAAGACAGATGGCCTCCGCTGTCCAGAAAAAAGGCTACACTAACATTTGCCAATTTCTCCATAATCTCCGGGAAGAGATCCTGCACCCAGATCCTGTTGAACAAATCTAACAAAAAGGCCATGCCTCGCTCACCCAAGTGTCGAAGCATGGCGTACAGGACATCGTCCGGACCATGGGCGGTGTCCGCGCACGAAGCAAGAGCGAAATGCAACTCAATCAAAGTAAACCTGTCATTGAAGGGTTCTCCGCCTCTGGAGGTAAAGTCGGGCCGTGGGGCTCCGCGACATCACGACGTGCATTTAATGCTGGCGGAGCAGCGTCCCGGATAGAGAATGCGGAGAAAGTGGTCGCGAAGGATTCTGCTAGAGGGGTCTTCCAGTTAAGTGAAGACACGTATGCCCGCCAAGAAGAGCGGCGGGCGTGCTACGAAATATACCGAAACCTAGCCCTAGCCCAACGAAATTCAGCGACAGTGAAATCGTTCGGGCGGCGCTTATAGCGCATGTAGGGATAGCGCTTCTGCTTGAGGGCCGTCTCACACTCAGCTGACCACCACGGGAGTGGTTGGCGTGCAAAACGACCAGACCTTCTAGGAATAGTAGCCAGGCCCGCAGCGATGAGGTTCCCAGAGAACTCAACGGCCTAATCTACCGACCTAAACTCCTCGACTGAGATAGAATTCAGTCATTTCCTGAAATGCAGACCACCGCACCCACGCCAAGCACCACCGGGGCAGGCTCTCGGGCGGCAGTGGACCAGAAAAATATATTTGAATGAGAAAGTAATCACTACCATGGAGGTCATGACCATTCCCCAATCAAAATCAGGCTGTGCACCCATAGAGCACGAAGATAGATCGAGGAAAGAAAATGAAGCAGTTCTCGGGCAGTGATGCATAAACTCATCCACATTTAGGACACCCATCTGGAGCTCGTCGATCAGGTCCGCAAGGACTTGACCCTGGGGATTGATAGAGTAGTCTCCCCAGAGGGGGTGTCTACCGTTTAGATCTCTGAGCAAGAGAGAGGGCCTCGGCAACCGTGCCGCGACGCGCGGAAGTCGGCTGACTGTGGAATGCAAGCGGAAATAACAGTATACCACCTATCCAGGTGGAGCTGCACAGCTACTGCCTGAAAGGAGGTATCTAAAGCGAGGAGAAGAACGGAGACATCATGCCGGGTGTAAATTGCACATCCTCCCACCCAGCCATCATGTGGTGGTGGGGTTGCAAAACCCTTATACCCCGGGAGGGTGGGCAGAGGGCATGCGCCCAGCATGGTTTCCTGCAAAAAGATAGCTCATGGGGAACAGGAGACAAGCCTCTGCAGCCCCTCCCAGTTGGCCCAGAGTTCATGGCAATTCCATTGAAGGAATATGCGGGGGCCCTCTTTGAAGAGACCCTCACGGGAATGGCTGTACACTTCCCGGAGGCAGAACCCCAGGCGCTGTTGGCTGGACAATGTGCTGAAGGCGCTGTCACCTTTGAGGACTTATTGGGGGAGGTTGGGCTCGCCATGCAAGTCTTTTCCTCCCTCCGCCTCAAAATCTTAGGCGGGCATTGCCGCTTCAGAGGCGGGGGCCCCTCTTTTCAAGGATCCACTATCTCCGAGCCACCCAGCCCACCACTAGGCATGGGCGAAGGAGCCGAAGCTCCTTTGTTGCTGTCCTCCTTTCAGGGGGCAGCTTTAGGAACTCCGGAAGATGGCCTGGAGACCAACTTCAGGGGTGTTGCCTCCTGCGAGTCTAACAGCTCGATGGAGGCACGTGGCCGTTTCGCCTTATGGGAAACGGTCACGCTGGGGGAAGGGGGGGGAGAGGAGCCCTGGTTTTAGCCGGGGATGGGTGTGAACCTTTTGTGCCACCAGCTTTACCGGGGAAGCGCCCGGGTTGAGTAGAACCTGCAGAAGGGCTCCGAATGGGCACGGAAACAACCATGTTCATTGGCCTGGGTGGGCCAGGAGCAGAGGGTGTATTTCTTAGCATTAAGGTGTAAGATGTCCCAGGCCGAGCCGTGCGTGCCAGGACCAAGTCCTTAGCCTCGCGGAATGAGAGCGGATTTCTTTCTCAACGAGATATGCACCACATTGCTTCGAAGAAGCGGGGTGCAGCTCTCAGCAATTGAGACACTTGGCCACACACGATTTGGACTTATCATGTGCAGCCTTGGAGCAATTTACACAAGCTTTAGGTGACTCCGACTTTGCATGTCTACATGAGCGATTCGTATGGCCGAAGCGGTGACAGTAATAGCACCTCCGCGGCAGTGGCACAAATGCCTTCATGCAGTAGCGGTACCAATCGGTACGCACCGACTCAGGGAGCTTGTCACAGTCGAACGTGACGAAGAGTGAAAGGGTGGGTCTCGAGGCCTCTCCCTGTTTTCTCATCACACACTCGACCTTGACTGCCCTATGGTCGGCCAGCTCTAGAGTGATATCTTCTATGGACTAGTCCATGAGTTCCCTGACATAAACTACTCCTGTCACAAAGTTCATGGTAGATTGCGGCATCACAGTCACTGGGGTGCCATGGGCCATCAAGTGTTGAAGAGGACTTATCTTGGCTGCCTCAGGAGGATCTGCAGCATTCACCAGAAGGCTCCTGTCTGAAAAACTGGTCACCTCTCTACCAATCACACTATCTAAAGCTCTCCTCTGATGGAGCATGTTGCTTTTAGCCAACATGGCACCATCAGTGGAGCAAAAACGCCGGGTAATCTCTGAATGAGGGGCCCCTATGTCATCGAGGCTCCGCTATATGCACTAGCACTTTTGGTCATAGTCAGGGGCTTTGCACCTGGGGGTGGGACAGAGGGGCTGGATGTGCCGATCTTGGCTTGGTCACTTACTGAAGTGGCAGCAGACCCATCCATCCACGCATCCCCAGCAGATGGAGAGGAGCTCTGAGTCTTTTTTTTTGTGTGTTTTTTTTCTTTTTAGGAGAGGATGGTGGGGAATGAACCCTCTTCTCCCCTCCACAGGCAGGAGCCGTCAGGCCAGATGGACTGGCCTCAGCAAGGTCCTTCTCTGAGATGGAGAAGGTCCTGGCAGTCATAAGGGCACTGGTCAGAGGAGAAGATCCCTCCCTTCCTTGTACTGCCTTGGAAACCCTAGCCATTTGAGAAGGACCTTGCATAGGAGTGGACTCTAGTTCGGTGCTTGGTGCCAAACTCAGATTTGCTCCCATGGAAGGCCCTACCGTCTGAGGCTGGGTTGCCTCAAGGACCATGTCGATCTCAGGTGGGGCCTCCAGTTGACTATCTCCCCCCCCACCCCAGGGCATCACAGGTCCTTGTCTTGGGAGGCACAGGCCTTGACCCCCGCTAGATTTAATATTCGAGTCAGCAGGTTTTTTGAGGGAAGCAACTGATGGAGCCTGGCTTCCCTCTCCCCCCTAAGGGGGTTTGCCCACAGAACCGCTTCAATGGTAAGCAGTCGGCTATGGGCTTCCTCCTGGCTTTCTTGGCAGTCCCCTTGGAAAATAAAGGGGGGGACTGCCGCTGGAAAGAGGGAGGTGCCCGAAGTCACCTCTAGACAAGGGGGTGAGGGGGAGTCCCCTACACCCATAGGTGGAGGAGAGGAGTAATCCTCTGAGAGAGCACAAGGGGGAGGGAACCTCCATTTTTTTTCTGTGGAGTTGCCGGAAGACGGCTCCATTGATTGCGAGGGGAAAAGGAGAAGGGTTTTTTTTTAAAGAGTTGCATCATCGGGCATGGGAACCCTAATATTTCTATGGGATGCAGACGCTCATCACCCATCATCCTTCGCAGTAACCCGCTCTGCAAGGGGTGCATACAGGCCTGGCAGAGCCAGGTGCCACCATTCAAGGCCACCCCTCCTGCCTGGTGACCTGGCAGCTCCACCTTAAGCACGGCGTAAAATTGATAGAGTGTGAAGAGAGAAGGAAAAGGGATGTGAGGAAGGTATGGGTAGGGAACATTGTCCCTTCCCCCTCAGCCCCGATCTGGGATAGTTGGCTGTGAAGAAGGTCAGCATCTACCCTGTGAAAATTGAGGCCGACCAGAGAAAGTTGTGGGAGAAGTTGTAGGGCAAGTGATGAAGTAGGGGAGAAATACAGGCTGTCTGAAAGGAGAAGAGGCAAAGCTGGGGCCGGATGGGGCACTGAGTCCCATCAGCACAGCGGCCAGGAAGGCAAATCGCCACACCCCTTACAGGGTCAATATAAATAAGCAATTTTTTCTAGAAAATGGCATTGGCTTAGAAGCAGTAACTAAAATGTAACAATTCATTTCTTCAGTTAACAAGAAATAACTTTGTGCAACAAGCAAATATTTCCAATCATAATTCTAAATATGTAGAAGTCTATTAATAATTTTTAGGTTAAATCAATAGAATAATTCTTTGCAATTAAAATGATATATTATTTGATTTATGATAAAGGATTTAAATATTTTATTTTATTATTTTCCATAATGAGGTAGTAAGGATAAATTGTTTCAGGACAATTTCAAAGCAATTCGCTCAGCAACTAATGGGTTAATAGCTTCCAAAGTTATTCAATCTTTATTCAATATAATTTTTTTTATTATTATTCCTGCCAGAGCAAATAATAATGAAAATATTTCTTCATAGAGAACATGAATAAGTGGATTATCTGATTGGAAAGGCCCAGTAAACTTTATAAAACAATTTGCATTGGAACAAAGAAAATATAATTCCAGTTTTAAGAGAGGGTCACTAACTACTTTTATTATGTTCTTGTAAGATTTTGAAGCTGTGACCCACTTTTCTTTTTCTGGAAGATAAACAGTAAAATGATCTATCATACCTTCCCACTGTTCAAGCGCCCTTTCTATTGATGATACCATGGTCAACCACTTTGTTGTACAATGTTTTATAAATTTATGGTTTGGTTAAGTGAAACTCATCTTGTATGTTTTGAAATGATTCCCATCTTGATGGAAAACCATAAAAAAAGTTAAATAAATAAATCAAATAAAAAATCAGATGTCTTTTCCATACACAGCTAAACCGTTTAGAAAGGCATTATGAATAATATGGATATTACAGCATCTAATAGTTTTTTTACTTCATACACTAAAAACTTCTTCATTGATTAGTCTATATACTTTTTTTATTTACATTAGGGCCATCTCTACCAAGCATAATTAAATTTTTTAAAGACAGGTTCATTGCTTCAATGGCTCTCAACAAATGCTTTACAATTATTTCATTTGTTGCTTTACCTACGAAATAGGAAGCCAAGTGTATCAATAGTACTCCATCACTACTTTTTTACCAATAGATAATGAGCAGTAATTTGTAATTCTTTTTTTTTCTGCACTATTAGTTGTTTCATCAAAAGCTATGCAGTATCAGATAAGTCATTTTGCAAGATTTCACAAAAATAAGGCTCTAAAGCATCTGTTATTAAGTAAGTAGCTTTTTTCCTGCTTAAAGAGAATAGGTCAGGATAGCCATTTGAAAACATTTCTTTAAAAGTATCTCTAATATTATCCAAATTAGCTCAGCTTTAGCAGCATCACTTTTTGGGGAGCATACCTGCAATACATCTTTTGGAACATTAACTTAGAAGAACATCCAGACAGTTTAGTTGCAATGGTTGCAGCTTTGCTTTTATTTCTGTTCTATGCTTCTCTGTCAATAAATGTTCCACAGCCTGAAATCCCTTTTTTCCTCATATATTACTGAAGAGCAAACTGTGCACAATATTTGCACAAGACTTTTTTAAACAGCCCACTATAAAATTTGATGTCCCAGAGAATCCTTTTTTTTCAAACCAAGTATTGTTAACAGAACACTTTATCATTTTGTAAGCTTTATAATAAATACACCTAAAAAATATCTTTCTGAATTTTTTTTTATTATTAAGAGTGTGCAAAGAAACTAGAGATTTAAATAGATTATATAAACTTCCTCAGTCAGAATGTATATTTATCTGATGAGTATCAACTTAGCTCTACTATTTCTCCTCTAGAGAAACTTGGAAAGTATTTGTATGCAAGAAATTTTTCCTTAAGAGATATCCGGACAAATAACATCTAAAGGAATAAATTACTAAATGACAAATGAAATCCATTCTGGTTCATCATGAACAGAATCAAATGAAAGAGAGGCAAGACAGTAATATGAAATCTTAGGGGACCTGAAAATTGCTCCATCCTTCTACCCTAGAAGTGATGATCCTGTGTAATATGCCAGCACTAAATCCTGATTCCATTGAGGTATCCAAAAGAATAAAGCAATTAAAAGGTAGTCATTAGCTAATTAATAAATATAAATTTACTGTCATACTGTCATAATTCAGTTCTTTTTATTAAAAAAGCCTTGCAAATACTAATATCAAGATATTATATAGGTATATACCTAATTTTCACTACACTAGTTAACCATGTACTACAAGCACCAAAACCAATGAATAAGATTAAATATCCCTAAAAAATCTACCTCTGAATAAATTTTTAAAAATATAATCTTTTTTAATTTATTCATGTCACATGAGGATAAAATGACAGCTAATAATGTAAATAAAAGTGAGTAATTAATTTAGATAGTGATTAAAAGTAAGATTGAAAAAAAAGTGAGAATAGTGAGTCACTCCCAGCCCTGCTGGTATTAGTAGCCAAGGCCCCAGTCGGTCTATACTCGACTATAGACCAACTGGGGTTGTAATTTTGCCGGGGCTGGGGTGGAAAAAAATGGCTGGGGAATGGTTGGCCTATAGATATTGATGAGTATGTTGCTAGTTGAATGGAGAGGGTAGAATCTATAATTCAGAGCCACAGTGAAGCAAAAAAGCCTTCCTGAGATGGCTATCAGTACAAATGAGTAAAAAAACAAACTGTACTAGCCCTCTCAACACACAACCCAAACACCATGTCAATCACACTCATTTGTGACTTACTCGCTGAGTTTGGCTGGGTCATAATGCTGGTCAGCAGGCAGAGAATTGTTATGTACACTCCACTTCTTGACTGTCAGTTGTGAGAGTTTGGTTGCTCTTCGGAGCACTGAAAAATGCTTCTCCACATCCATGTCTTTATTGTACTCCAAAACAACATTTTTCTTTTGCTTCTCTTTTGCCTTGATATTGTTTGCTTTTTGGCTCGAGAGGGACCCTGCAATTGAATGGCTGTTAATTTACAAAACTTCAGAACCCACATTAAAACAGTGGGTCCCTCTCTGAAATATGCAACCCTCTTAAGTAAAAACCAGTGAGGGTATTATTTTGTACAGAAAGATCTGTAAAGAAAATGATGAAAGCACAAGTGAAATTGTGTGCAAGATATATAGGCAGATCTTCCTGCTGGCATTGAGGTCAGGAAGGCACACAATCTTCCAGATGTCTAGGGCATATCTAAACTATAGAGTTTGGCAGCTACTAAAAAAGATGCCAGGACTCCATCAAGAACTTACAACACCCAGTGTGGCTTAACCAAACTCTAAAGCAGTTTCCACTTGGCAAGGACACAGCCCAAAAACCATTGGCAAAGCATCTGTGTATTGCTCAGGTCTAATATTTATCAGCTTGTTTAAGGTATTCACTGAATTACACCAAGAAATCTTTGAATTGTCACGATGGGGTAGTATTAAGGATCCTGATATAAATGTGATGGGAAGCCATATTTTTTCAAGGCGTCTACCTGGTGTCTGCCTTCATGGGCATAGTCCCTGAAATTAAAAATGGTAGCCTGATCTTAGGCTACATAAAAAAACAAAGAAAAAGAGATACATGGGCAAGCGCATGAGCATGCACCCAATATCAAGAAGTTAAATAAAATGGAGGAGGACAGTCTCTTCTAAAAAGTCAATTCAACCACAGTCAGAAGTAGACAAAATGTTCTGAGTACATGAAGCAAGTGGTAGCAACCCCTCCAGTATACAGGCAGCTAAGGTTAGATATTAAAACTTTTCTTCAAATGTTAGTTAGCAAAACACCAGGGTACATACAAATCAGAGTTGGATCTGTACATGAAGAGTTTTACCATAATTTCAAATATACTGATTATGATTATTCTACTTAATTTCTTATAAGAGGGTGATTTGATGAAGTTATATGAACCCCCCTCCCCCCATTTCCTTTCAATAATGGACAAGGTCCCCTGACTGGATAATGAATTCACACAGAGTTCAGAAGAGCATGGGGGAGGGGATCCTTATTTGGAGAAAGGGTGCAGGAAGAGTGGAAGTACTGTGTCTTGACACTAATCAGTGAGCAGGAAACCATTCATGGATGAAAAGAGATCCACTCAGTCTGATCCACAATTAACTGGATGGTGGAGAGGGTGTATCAGTGTATCACCCACTATAAATTCATGAGAAGTCACTATTTGAACCCGATTCTGCAAGAATGTAGGAGGTCAGGGGTAGTAGGTTATTTAAACATGTTTAGTTTTAGTAATTCTAAAGATTAACATAAAAAAATCGGCAAAAGGCACAAGCATTTTCTTGACTTTTTTTTACCCTCAAACAATGAAAAATCAACAAACCTGTTTCTTCATGTCCATTCAAATTCACACTACTATGGTAAACCAGAGAAAGGGCCCTACTGCACAAATGGAATAACATTTGTTGGTGATTTTTTACCATAACTAAACATTTAAATAACTGCCTCTAATCTTCTACATCATGACTTGGAAAATACTACTTTTGAGTACTAATAACTCAGAAAATAGTGCTTTTAACACAGAATAAATAGCAACAGACAATTCAGCAAGGACTATAGAATAAATTGAAAGTAAAGATTTTTGCAAAAATGATGGGGTAATTTTGAATAAGGGTGTAAACATTCCCCCCCCCTCCAGTTTCTTCCATATGGCATAAACGTTGCTCATGGGATTGTTCAAGGATTCTTGTATTTCAGAATCGGGTTAAATATTCACTTTTTATGATTTTATAAAGGGTGATACAACCATCTCTGCCATCAAAATATTACTCCCAGGACACTATTACAATGATACAAAGAAGTATGACATGATTTAGTAGCCTAAAATACTTGCACCTTAATTATTAAGAATTACCAAGAAAAGTAATGTGTTCTATGAAGCAAGGGTGGCTGAAAAGGATGGTAGCATAGGGATTTCTTGCCTAATGACATATGTGGTCTATGTCTACCTCAAACTGGATGAGCCACATAGGGATGAAGTTTTGTGTCCATTCTTACATTACCAAGAATTGAAGTCAGTATCCAACTTATGTTGCCCCCAGCCATGGCCCCTCTCATAATCTTAGCAATGGGGCATGTCTTAGTTGTGTTTGTGATGCACATGAGGTAAATAAGTGAGGGAAACTATCTGATCCTTGGTGGAAGTGTGGCATTGTATATGCTTAGTTTTGGCAGCTGACTACACCTGAGCCTTGCCAGGGCAACTTATTTGTGGAGTTGGTATTAGTTATAAGATTGTCAATAAATAAATTAAAGTGGATATAAAAGACTGAAATAACAAAACAAGATGGCAACCAAAAAGGGGAGCGACATAAACCGTGTTGGAGATAAGTTAGTCAGTGTGAAGAAAGCCAGTATTATGTATAGACATGCCAATAATAGTGAGGAAGTCCTGGCCAGGCAATAAAGAATATAGTACCAGGAATCACTCAATTAAGGTGCAATAAGTAAATTTCTTATAAGAAAAGAAGAAAAATTATTCAAGAGAATTTGATTCTTATGCCTTAAGGGAGGACATTGCTTTGATTATATCAATTTACAGTAAGAAGGATCTTTCTTATGGGTTGATATCCAGGGAAATGGGATTGATGAGGTGGTTTGGAGCCAGAGATTGTATGTTTTGCTGGTCCTTTCTTTTTATTACAAGAATACAAAGAGAGAACATGGAAAAAAAACTTCATTAACAAAAAGGTTATGTTAAAACCTGGGCAAAGTACAAAAGGAGGAGGATATGTTAAATCCTCATTAACTAGAGAGGAGGAGGAGGAAGGGCGGCAAGGGAGGGACAGGAAGAAAGCAGGTCTTGA
The DNA here is from genome assembly GCA_963969495.1 of Ceratothoa steindachneri. Lineage (NCBI taxonomy): Eukaryota > Metazoa > Arthropoda > Malacostraca > Isopoda > Cymothoidae > Ceratothoa > Ceratothoa steindachneri. Next base: position 35,824,785 of record OZ018321.1, on the reverse strand, counting down.
GTCACAAGGACCAAAACAGCCATGGCACCTAACTGGCCCGCAGTATCTTATATAGTGGAAGCAGATTACACTTGCAGCCAGGCTAGACTTGGCCGAAGGCCCTAGAGGCGCCATCGGCAAGGTTCATTTTGCTTCTAATGTAGAAAATATTCAGTGAAGAATGAGTTCTATGTGAAACATAGAACTTGTTCAATTTATGATACAAGTGCCACTGACCACCATTTTTTTCTATTACAAATTTATATAAAATGATTGGTGAAAAATGTGTGCGGCAACTTTTTATTTATATACCAAATGTAGGAAGGGATAAACCGTACCCACTGTTTTACTTAATACTCATTTTAGTGACTTTCAACATTTTCTGGAATGCTCACAAACTTAAGAAGTTTACTACCTTTCTTTATTCCAGTTGATATAGTTTTCTCAAGCTTTTATCCTAATAACACTAATAACATTCACTTTAATCACTGGAAATTCTTCTAACACTTTTTTCACCAACCATTATAAAAAAATTTATAGAAAAATAGTAAGTGAGAGTTAAAACTTTTATAGTAATATGAAAATAAATGTAGGCAAGTGATGATCAAATCTCATAACATGTTAATCGGCATAAAGGCTCGGCAAATCACAAAAAATATGCTGATTATGCCAGTGCCGATTGATACATCATTACTTATTAGCACAAGGAACAAACTCTACTGATCATTTTAAAAGTATCCTTATTGGTATTTCCCAGTCACATTCTTGTTCGTGTGCACTTAAGCAGTCCCTTTTGGTGTGCATTCAAGCTCACATCCCCATCTGCAGACTGCACTAAAGGCAAGGCTGGATGGACTTCTCGCTTCCAGTTTTTACCAAAACAGTGTAGTGAACAGTTTTCCTGATATTAAACTGAGCTCTCTCACTTTTAATTCTTTATAACTTCCACACTCTATATGATCTGGATTTGTTTGGTAGTTATAATCTTTTAGGATTCCTTCCACCTTTCTTACAAGAAAATTGCCTCCACTTTATTTCCCAAATTGCCTATTGTTTTTAGAATACTTTTTAAAAGTATGTATTCTAAAAACAACAGGGAATTGTTGAAAAAATTACATCAGGGTTCATTTTTAATATGTTGGAGTATTGCAAATGTTACTTCAATTATTAAGGTCTTAACCTATTCAACTTGATGATTACAGACCTATCTCTTATAAACTGTGTTTTATCTAAGATCTTTGAGCACTTGCTGGCCAAGCATCTCACTATTTTGATACTAACTTGTTACCACCTAATAAGTTTGGTTTTAGAAAAAGTCTGAGTACCTTTGATGCCCTCTTTTTCACACACTATGATTTTTTTAAAAAAATTTAGGAGCCCATCTGGCAACTGCCTACTTGAGCATAAGTCACCGTACTCACTACAGCCTATGACTAGGCTATTTTAAAAAAAATAACAAGGATAAAAAGATAACAAGAAGGAAACATGCTGCAGCGTTTCCTTCCAAGTGGTAGCAGCCCCGCTTATCGTGGTACATGTGCACAAAGGTCACCCAGATGGACATTCAATAAGAATGTGCCGAACAGTCTGGGGGACAAAGCATTCGTTGCAGTAAGGTGCAGGTGAGCGCTCCATCAAATGGGGGTTAGGTCCATGGGAACAGTCCCAGCGCAATGGCATGTAACTTTAAGTTCCCCTCTACCATCTTGCTTGCCAAGCTGCCCATATTCCTGCGATGTAGTTGGTGTGAGGAAAAGCGAAACACTGGTCTGGTCACCCAGCCCTCGCAGTCTCTTTGGCACCCTCATTGGCATGCTCATTCCCCACAATTCCTACATGTCCAGGAACTCAGCACAAGATAATCTCGATATCCACTCGGCTTGCTAAAACTGTGGTGTCAGAGATATCGCGAGCCAGAGGATGCGAAGATTCCAATGCCCCAAGAGCACTAAGGGTGCTTTATGAGTTGCTATAAATCACAATCCAGTCTCCGAACGTCGCACACCATGAAAGTGTTTCAATGTTGGTCATGAGTCAAGACTCATCTCTTGCTATTAGTTCAACTTTCGATAGTTAGACATAAAGCACTCTTGTACAAAATTACATCACTTTGCATGGGTGACCGCTTCTTTGAAGCGCTATCCAAGTTCTTGAATAACAGAGCAGTGTGTGTGTGTCAGTTTATGGTTACTTTAACTTATTTAGTTCAGTTGAGCCTGGTGTTCCTAATAGCAGTGAACTTAGCTCCATCCTTTTTATTGTTTATTTGATAGACATGTTGTTTGAAATAGTCTGGAATGATTACTTATGCTGATGACACCACTTTGTATGTAATTATTAATTTTCCACAGGATAGGCAGCAGGATTGCTGATGTTGTCAGATGTAATGTCTCCATGATCATGTCCTGGTATGATTATTGGGAAATGAAGTTGAATCTGAGCAAATCTCTCATTATGGTTATTAGTCAATCAAAGATTGACTAATAATATTGCCAATGGTATTACAATTCCAAATTGTCACTCACCCAGGTTACTTGGCCTCACTCATGATTCCAAGCTTACTTTTGAGTTTTGACTATCATTTGCATTCATTCAGCTGCAACCTCAAATTTCTCAAAGAATTAGTTTGCTGTAAAAGTGCTGCCCAATATATTCCACATATTTATGTCACTAGAAATGCTTTTATTATTTTATATTACCCAATTTTGACTATTGTCTGTATCTGCATCAGAATCTAATTTCAAACTCTTAGAGCTTGCAGCCAAGTTAATTTTTGCTTCAGATAAATCTTTGATATCATCATTTTGACGAGTGACTGCCCTATTCTTAAAAATTCTATCTGTCAATCACTCACTGAACCATCTGCTACCTACTCCTGCACACCCAAGATGTACTACTCGATAATCATTGGGTCAAATGACCATTCCTTTTCTATCAGTTTAACACTACAGTTATCTCATTCTTTCTTGCACCTGTTACATTTTGGAATACTCTCCCAATTGTGATTTTAAAAAGCAAGTGAATGCTTTCCTCCTCACTGAACTTTTCTTTGATCATTATACTTTCAATGTAACGCCACTTTAGTACTTATAGCCTTTGAACTTTCTAGCTGCTTGTCTTGATTGCTTTTTACAATAATAATAATAATAAACTTCAATTTTAATGGAAGTCAAGTTGTTCAGACTTTTTAAGCTGCTATTCATTCTTTGTTAATAGAGGATGCTTCCCCATTCTGTAACTTCAATTTTCAAGCTATTGCTTGACCATTTGAGTCTATTTACCTAACTAGCTACATGCCCAATTCTAGATAAATTCAATAATATTTGGAGGTTACACATTTCTATCAGTTTGTTATTTTTCCCTATTATTATTCTGTGTAATATTTGGACTTCTTTTCCCCTTTTCCAATTGTGAAAATAAATATTAGAAAAGGATTTTGTTTATGTGAATAAATGCTGAGTGGTGAATCACTGGGGGTGTAGTTCCCCTATAGGAACAAATTTCTTATGTATTGTCAAAGAAATGAAGGAGATACTATCTCAAACTTCCAAGTCTATGAGTATATAAATCCAGTAAGTCTGGAAGAAAGTAAACACCTCTAATGATGGAGAAAAATATCATGAATTGTACGAGGAATAATGAAGCTTAAGCAAAAGAAATTGAGAAATTGTTACAACATGCCAGGTTTGTAAAGGTGCTCTTGATAACTACTTGATACCATTAGCATGATTTGATTAAAATAAAAGACATATTCCCCCCAAACATTCTTTTCTTTACAATGAGACAGATGAATTGCACAATGGATGTTTACCATGTCACGTCACAATTATAAATGAAAAAGAGAAAAATTGGAAACGCAAAAGGAGACTAAAGTGAACCTAGAAATGACCTAAGCAGTGGATCTAGAAATTTAACCTTGAATTCTACTTCAAGTGGTGAACAAGAACAAAATGCTACTGCACAGCTACCAAAGAAAGGGGCATGTTGTTTAAAACCTATTGACCTTTCACTCATAGCCTACAGGTCATCCAGAAAGTTCAGAGAAATTTTGACATTTGTCTCTTTGAACTCTTCATATAACAGCTATAATATTGGTGCAACTAATATGCTGGCATCACATGCAACTGGGTAACCTACTAACTACAACTCAGATATAAAATCAGTATCTCTTATTATTGGATAACCAAAAGTTACATTTTAAACACTGCTTTTCTTCTTTAAAAATGCTGCAAAACCATTTGTAATGTTTATGGTGAAGGTGCTGTATGTGAATCAACGGTTCAGAGATAGTCTGAAAGATTTAAATGCAGAGAATTCAACTTAGAAGATGCAACTCACTCTTGAAGACCTAGAGAGTTGGATGATGATCTTTTGAAGGTAAATTATGAAGCCAACCCAAATCACAACTAGGGCTCTTGCAGAGATGTTGGAAATTCAAAAAAGTACAATTCATGAACACTTAATGAAACTTGGGTGCATTTCTTGCTATGGAGAAAAATTGCATGCACTGATATTCCATCTGTAACATGCTCTTAAAACGCAATGTAACCTTTTTTTTAAGCAATTGGTGACTGAATGAAAAATGGATTGTCAACAATAACAGTGCAGAACCGATCCTGGGGGTTGCTCAACCAAAACAGCTACCAAAGTGGAATAATCATTCAAAAAAATGTTATGCTTTTGGTCTGGTGGGATTTCAAAGGCATCTTATTTATTATAATGACTCCAATACAATCAGATTATCAATTGTGATGTGTACTGCCACCAGTTGGAGAAATTGCATACAAAAATTTACGAGATCGGCCAGAGCTAACCAATAGGAAAGGAGTTGTGTTCCAACAAATCAATGCCAAACCTCATGTCTCTTTGGCTACAGGTCTGCACAAAGTTGCATAAGCTTGGGTAGGATATCTTATCACATCCACCATACTCTCCCAACATTACACTATCTGACTGACTTTCATTTGTTTATGTCCCTGCAAAAGACCTTGAGAGGAAAATCATTTTCCTCCAAGACAGCCCACTTTTAAGCAGATGCAATTATGTAGCTACCAAATAGATGGACTGAAGTCATTAACAGAAATAGATTGTACTTTGATGAATAAAAATTGTAAAATGAATAAATTTCATTTATTCTATCCTTATGAAATACTCAAAACTTTCTGGATAACCTAATACATGGGATCAAGGCTAAATCTAAAACCAACAGGCACATTGTTTGTTCATTGCAACTATCAAAGGCCTCAGCCATGATGTTTCCTAGATTTTTTTGTACTTAGTTGTTCCAAGCTAAGGTGCAGTACTTGGGCTGGCAATCAGAAAAAAACTGCCATATGAACATGGTTCACTTAAAGCTTTAGCACTCAGATTGACTGATGATTTTATCTTCATCGTACAATTTCTTTTCAAAATTCACCCATCTGAAGACTGCCTTCAAGGGCATAAGTCACAATAATTAAAATTCTAGCCTAGTATTAGGCTTTTATAAAATTTGACCTCCCCCCCCCAAAAAACAAGGAGAACAAAGAAAAACAAAACAATGAAGCACGTTTCAGCATCAGGGACCTATAACAAAGAGAGTCAAATAAAAAGGAGGAGGCTAGCCTCCTCAAAAGAGCCAATTAGTCTACAAGTCTGTTTACATGAACCTGTCCTGAGTACAAGTGACAAGCGGTAGTGACTCCGCTCCTCCCGATACGGGGACATTTTTTTTTTTTTTTAGAGCTCATCTGGCGACTGCCTACATGGGCATTAGTCGCTGTATTAAAACTGGCCTAGTTCTAGGCTACTTTAAAATAAAATTAAACAAAGAAAAAAAAACACCCTAAATGGGGGAAAGGAAAAAAACAAAAATGCAAAAAACAAAACAAAACAAAGAAAAAAAACACCCTAAATGGGGGAAAGGAAAAAAACAAAAATGCAAAAAACAAAACAAAACAAAAAAACAAACCCTGCTTAAATAATAGGGAGAAGGCCGGCCTCCCCCCCAAAGTCAATAAGTCCACCAGTTGATGTGCATGCACTCATCTCGAGTACAAGGGACAGGCGGATACGGGGACAGGTAACGTGCGCAAAGATCACCAGGACTGGGACATTCAACAAGAATGTGCAGAACAGTCTGGGGGACAATGTAGTCATCGCAATATAGTGTGGGTGTGCCCCAAGTGGAAGATGATAAAGAGTGACTTGAAGCCATCGCCGCATTGGGGGGTAGGTCCATGGGAACAGTCGCAGCGCGATGGCATGCAACTTTAAGTTCCCTTCAGCCATCCCCATCTTCTTTGCCATGCAGCCCAACATATAACACCAATGTTGTTAGTGATGAACTGGGTATGGTTCCTGGGTAGAGTAGTAGCCATGCCTAAAGTTGAGACTAATATTTATTTTTATTTTTTCATTTGTTTTCAAAATTTATTTAATAGGAATAATTCTTCTAATATTTAAATTGTTGCAGGTTTATTAAAAAGTCAACATTTCAAAACTAATAATAATAAAAAATGCATTCCTTTGCTCAATCCAAAGTCACACTCCGGTCATATTAGTATGAGTCTAGTTTCAGTCCCTGGAGCATAGCTATTCTATCAAAAAGGTAAAATGACGACAAATATGGGTTACATGAATAATGTGGTGTAATTATAAACTTATTTCATAATATTGTTTTGGTAAAAATAAATGTTTTAATCTTTTACAATGCCAGAAATGGTTCTTTCCAAAGAAAAGTATGCAACCATTGTTGCTCTCCTGAAGTGTGCAAGGAGATATTTGCTAAGGGTATTTCATCAAGGAGCACAATATTTAGGATCATTGATGACTTTAAAAAGACTTAAAATACTTTGGTGAAGAAGTCCTATGGATGCCTAAGAGCTTCAAATTAATGTCAAGATCTCCTGTTGGTAACGTCTTGCCAGCTAAAGGATCAGGTTGTTTTCAGTGCCAATCTGGCTCACGATTGCTAAGAAGCAGGTATGAATACTTCAGCATGCACAGTAAGGCAGATATTTTCCGACAAAGGTCTCAAGTCATGAAGAGATACAAAGAAGCCTCATCTCACCAAACAGAACCTTATGGATAAGCTCCAGTTTTGTAGGAAATATAAAGAATGGACTGCAGAATACTGGGACAAAGTGATAACAAAAATAATCTCACTCAACATCTCACACACACACACAAAAAATGAGGCCCAGCTCACTACTTCTAACACCTGTTCCGCAACCTAATAAAACATGCCCATCCATCCTTGCCCAGACACCTAAATAATCTACCACCAAACAATATCCTAAATGAGCCCCCCTACCCCAATCAATCTGAGAAATCACATCACCGGACAGAGTCATCCCACCCCAACTAAGGTAAGGCCATTCCACATTACTCCAAGAGTACAAACACAGAATAAACCTTTCACCAACCACCTTCTCCCTGACTGCCTGAACCTCAGACATTCACGGAACACGTACATCTCTAAACAGGGAGTTGTGGACATATTCTGGGCATATGAGGTCTGTCCACCTGGCAGGAGAGGCTGAAAGGCAAGTCATTACATATATTCCATTCTACACAATCACTTGGTTCACCCATCGATGCAGATTAACCGACATGACTGGAGTTGTTCCACGACAGCTGCATCCATTAGTGCTATTGCATCCTGTGACAAAACTTTCAAATGCATGGCTGCCCAGGACACCAACCCCGCTATCTGGACTTAATAGTTGCCTTTTAAGACACACTCTTGGATGGGTTTTTTTTTTTACTTCACATACACAAGCCAAAATTGTATAGGACCTGGTACACACACAACTTAAGACTATAAAACTGGGTTTGGCAAAATGAAGGATTACATACCTCTAGATAATGCAGTGAGTTTCCAATGCCCAGGCCCTGCCCAGGCAGACATCACTCTGGTGTCAAAGTAAGAGTACTCTAACGGTGTGTTGGTAAGATGATCTTTCAGATGGACTATCTCTAGCTGGGGTGGAAGAGCGCGTGAAACCTGCATACAAGCTCCCCCACCCACAGTAATAACAGTTTCTTGAAGCTCCCCTGCATCATCCTCAATAAAACCTGCAATAAATGAACAATTTCTAAAATCTGCAATCCCCAAGGATTGAAAAAATGCTGTGATAGTACCAGTGTATTAGGAAAAAGGGAAGAAAGGTATAAGCAAGGGCTAGAAGGGATATCTCTTGAATTTAAGGTAGTGTAGGGGAAAATTTGATTATTCAGGATAACAGAAGAAAGGGTGACTATAGTCTTGTTGCTACTTCAATACTAGGTGGCTTCTCAAGGTCATGTTGAAATATCCAGCCAGTCTTCACCCACTCTATGAAGATATACGACTTACTTAAGACAAAACTATACGCACAACAACTATACCCTAACTGTTCATACCATAACCTAAGTGTATATATTATATGCTCTATTTACTAACCCCTACTAGCACTTATTACCCACATCTGACATATCACATCTATGATGAGTATTGTTAATTATATTGTTGTTCTTCCCGGTCTAAGAATAAGAGCCTCTATATTATATCAGGGTTGTTTTAAGTCAGTAAACATGCCCAACGGGTAAGGTCGTATTTTTAAACTCTACCCACCCTGCTGGGCAAGAGAAAAGAGGTGTAGAGAGGTCAGTCATCCCCAAGTCGATATGGCATGACCACTCCACATGGATGTAATGATGCAGTGGGACCATCCCATTTGGATGTATTCCACATGAGGTTAAGTTGCAATACAACTTCCACGTTGTTGCAGGGACCACTAGCACGAGGGGGCGGGGGGCTATAAAACTCCAACAGCAGGCAACAGTTTCCCTCCACTATAACCTGGTCCCTCAGGAGTCTCATGGAAAGCGTAGCCACACTAAATTGTGGTAACGTTGACAGGGGCCTACAGCACAGGCTGTAGGATCAAGGGCTTTCTCCTTAAATCTCCCAAGGGAAAAGGGGCGGAGATGTCATATGTTCCCGGGGAGCTACAAACAACATTAATTCAGTTGGTTTCTCACTCCCTGCTCCTATCGGGATCCTCTTTTGTCCAAATGCTTCCTTTGCTGCTTTCTATTCTGGTTAATCACTTCTCTCTTTCCTTTTCAACTCTTTGTATGCATTCAACATCTCCCTAACATCTTCACCTGCATCATTAAGAAGAAAGCACAGTTAAGGGTGGTGGGAGGGGAGCCCCACTACCTGACAGTCATATTGCAGGCTTCTATATCCACCCCAACCCCAAAGTGTGGCATTGTTTTCTTCTCTTTCCAGCCTCCTTTAATTTTGCTGGTGAGCGCAAATGAAAATCAGAGGATTGTGGGCTAAATCTTGCATTCAGTAGCTCCCACCACTCATCACGTCTCAGATTTTCAGACCTTTCATGGGCTCCAACTCTGGCTAATTATAAGATGGGTTTGCAACCTGTGCAGCACGACCATTAACCGGAAGTTGTATACTTCTGAATCATTCACCAAATGCTGCAGGTCCACACTGAGCAGCCAGTTATATAAATCTGTTACCAAGTCATTGAGAAGATGGCCAGCCTCTGAAGGCATCATGTGACAGACTCAGAGATTGGTTTTGAAGCCAAGGCAGTAAAACCCACCTCAATAGACAGTGCAGCAGTATGCACTAGAGAATGCCTGCAGAGTGTGGGCAGCCCATTACATGCGGGGAAGGGATTATTAGGATGCCAAGCGGATATCTCATTACTCACACATCAATACCCAGACCACTCAGGCCTGGTCTCTTGCAAACAGCTTGCATTAAGGGGCTTTCTTTATAGATGTTCCAAAGCCTCTCTTCAGAGATGGCATGAGATAGCTAGTTAAGTCCTTTAAACAGGTTGCTAATACACAACCTGTAAGTGATAAGGTGGAGATGGGACTCCCTGCCATTTGAAAAACTACATTTTCAAGTCAATCCTTCTTTCTTGAGAGAAATTCAAGCTGGTGTGTGTGGTGGTGGGTATGAGTGGGGGCAAAGGCAAGAAGACGACAAATCATGTTCAGGAGAAGCTTCAGACATTTGCCAAAATGACCACCTCTCACCCTACCCCTAAGGAATACCTTGGGATGCAGCATGAGCGCCACAGGCTTGGATATACCTACCCATATTCCATACACACTACCCTACACTGCCCAGCATACACCTGGGTTAATACCATGCCCACATTATCACTTACAGCTTGCGTATTGGCAGGTGAGCTCCACCACTGCTCCTCTTTTTTCTCTCTCTCACTTAAGCATTCATATCTTCCTCCAAATCCCAATCACACTACTTCCAACACCTCCTCCACAACCTACCCCTCTCCACCACCACCAAAACCACAACCTGATGCAACAGACATGTGAAAAGCATTGTATGGAATTGAGATTCATAGCCAAAGTAAAAATATATCTTTTGTCTGATTGTGAATATTTGTTTTTAGTGCGAGTTTTATCAGTGATTTGCACTAGTTTTTGAAAGAGGTTCTGAGTCGAGGCCTAGTTTAACCAGAGATCCAAGCTACGAGTCGTTACATTAAAGGAAGGTACCGACTAGTTGACCCATATTCAGATTCTAACCATCAACTAACCACCATGTGGGTTAATTTCAGTCAACATGCACAGGATGTTTCCACTCAACATGGCTGTAGCCTCTTTCCTGGATTGGAGGTACAAATCAAGGTACATGGAACTTGTTAAAGTACTAGCAAACCTGTCTAGCATAATCTATATAAGGTTACTATATCTTACCTCCCTCATTGGAAAATTCCATAGAATCAACTTCAAGTGGCTCTGGAGTCGCGTTCATGTCAAAGACATGTTTGTCATCCTCAGCGGACGTTGAGTGGCGCCGCGATCTTGAGAGTTCGCCAAAGGGCGTGTCGTTGTTATCGCCTAGTCGCCATGACGTGAACTCAAAAGATGATGACGTTGGCGATATGATTTTGCCGGCATCTGCAAACAAATAGGGGTTACAAAATGCTTCTCCTGCAAGGCACGAACTTGCTAGTTCATGTGCCTTTATACTATACCAGGTTAACTATTGTTTAAAAAACTCGGAGGCACAAGGAAAGCACCAAAAATTCCCTAATACAGTACTATCAACAGTTTTTGTTGTGTTAATAAAAGGAACTAATTAGTTCTCTTTTCATGCAGGGGCAATAAGTAGGGTTTGGTATTGTTTCTTCAATTATTTTTAATATGGACACTTTTTATGATAACAGTTGTATGGATGATTCAGTTTTGGCATTAATTTTGTTAGGAAGCAATTGTTTATTTGAAATTTAGTTTTAAGTTTGAATATTTAAATTTGGGCCAAGAACTAATTCTGCACAGAGCTTATTTTAAACATGTTAAGGAAGGCATGAAACACAAGCTCAGCAAAGGATGGCAACTACTATAAAGTTTAGAAACCACTGAGTTAAGATGAATCCAAGTCCTTATTACCTGCTCAATCTCTTCCATGTCTACCCTTTAGTTGTTCAACCAATTAAGACGAGGACAGAACTGCTTGGCATACATTAATAGCACAAAATACAAAAATTGAAAAAAACACAAACAAGAAACTGCCTTCAACTTATCCATATACAACTACTACTGAGAATAACCCATTTCCTACTTAAAAAATTAATTTGTCAGGACAAATTGGGCCTAGAGATCTCATCAAGTCAGAATGTCCACACATGTTACTTTACAAATCTACCACAAATGTTATTCACACAAAGAATTTGATCACTCCCAATTCAAAAATTCCTCGATCCTGTTTGACTGCTGTCCTTTTTTAACCATTCTATCCTCCCCCTATATCATGATTATATTAGTCTCTATTAATTTTGTCATCCAACAAATTAGTCAAATTCCAAATGTAATATACAGATACGGAAGTTTTGAGAGGAAGAATTAGCGGGTTTTAAAAACAGCAATGGTTCTTAGGTGTGGATTCCACTAACCAAGAATTGGAGGAATCGCCACAGTTTCAGTATTGAACAAGGTCTGCTCTCCTCCACTATCAAGGACAGTTTCTGAATCAAGCAGTAACTGGCAAGTGTCATCCTGCAAAGATAAATATATATATAATCTTTATTGGGTAAAATATATTTTTGTGTATGTATTATTACGAGCCATACTTAAATTCTGCTCAACAATGGGGTGAAAATTAGCAAACTAACATGGGAGAAAACATATATCATCTCAATCTACAACAGCATTTTTCTCTCTTAAATTTAAAGTGCAATAGCAATGAGGCTGTATCATGCAGAAAGTTTGTAAGGAGAGAGCTCTAAAGAAAGGAGTGAAGCTATTGTAAATGGAAGATATATAGGAAAAGATCTGCAGGCAGCCAGGGTGGGGGGTAAACTGCAGGTGTTGGGGCTGCGAGGGCACATTATCAGTTATGAGGCTGCAGTGACACAACCCAGCTTCCAGACATTACCAACATTCCATTGCATAAAAGGATAAGACAAAAACTTTTCTACTTCTTCAATGTCGCGAGGGCCTCTTGTGCAGACGCTTCTTTAGCTCCTTCCACATATCTTTGATGGTATTCAAATATAGCCTTTGACAAGTCAGCTTGAGTACAGTAATATGGTGTTGTGCTAGGTACTTCTTAGTAGATTTGTTGGTATGTTTGGCATCATTGTCTTGTTGAAAGGTGAAATCCCTTCCAAGTCAGTTTCCTTGCTGATTGCTTCACATTCTCATCAAGTATATGCCAATAGTTTTCAGAATTTGTGGTCTCCATCTATCACTATTAATGCACCAGTACCAGCAGTGTATGGATAGAGTTCTTTTCTATAAGGGTTTCGCCAGATCTTTACCACAAACATACCCTTCATTTCTACCAAAGACCTATTTTTGTCTCATCTGTCCATAGTATTTTATCTAATTTATCTTGGCTACCTCCCAGATGCTCTTTAGTGAACACCAAATGCGACTCTTCATGAGCTCTTGCACTTAAACAGAGGCTTCCTTCTAATGGCAAGTCCATGAAATCATCAGTGTAAATAACATTGTACTGTTAAAGTGTGTACATCTATGTAACGTGCTGCAAGATTTGCTTGTAACTAATTTGATGGCCTTAGGATTGTTTCTGTCTTCATCATAGACAGAACATGTCTATGGCTGTCCCTTTTGTCAACCTTCATGCAAACGATTTACTCCCTAACCTCATCTAATTTGCTCCATTCATCTCATTCCATGCTTCCCACCAAAATCCAGAAAAATTGGCATTCCTATCACTTACAATTAGACTAAACCCCCAAAATAAGATCCAGTCTTCCCATTTATCACACTCAATCCTTCCACTGCTTTCTCTATTCTGACGCTTCTTCTTTCAGTCATTTCTTTCCCATTTAGATCAATCAGACCACTTTTAGTCTTTTGCTTAGTCACAATATATCTGTTTTTACACAAATCACACACTGGATACAACACCAATTATTCCAGAGGGTCTCTCCTGTTCTTAGCTGACTGGTGTGCATGTACTTCATTCTCATTTTCACTCTTTTCAACATGCATTAAGCTATTTTCCCACACATTCTTAACTATATACAGACCTTCAAACTCATAACTCAACTCAGATGCATTCAATTTGCCCTTCTCCATTCTGCTATTTGAAACTTTCTCACCTAATTCAATGAACAAAACCTCTCAATCTCTTCACACCATATATCTACTTTCCAAGAAGTAAATGTTATTTCACTCTTTCAAAATTCAACACATACTGACACAGAGGCATACCTAACACATTATTCTCTGTTTGAATTATATGACCCACAATACTTCTGAATCACACATGCAAGTCATTTTCACTCATTCATAACATCTCGCAAAACATATATGGGTTTATCCTCACATGTTGCACTCCATTCTCTCTTAATCACTGACACTACTTCAGCTTCCACACATACATCAGGAAAAAACATCTGCTCCACTATTTGCATAACAGTCACACTTGTCATCCTTCACTGGAACATATGCAGGCTACTCTTGCAGTCTACCATTACAATCATTCAAGAGATTCCCAGCACTCACTCTTGGTAGACACACAATCAATCACAACCATCCCAAAAGGTATGTGTAGATCAATCAACAATCATCTCAAAAGGCACATGTAGATCAATCATCAACATAGGGAGCTTTGCATGGAGACACTGAATAATTCGCCTCTGACCACTTTGACATGTGGTAGAATGTCATTGACTACAGTCTCAACAGAAGCTGTAAAACACTCCCCATAACAAACTTATCCAATAATTCAAAACTATCATGCATAACCTTAAACAATCCCAATCCCATCAGAGTAACTAGACACCATAGGGATAAGAATATCTTCACCATCCTTATGTTGTCTAACAAAATAAACATCCATACATATCACCAAATCTTTTGTATATTTCTGAAACTCTGTCAAACATTCAAACCAATTCCTCTCTCAATACACATCTTCAGCTCTTGCACTTCCAAAATATCATCACTCAAAACTTCACTTTCATCACAATTTCCATTGAATCATGCCACTAAATATTGCAACATATTTCGACCTCCCCCCCTCTATCTTAATCTTATTTCATCACATATCACCAAATCTTTTGTATATTTCTGAAACTCTGTCAAACATTCAAACCAATTTCTCTCTCAATACACATCTTCAGCTCTTGAACCATTCAAAACATCTCTTGCACTTCCAAAATATCATCATTCAAAACTTCACTTTCATCACAATTTCCATTGAATCATGCCACTAAATATTGCAACATATTTCGACCTCCCCCCCTCTATCTTAATCTTATTTCATCACAAATCTTTTTCTGCATCCAAAGATAATCCATTCTTTATCAAAATGTCTATCCCCAGCAAGAAACAAGAGCATTTTCTCATCATCCAACATCACAAACTTGTGCTCTACATATTCAGTTACAAGACTAGAGCCAACTGTACTTTCTACAAAACAAACACTACCTTCCTCCAAACCACTAAGCTCAGTGGAAAACTCACTCACAACTCATAAGCTCAGGGACACAATTCTTGCATTCACTAAAGAAATCTGTGCTCCTGTGTCAATTAACCCACAAAATACATGTGCCCCCACTTTCACTCTCACTTAAATCATTTTCATTTGTCAGCCTCAGTCTCTACAATACCTTCTTCATTCCCTTCAGTGCTATTGGACTCCATTCTTTCATAAGGCTTTTTCTCTACAGCCCAATTATAATGTACTCCACTCAACATTTTAAGGGCAGTCCATACCCATCAGCCACACACTTATTAACTATTGGCTTCTCACACCCATAATGCACATAAACAACTACCCAATACAATCTACTGAAAAGACTTCTTGGAAGGGTGGAACTACAGACTTACACCTTGCCTTTAACTCTATGTAGTTGAACACTTTTGCTAAACAAATCATCTGACCTTTTACATACTTGAGTAGGGTAGTTTTAGCATCTGTGACACACCAACTGAATTTCAGTTGATGTCTGCTTGTTTGGTGATTTTGAATTCAAGGACAGGTTTTAACAATTGTTTTTTTTCTTTAAATTAAAAAAGTGCAATAAACATTATGGGACATTGATGAAGGTGAGGTATTTAAGGCAAAAATGGGTTATAAGCAAAGCATAACCAAAATCAACTCATCAGTGCAAAAAAACAAGAACAAGGTATCCAAGCGACAGTCACAGAAGTATAGCGAGCATCCATCATAAAATGCAATGCATCCAAAGCATACATATGTTCACTCACATTAGTGAGTAGATTAACTTAAATAAATTACTATTTTCCTAATAGACATTAAAAAGTATATAAATAGTGAATTTGAAAAATCATTTGAACAATCACTCAATGATTTATTTTTTAAATTCAAGGAACATCTACCTTTTTCATCAAATTCAAGGACTTTTCAAGGATTTCAAGGGGAGTAGACACCCTGTGAAAGATGGCTAGCAGACAGATACTCCCCTTAGGGTACAACTCCCAACTTACAGCGAGAGGTAGGTGCAACAGTGAAAACCCTAAGTTATACTATTTATCAACCAAATGGACAGGATCTGAAGTTGCCATGTGACAGACCCAAAGACTTCCCCACCCCCACCCAGAAACTCTTAGTTAGCCTGGCCACTAACAAAGTAGTAAAACAAATCCAGCTGGATACAGTACAGTTTTAGGCACCTGAACCTGGGAGTAATCAGCCACACACCGAAAAGGAGTCATGGGGGAAAACAGCGCATCCCATTATTTGCATACAAATGCTCAGGACCTCTCAAGCCCTGCAACCAGTGAATGTTGTTTGCGGAGCTTCTTAAACCTCTTCTGACAAGGGGATGAGGTAGCAAGTCAGGTCCTTAATAACTAGATCAAGGGAAGGGCATAATTGGGGAATGCACTGACCAGATTTGCCAGGCCCAGGTCAGAGTAGAAGTCAACTCAGTGAGCAAAGCCTTTCCTACAGTCACTCAGACTTGGAAGATGTGCCATTCCTTGAGGTACCAGGTGCATCAGTCAGCACATGGTAGGACTCTGCAAGTCAGAAAGTAAGGAAAGCAGCTAAGGTAAATAGAAGGAAAATAATCAAGCTTCAGGTCATGAAGACCATGGGATGAGGAGGGTGCACAAGTGCTGGCAGTGAGGTCAAGAGGCCAGACCAGAGGGTGCATAACCACAGGCATGGCCTTAGTAAGGCTGCAGTTTCCATTTAAAAATAAACAACACTAGGTAATAAAGGCATCTCTACATGCTATCACCCAAAGCCCCACACAGCTCAACACATTTACAACACACCCGATACTAGCACAATTAAGACAATCTAGGAATACAGTGATGGATCTTTGGGAGTACTCCATCAGCTCAGTGGATTTCATTGACTAAGATGACTGATGGAGCAAGAACCAAAGCCCAAAGGCAACATACAAAAAGACACTCCCACACACTCCAACAGGGTGTCTACTAGACTTTGATTTTCAATCTTTATTACTTTTTATTATCTTCCAGAATGAAATTTTATTACCTTTCAAGCACTCATATATATTGATTTAGCACAACAACAGACCAATTTCAGATTGACTAAAACATTTCTTGGCATTTCTAATTCAATATGTGGACCAAACACAGTAAAATATGTGGATAGTGGGTTATCAAAGCAACAAACTTCGCTATAAGAACATATAACTGACAAAATCCAAAAAAATGACGCTGCAATACAATAAAATGCAAAGAAGCTTCTTACCTATTATAGCAATCCTCAAAGCAAAACCATAGTAAAATACATGTTAGGCCTGCGCAGGCCTATGATATGTCCCCCCCATTATAACCCGCCCCCTTTCTAATTCCCCTCCCTGGAAAAGGTGCTTAAGGACACCCCCCAAGAATGTGTGGATGGTCAAAATAGATTTGTGCCACAGGTTCTACTATATTCCGATTCCTCCCTGGGCCCGGGATCAGTTGTGGTTCCCAGCAGTACAGGTTTACGAGACTGCCCATTGGTTTCGGTGGGAGCTCTTTCATTATGCAGCAGTGCATGTCCCCCATTTTCCAGGCCATGGCCAAGGCCCGGCAGTGTACGGTGTATACATATTTGGATGATATTCTCCTCCTGGGTTCCCAGCTAAACCTCCACTTCCTCGTGGAGGACATTAACGCTTCGTCCCTCCAGGTCAATGTCCCCAAATCTACCCTGCTGCCGACCAAGTCTCTGACCTATCTTGGAGTTGAGATCAACCTTCATAAGCGGGCTATTCGACTTACCCCCTGGATGCTCCGGAAAACCTGGACTGCGCTTATGTGGGCCCCCAAGTCTTCCCCATACTGGGGCCGGCTGGGGGGCCCTCCTCAATTTTGTTTGCGGGGGAGCCTCCTTCCTGAGGTTTTGGGCGCAGCTTGCCTACACGTGGGCTAATCGTGTTAGTTTGCTGGGTCACCTCGTCTTTTCCGAGTGGGTCCCTTGGTTCCCTCCTCACAAGCATGGGTCAATTTATTCTGATGCTACCCCCTATGCCTTGGGGTGGGTCCTCCCGAATGGGGGCCCCCCTTTGTATGGTTCTGCAGAACTCTACCTACGCAGTACAGACAAAATTGGCCACACTGTAAAATTGCCTTCTTGACTCATCCGGACTCGACAGTGTCATTGGCCTTGCTTTGCAAAGGGACGATTTTGCGCTGTTTTCTGGGCCTTCAGCCCCATCGCCTGCTAATCATATTTCATTTTCTGTTTTTGCACAGGAGACCAATAGGGAATTTGGTCCCCTCCGAACTTAACTCCACGGATCGGCCGAGCTGTCCTAATAATTATGGGCGCAAATTTGGTGACATCGTGACTCCTACTTCATGGCATCACCAAACTTATGACATCTTTGAGTCAGCCGTATATAACGGACAACCGACCTGCGGGCAGGGATTCGTTTCTTCGCCAGCTTCCTGTTAACTTATAATTACCAGTCAGTCTACCTTTGTGTAAAGTAAATGTTGGTGATAGTCTCGCCTTATACTTAAATAGTTCATGACCATCTAAACTTTTATATCTGTTGTAATAAAGAGGTGCATGTGCACAAAACAAAAATGGATGATTTGGATGAGATGTACTACCTTACCATAATAGACTAAAACGTTCTATATTCCAAACTTCATTTCATGACACAAAGGTATTGCTTATTCTTCTGGACCCTTGGTATTGCACAAGTCATTAGCTTTGGGGGGTTTTATATAACAGAGGGACAAAGTTTTCTACGTTTTCAGAATCAAACCACGTAGACTACTAATTTTTTAGCAACTACCTACTAATTTGAGCACTTTTTGAGCACCTTGTAGACACCCTGATAAACCAGACTTGCGGAGGAAAGGTCAATTCCCCATACAGGAAGACTATTCTTATAGTCTGCACAACTATAGTAACACAACACTTCTAGTGATAATGAGTGCCATACAGAATTACAGTACAAGATTTAATTCATTAAATACACACAAAAAGCAGCTATAAAAAAAAATTATTCAAACAAGTAATGAGGATGTGATTATTAAATTCTGTGTAGGTGATAGCAGACAAGAAAACTAATATCAACAAAAAATGTACTTATGCCAGTGAGAAAACAAAAATACATTTACAAATTGATTAAGAACAGAAAAAATTGCTATTACATGCTGGCTGTCATTCCTCAACTGGGGTTAATTTATAAGCATAGTGATATTCCAGCAATGCCTTCTGAGTCATCTCAGTATTTTTATCACCTGATCTGAATTTTTATTACTTTTTTTATTACCTTGGGATTTTTATTATTTTTTATTACTTTATTACCTGGTAGACACCCTGTCCAAACTTAGCTGTAGTAGTTTTTCCACCATTTCACTACCCCCACCTAATTTCTTTGTGCCAGGTTAAAGGTAAAGAAAGAGGGAATAAGGCATTGAACTTCCATGCATAGTTACCAGATTCAATCTCAATAAAGAAACGAAACATTTCAGCACACACAGGGAGTTATTTGCCCAATGGTGGTATGTGTAGCTTGATGCATGGCTTCAGACAGCTCTAGTCATACATGGGAACTCATAGCACCACTCTGCTCTTTATATGAATTTCATTATCAGGTTGGAGAATCACAGGCATCATTGAAAAGGTATGGATGGCACAATCAACTAACAAGGTCCTGACTCTGGGTCCCCCTCAATCACTCCATACAATAGAAGCAAGATGAGATTCTTACTTTGTGGATAAGAGCAATGATTATATAGTACACATGCTAGTGGGGTATCTTTTTCTTGTAGAAGGGGAGGGGGTGAGTGCTAATTCAATGGTTATTAAGGAAGTGTTAAAAAAAGGTCTTCATTCAAGTTGCCTCATTTCACTAACATACTAATTGAGCAACCTACCAGCATTTGTAATGAATTAAGGAACTGGCTTCCACCTGCGTTCCCATCATCGAACTGTGAGGCAGTTTTCTTGAACAATGGATCAACGTCAAATTCAAGATCAAAGTGCGGTACATCTAAATTCTTCAAATTCTTTTCTATTGTAACACATTTTTTGGTCTGGTGGCAAAGAGATAAGAGTCAAAACAGTTAAATAGCAAAACACAAATAACTAGTCAATAGAAAAAATTGGTAAAGGGATTTTTCACCACCAAGCTGTATTCATTTATGAGACCTTATACTTCTCAGTGAGGACCTGTTAATGTGTATGGTAGCAACCAAGAAGGCAAACCAAATTGGGACTCCATTCAGTATTTAACCACACTCAAAGTGGCTTAACTTTGCGAAAATTGGAACCGGTGTTTCCACTGGCTAAACCATTATTGGTGAATGGGAAAAAACATGACAAATATATGTATATAAAACAATCTGTACTACTACATTTGCACGCCCTATCACATAAGAATTTAGCAGATTTTACAATCAACACCTACCTATAAACAGAACAGAATAACAATCTGGTTCACTATATTCACACATCCATCTTACATAACAGACTCCAACAAGCGATTTCAAATTTGTACTTCAACACCCAGTACCCAATTGAATGAGCTTACTCTAGATTTTGAAGTTCTTTACCACTGCCTTATGGCTTTGCAGGTCAAAAATGCCAACAGTGGGAACACTGGAGGCAAAAAGGTAACAAAAGAAGATGAATAATATGGAAGTAAAATGAAGGCACTGCCCTCGCAACAAGAGTAACTACAACTCAAAAACTTATTTGCCCCTATCACACATTTCACTACCTAGCTCATCAAATCAAATCAAATCAAAATGGCAGAGACTATGCCTATATGCCACTCATGCAACTTCCTTTCCTAATTCAATTAAATTTGTTTCCAATTTAATAGAAAAAATTTCAAGTTAATATATTAATGTATCACTCTTCAGCCATCAGTAACTGTCTCAAACATGTGAAACCACCAAAAAATAGTTCTGGTTAGATGCCTCTACCAATGAAGAAAACTGGCACCTTCCCAAAACAGACCCTTCTCTTCACTGAGCCCTACCTACGATCTATCAGATTTCTTTCATGGGACTCCTCCATGGATGGTGCCCAAGAGCACTTTAGTCTTACCTTGAGTTTTCTTTTCCCTTTCCTAATGTCTTCTTCATCTTCAGGCTCCTCCAGTGAAGGGTGTAGCTTTTCCTTTGTCCTCCCAAGCCCTCCTGCCATTTTTAGTGTGTCAGTGTGGACACTATCAACCCTGTAGCCATAAATCTTGGTACTAGCATCAAGGGTACAACTTGCAACCTGTCCATTAAGAATGAAATTTTTTAGTGATCTATTTACAGACTATGAAAAAAACTTAAAAGAAAAAAAAAATTTGAAAATCCCTGTGCGCTTTCCAAAAGAGTGAGATAGGCTAAAATCAACTCTCTCCCTCTCCAACTCCTCTATGCAAATGGGGCAGGAACCATACCCAGGCCTCCAAGCCTGTTATAAGAGGTGAATATGTGTAGATTGGGGATGCTGGTGTGCAACCCATACACACAAGTGACTGTTATTCCAGCTAACCACAATTATTACAAAATGATATAAGGAGCAAAAGAAAGTAATAAAGAATAATACAGAACAATTAAGAAAACTAATAAAAAGAGCAAAAAATAAAAATAGAAAGAGCAATAAAGAAAAATAATGTAAAGAGCAATAAAGAAAAACAATACAAGAGCAATAAATATAAAGCAACAAATAAACATAATACACAAATAAGAACAATAATAATACAAAAGAAAAATAATAGAAAGAGCAATAAAGTGCTACAAAAAGAAAAATAATAGAAAGAGCAATAAAGTGCTACAAAAAGAAAAATAATAGAAAGAGAAATAAAGTGCACACAAATTCTACCTACTCGCAAAAGACTCACTGGCTGAGTAACAATATCACATCAAATAGCCAGAAGTCATCACCAAAAACCACTAAATACGCACACAAAACCAACCTTTTATGGTTGGCATTCTCCACCAAGGACCTCCTCACCTATGAGTACAGTGAAGAGGGCATCCAAGACTTCTACTTTAACTGCACCCAAAAATGGGCCATTATCACACTCTCTGAGGAGCACCAAAAAAAACACAGAACATAGCATAAGACCACACTAGTATCTCCATTGCTACAAAATGGGATACGAAATAAACCAAGCAAACCGCATCTGTTCAAAATGTAGTGTAGTAGAGCACTTCTACACTGACTGCAAGAACACTACCCTCCTCTACATTAACTGTGGCAGTGACCATGTGGCAGTAAAGATTAGGTGACCTTACCTTGACAAGCCATGCACGGATGCTGTTATGGAGCTAAGGAGGCCCCGGTACTCCCCACCACAACAAACCGCCTCACTGCCCCCACCCCCACTCCCCCTCATGCTCTATGGACTCAGGCAAATAGCTTTCTTGAAGGTGTTTGCCTTTTTTATACACAAACATAAAAGACCAGGTTGCAAGGCAAACACAGACACTGGTACAAACACGACAAATACACAGAGATATGCCCCACTCCTGGCTCTATCAAACCATAGCCTTCCACTCTTCTTTGTGGGGGACCTAAATGCACATCATCCTACACTACTTTTGAACACTAATAATGTGGGTAGTTAACTAGATGGTGCTGTGCCGTGATTCTACTGCAAGCAGATTGGCCCAGCCTTTGCCACATTTTGGTGGCAGTGTGGAGGGACTACATCCCCAGACATAGTCTTCCGCAATGACCATGCCACATGCTTCCACACTCACATAGCTCCAGGTCACCACTTACCCTCTGACCACATCCTTATATGCCTACTACTACCATCTTTACCCATCTGAATAGCCCCCTCCCACCGCTATGACTACACTAACACAAACTGGGAGTTCAAGAGACAAATAACCAGGAACAAAGATATTTAGAAAAATACAAAAAGCAAAAGAAAAATAATAAAGAGGAATAAAGAAAAATAATTGAGGAATAAAATAATATAGAGCAAAAAAGAAAAGTAATACAGAGCAAGAAAGAAAAATAATACAATAAGAAAAATAATATGGAGGAATAAAGAAAAGTAATACAAATAGAAAGAAAATAAGTGATAAATAAAATAATACAGGGGAATAAAGAAAAATAAAAATATATATAGAGCAAGTAAAATATTACTGAGCAATAGAAAAAAAATAATACAGAGAACAATAAAGATAATACAAATAGCAACAGAGAAAAATAATGCAAAGAACAGTAAAGAAAAATAATACAAATAGCAACAGAGAAAATAATGCAAAGAACAATAAAGAAAAATAATACAAATAGCAATAGAGAAGAAATTCCATCTGTATTTATTTTCATCAAAGGTGGATGGATCATTGGGCATCAACACTGATAAAATACCCCAGCCCTCTAAGGCCCCCTCATTAGGTTGCTGCCAACTTGGACATTCAGAGAGAGATGGGGTGCCCCTTGAGCAGAAGGCCCGAACATGCCCCCTTACCCCCCCCTCCTGAATGCACATTTATCATATACATCAATCCACAAAACACTCATTCACTTAACCACTCCACCTTTGATATGGTCTTCCAACCTTTCACATACATGAGACACACACTTTGTGTATTCCCATCAAATTTATTTTGATGCAATTCTTCTTACATGCTGACCCCAACTCAGAAGATTCTCAGCCAGTAATCTCCCCACCACACTCCAAGGGAAATTCATAATATGAAATAGTTACACATCACACTTGCTTTTAGTCATTTATAAGTAGTGTTCCAAAATTGTAAATCTCAATTTCACAAACCTGAAAGTTGTTCATATCGGAATCTTTCCTTTTCAGAAGCTCAGTCATATAATCAATGAGCTGGAGATTGAAAGCATTTTTTATGTTGATTTTCTGAAAAATAATAAAAAATATATAAGATTAACAAAGGCGAGGAGGGAAGGCTGCCATTTTTTCCAACTCTAACCACTCTGTAGGGTGGAAGAAAGATGTAGAGTGGTCACATCATTCACAAGTGGATATGAGACAACCACCCCCACCACGATGCAATCCTGGAGTGAGGCAACCCAACTTAGATGTATTCCACGTGAGGTTTAATCACAATGGAACTTCCACTTCCTAGCTGTTCCATGGACCCCTAACATGGAGGGTGTGGGGAGGCACTATAAAATTCCCACAGCATGCAGCCTCTCTACTACACTTTAACTTGGTTCCTTAGGACAGCCTCAAAGAAAGTGTGGCCCCCAGCGCACAGGCTTTCTCCCTTATTAATCCCAAACCTCAGAGAGACCATCTGCTCCTGAGGAAATATAAACAACAACAATACTATGAAAGCAGACAAATTTTTCCTATTAGAAAATTATGTCAAATAATCTTAACAGATGTAGCCATCAGCATTACCACAAACCAGCATCCTACAACAGCCTGCA
This sequence comes from Ceratothoa steindachneri, assembly GCA_963969495.1. Classification (NCBI taxonomy): domain Eukaryota; kingdom Metazoa; phylum Arthropoda; class Malacostraca; order Isopoda; family Cymothoidae; genus Ceratothoa; species Ceratothoa steindachneri. The sequence continues at coordinate 35,800,487 of OZ018321.1, read as the reverse complement.
TTTATGCTTCATAAAATACCTAGCTCATATGAGCCTATTCCACTCATGAGCAAAAGGCTATCTGTTCACTCTCTGAGCAACTGCCCCTTCAATAAAAGGGAAACATTTCAGCAAATGAGCAGTAAATATTTGAGCACTATTTTGCTCTAATTATTATTAAATCAAGGTTCATTCCCAGGCAGAACACCCCTACACAAACCCGCCAGCAGCCTTCTCTTAAACTTTCCCTTACATAATCCATCTTTCGCATGATCTAACCATTCCCACCCCCATCACTCACACATCTTTATAAGACTACTCTTAAAATATTCTCAACTACCATCTCATTCACATCTTTCTACTCACTATATATATATATATATATATATATATATATATATATATATATATATATATATATATATATATATATATATATATATATAATATTACCTTAATAAGCCTTTATTTTATCTCCCTATCTCAAATTGTTCATTTACACTGCTCTCCCCCTCTCTCAAGATCTTTCCTTCTCCTTCCATGCTTTAGTCTTGCTCCCGTATACCAACCCTGCTCTAGCATACTCTCATGCAGCTTCCTGGTACATTCTGCACTCAAACCTTTAGCATTCCCTAATGTTCTGATTGCCCTTGAGACTTTCTTGCTATTCAAAATGCTGGAGGTTGCAATAAATACTGAAAAAAATCAAATAAATTCACACTTAGTCAAGTTTAACACCACACCTGACCCTATCATCACCCCTAAACATAGCCTGGTAAAGAGAGCAATCATTCTCACATTGCTCTCACTCTCAGCCACTAACACCGGATCATCAATATAAACTACCCATCATCCAAGAATCTTGCATGACATTCCCACAAGCACAAGGCCAAATATTCTTAGAATCTATAATAATGCCTCCCTATCAACATGATCAGATCCCTTGTTTTCAGAATCAACTTTGTACAAACATTTGCTCTACCACAGCCTCTACCCACTGTTAACCTCCTTGCTCCTTTATTATCATCCACTCTAATATCCTTCTTAAATGCTCAGAATTGCCTCAAATACACAGGCATATTCCCCTATAATTCTTGCATTCTCCTTTCTCATTTTTCTAGTTATCAATACTATCGCAGTATTCTTTCCCTCTTCAGTCATTATTTCATATTCAAAGGCATTACAATAGAACCATCAGACCTATTCCATTACACAATCACCAATTTTTAGCCTCATTTCTATACTAGACCTATGCCATTGCAGAAATCCTTACTATTTTTTACCATGGCAGTTACCAGTTAAGCTGCCTTAATTTTTTTTTTAGACATCTCACACCACTAACAAGGATTTTCATGCCTATTGGTCCCATAAACCTGACACACCACCCAGTTTCCACAAAAAAAACATTTGTTTCTTCATCTCTACCAACATTGCACCTCATTAAGCCAACAAGGGCAAGGGACAGGGGTGAGGATCGGTCAACACCTTCACTTCAAATGAAAGAATCACAAAGACCTACAGAAGAAATAAATGGGAGAGTATGTCAGGGGCAGGGCCATAGCCACTGGCTTGAAGGAGCCTTCCTACATCCAATCAGTTCAAGTTCAGTAAGGGGAGAGCTCCATCAAATGGCGGTGCACCCAACCTGCCCTTTCCATTTTTTTTTACAATCAATCTAAATAGGGCATTAATGAACTTCAACATTTTTTGGTGGAAGAGTAGTTGATGGCTTTGATGAAACCCAATATTCTTATTGGGAGAGTAGATGAGGGCTTTGATGAAACCCAATATTTTTTGGGGGGAGAGTAGTGAAGACTTTAATAAACCTTCTGACAAAGCGATGCTTGGTTATATGAGCTCAATTAGTGCATGTTCTATATTAAATTAGGCTAAATCTCTTCTTAGATAACAGGAAGATATAGATAGACCTATAAAATTTGTGTTTCAGACAAATGAGTTAAAAAATGAGGAATTTAATAATAACCCATGTTAGATATCTGAACTTTAACAAGCAAAAAGGAAGATAATGACAAAGTAGAGTTTGCAGGTAATGCAAAAACTAACAAAAACTGTATAAAAAACAGAAGACAGAATTTCAGCATGTGCATTCTTCCACAAACCATAAATACAAACCAAGCTACACTGTTTCTCAATGATGGAGATACTTTATCAAAATTATTTTCAAATCCAATTTTATATATTAATTTCAAGACTATGCAAAGGGGCATTTGTCCTCTTGAAACAAACTTAATTATGGAGTAAATTAAAAGTTAAAAAAATAAAAGAAACAGAGGAAAATATTCTAAAACAGCTTCCTTACATTCTCAGCTGAAAGTTGGATACACTTTGAATAATGATCAGTGATCTGTTGATTGGTGAGACCAGCAAATGAGCTAATAGATTTTCTTCGGTCTACTGGTGTACCAGTGGGAGAAGATATTCCTCTAGCTTGCAATTGGTGAAGGCGATTCAAATGTCTCTCTCTCTTCTCCGCCTCATCATTGTTCTGCAATAAGAATGTGGCACAGATTACTTGAATTAATTATAGATAACTAATTTCAGTGATGATTAATAACAATAAGCCTCTTAAAATTGAGCTATCAAAGCCATCTCTAAGATGAGCAGCAAAGATATATCAACAAATTACCCAAAATGGGGGTTGGGGGGATAGGTTAGGATGTTTTTTTTTCTTAATTTATATATAAATATTTACTATAGGTGGCTTATCTTTGCTGGGTGATCTTAGAGTTAGCTTATCTTTACTAACCTAATTAATTTTTGATTATTTTTCTTCAGTATACATCTGGCAACAGCCAACATGGACATAAATTGATGTGACCTAATTTTCAAAAGGTCAAGTAATATATAAGGTCACTGAAACGCAAACAACCTAGCTCACTTAAATCCTGGTAAACACCAGCCATCATAAATTCAACCTTGTAAGGAAGAGCCATATTTTCCTTTTTTAAGATGGCTTATCTTTACTTTATCTAATTACAAGGTAACTATAATTGACATTGAGATTAAAATTAACAATGTCACAGACTAACTAGTACTGCTATGTCGCACCATCCATCTTTCACCCATGGAGGATAATGAAACCAACATAAAGATCAGCATGATAGTTGCTGGTGAATCTGAGGGTACCAGGGTTTGATCCTCATGGGTGATGGGGGATGTCTGAAGTATTTATATTTTGACACCAACCAATGATCCAGTAAGAGGTATGCTGATTCCTATCAGCAGGAATCAGTGGTACAGATAAGTGTATTATGGTGTGAAGATGGCTAAGTAAAGACTGGTGTGCAATGACCTGTGTAAGATCTACCTCCTCCCAAGAATATTAATAAAATTAAATATGAACCCGTTTTCTAGCACCCATCTAGCAAGTGATTACAAGGACAAAAGTCACTGTAACTATCTAATAGCCAAACGCTAGGCTAGATAATATAAAAACGGCAACAAACAAACAAAGAAGGAAGCATGCTCCGGTATTGGGGTGGGATTGAACCTGATGTTTTTCCGACCAAGAATATAATAAAATTGAATATGCAACCTTTAGATGATGATAATAGGCAAGTTTCATAATCAAAGAATCACCAGAAAAAAACAACATTAGAATTAAAAAGTAAATAACAGTAAAACTTTGATGATAAAATAGTACTTACTTCAGATCCATCAAGAAGAACAAGAGAATGAGGAGGGGTATTGAAGGACTGTCTTCTAGAGGAGGGTGTAACAAATTGATGTGCAGTAGGTACAATAAAACCATTTTGTTTCTTGGGGGAAAGTGTAAAAGACCTGGATCTATGCATAGTTGTAGCCATGACTGCCAATAATAACAGATATGGTTTTATCCTGAAATGAAAAATACTATACAGATGAATCATGAATTTGATCAGAAGTTTTTACTTTTCAAGCATACATATCAAAGATGGGTCTGTCCATGGTTGCTTTGCCAAATCTGCTGTGGCTCTACAGTCAAATACTGTAGTAGATTATTCAGCCCACTATCAGTACTCTCTCTTTTAGGTATTTTGCTCCACACAACTTCAACCAACCACATTACCCTTACTATTAAGTGACTTTCATCTTAAGGAATTAAGATGCAATTTGCCAATTAATTTTTTTTTTATGTTCAATGTCATTATTGAGATTAGTATTATTTTAAAGTCCTGCCGCTCTTGTTATTTTTTTTCTTAACACTTCTTTATATTAATGGTTTATATATTCTTTAGAGGTTTGAAGCCAAGGTTCATTTTTCCAGCCAAATCCCTCATAACAATTGTCAATTGCTTGTTGATAATTGTAGGTAGGTAAGGCATTTTCTCTATTATCGATTCCCATGTTTTTTTTAGGATAAAATTCATCTGCCATGTTGCACCCAACTAATAACTCTGCACTCTAAAGTAAGCCTCAATTTCATTTTATTTAATCAGCACAAATCAACACTGCTATTTATACCCTCCCCAACTATAAACTAGGAATAATAATGGGCCTAGAACTGATCCCTGAGATTTGCCACTGATAACATCTCTCCACTGTGACCTCACCCCATTCAGTACCACTCTGTGTTTCCTCTCTTTCAGCTATCAGCTATACAATTCAGAACTTTCCCACATATCCCATACATTTTGAATTCGTGCAATAGTTTCGTATGTGGAACCTTATCAAGGTTTTGCTAAAATCTAAGTAAATTACATCAACATTCTCTCCCTAATCTAATTGTTTAGTTTTAATCTGTCAAATTACCAAAAGTGGAAAAGGCTATGCCACAGTATGTCACTAGAATAGGCTTCTTGTTTGGTTCCTTTCTGATAGGAAAAAATATTCATTGCATAGATTAAAAAAATGCATGTTACAAATGTAGTTGCTAATTTAACCAAAAAGTAAAATGTTAGGGGTAGTAGCTTATTTAAAGAAGTTTAGTTTTAGTCTGTGCAATTACCAAAATTTGAAAAGGCCATGTCACTAGAAAGGATTCTTGTTTGGTTCTTAACAGTGAGAAAAACCGCATAAAACACTAACTACAAAAAACTAAAGACTCACTAAAATTAACCTACCCAAAAACAAACTAAACTACTAACCTAACCAAATTGTGAACAAATTAAAGCAATATTTATTTGGGAGCTTCATTTAAGGTAAAACAAGTTATCATCGATAAGATGGTAACCAATCTATTTTCATTATATCATAAATAAAAAATTCTGGATGAAGAAATAAACACTTTTTAATACTAATTAAGATATTTTTTTTCTAAGAGCTCATCTGACGACTGCCTACTTGGGTAATCGTCCCTGAGTGCAAGGCACAGGCAGTAGCGACCCCAGCCATCCCAGGACTGGGATAGGTAACACGTGCGAAGATCGCCCAGACTGGGACATTCAACAAGAATGTGCCAAACAGTCTGGGGGACAATGCAGTCTTCACAGTAGGGCACTGGCAAGCGCTCCATCAAATGGCGGTGAGTACTGCGAGTGTGCCCAATTCGGAGACAACAGAAAGCAACATGGGTAGGTCCATGGGAACAGTCGCCGCACAATGGCACGGAACTTTAAGTTCCATTCAACTGTCTCCCATCTTCTTTGGCAAGCAGCCCGAAGAGGTGCCTGTATTCCTGCCATGTAGTCGGTGTGAGGAAGAGCAAAACACTGTTCCAGTCCTAGAGGCCTCACAGACTCTTTGGCAACCTCATTCCCCGCAATTCCTACATGTCTATGAACCCAGCAGATGATAATCTCGACATCCGCCCGGCTCGCCAAAACTCTGGCATCACAGATATCGTGAGCCAGGGGATGCGAAGATTCCAATGCCCCTAGAGCCCTCAGGGCACTTTGTGAGTCGCTATAGATTACAATCCGGTCTCCGAACCGGGAATGTTGCTCAATCCCCCATACTGAGTGGTGTATTGCCACCAGCTCAGCCGCGAAGACAGACGCAGCGCCTGGCAGAGCCCCATTGACTTCAAACAGAGGGGATACAGCATGGAATCCGACCCCCTCTTGGGACTTGGAGCCATCCGTATACACTGGCACAGTTCCAGCATGACATGAGGTGTGGTGACAAATAGCCACATGTGGTACCCTCCAGGGTGGCATCCTGGGCAGATCCAGGGGTGCCACCGGCCTGAGAGCTATACCTAGCTCTTAAAGGAGTTTCCTGGCCAAAAACCCAAAGGGCTTAGGGTATGACTGGTATCTCTTGGCAGCATAGGCACCGTCAAAATCAGCTGCGGATGCAGTGAGAACTGTTGGCGAATGAGAAAGGTGTCGGGCTCACGCATACATGCGAGTGATGCACTGTACACGACGTAGAGCGAGTGGCATCTCCCCAGCATTGACTAGTAGGCTCTCAATGGGAGAAGTGCGGAAGGCACCGATCACCAGGCGAAGGCTGATGTGCTGGATCGAGTTAACCATCCGCAATACACGCTCGGCTGCAGATGCATAAAACTTGCATCTGTAGTTAAACTTTAACAAACAAAGGATCAATAAAAAAGTAAGGCAGTAGCCCTATCAGTGCCCCAAGCGTTGAACATCACAGAATGGAGAATATCCATGGGGCGGGTACAAGAGACACTAAGGCTGCGAATATGAGCATCCCAAGTGAGGCATCAGTAAAATACAAGACCAAGGAAACGGTGTGATTCAACCACATGTGGTACCCTCCAGGGTGGCATCCTGGGCAGATCCAGGGGTGCCACCGGCCTGAGAGCTATACCTAGCTCTTAAAGGAGTTTCCTGGCCAAAAACCCAAAGGGCTTAGGGTATGACTGGCATCTCTTGGCAGCATAGGCACCGTAAAAATCAGCTGCGGATGCAGTGAGAACTGTTGGCGAATGAGGGAGGTGTCGGGCTCACGCATACATGCAAGTGATGCACTGTACACGACGTAGAGCGAGTGGCATCTCCCCAGCATTGACTAGTAGGCTCTCAATGGGGGAAGTGCGGAAGGCACCGATCACCAGGCGAAGGCTGATGTGCTGGATCGAGTTAACCGTCCGCAATACACGCTCGGCTGCAGATGCATAAAACTTGCATCTGTAGTTAAACTTTAACAAACAAAGGATCAATAAAAAAGTAAGGCATCACAGAATGGAGAATATCCATGGGGCGGGTACAAGAGACACTAAGGCTGCGAATATGAGCATCCCAGGTGAGGCATCGGTAAAATACAAGACCAAGGAAACGGTGTGATTCAACCACTTCCAGGCCTACCCGATTAAGAAACAAGTCTGGGTCTGGGTGGAGCCGTGGATGGTGGCAGAAGTGCACCACCTTAGTCTTGGTCAAGGAAAAGCGAAACCTGTGTGTTTCAGCATAGTGAGAGACGCGGTTCAATGTCTGTTGGAGTTAATGCTCCAGAGTTGGTTTCTGGGTCGCAGCAAAAGAGATTGAAAGGTTGTCCACGTAGAGTGTAGCAAGAACATCTTCTGGCAGCACCGAGGTGATGCCGTTGATGCTCAGGGCAAAGAGTGTGACACTGAGGACACTTTCCTGTACAACACCCTCTTCCTGCTCCATTGGGCCAGAGAGGGTTCCCCCCACAGGTACGCAGAATTGACAATCTCACAGAAATTCAGATATAAACATTGGGAGGCATCCCCTCACTCCCATTGTGTGGAAAGTCTCCATGATACCGTATTGCCATGTGGTATCATAGGCCTTCTCCAGATCGAAAAACACTGTGTCGTAGTGCTGTCTATGAAGGAAGGCATTTTCCAGTCAGAGCAGAGCATCTGACGTAGAGATGCCTAACCACCTCTCTGAAGCGGATAAGGCATCTCTAAAATCACACACAAAAATAATAGTCAGCAACATGAACAAAATGAAAATAGCCCAACCAAGCAGAAAACTAGCAGCAAAGCAACACATGCTACACAACAGCTGAGGCAACTGACAGTTGGTATCATTTTCTTGCAAACCACCACAAGGCTGTAGAGAGCTGTCAGACATACGATGTTTGTAAGCAAACCATTCATATGCCCTGAAATCCGACCAAACTTGATCAAGCTTTTTTTATTTTATGTTATAATGTTATGTTATAGGAAGTTGAGTGCAAGCAAATGGAAGGGAGTGAGTTTGTTTGTCAGGTGCTGGTGTTAAATGATGTGTCTGAGAGGTATGATAGTCTGGTGTTTGAGTGTGAGAGGGATGCAGTTGTGTTTACGCATGTGGGAGTAAATGATGTAAAGGTGGGTTCATGTGAGTTACAAGAGAGGTACAAAAGATTTCAGGTGTGCTTCCGAGATTGGATGTGGGGGTGGAATGGTTGTCTCATGCAATTGGAGTGAATGAGTATGTGAAAGGCCTGTGTGAGGAGTCGGGATTAGTGTTTGTAGATGTTTGAAATGGGTTTTATAGGAATAAGGCATTGTATGAATTGGATGAACTCCATCTAAGCTGGGCTGGGGTTGACATCTTTTGGCAGGAGTTAGATAGTGCCATTGGGTCTTTGCAGGCGGGAAACTAGTTACTGATAGTGGTCAGGGAAATGTAAGAGTACAGGGTGGGGCAGGGAAAGGAAAGAGATGCAGAGGAGATAGAGTGGAAAGTATACATTCTAAGAGAGGTGCTTCAGGGATAGGAGGGCTGATTTGTCTTTATGCCAATGTACATAGTCTTAGAAATAAGAAAGATGAGTTATTTAGTTATATTATTGATGAAGGTATAGATATAATATGTGTAATAGAATCATGGGTTAATGAAAATAAATTTAATGATGTGAGTGAATTTGAACTACAGGGTTATGATATGTACATTATAGTCAAGGAGAGGTAGGACTGGTGGTGGGTTGATTATTTATATCAGAAATAGCATTTCTTCAAATCTAAATAATTCTATAAAGCAAGAAGAAGTTGAGTCACTGTGGATAGATATTAGGGTCAGTAAAAATAGGATAATACACTTGGGAGCCTTTTACAGGTCACACAGACTGTATTGATGAGCTAATGATCAGGAAAATAAGGAAAGGATGTGAAGTAGATACAGTTATTCTTGGTGACTTTAATTTAAATTCTGTGGACTTGGAAAAAATGATAGGAAGGGATAGAACAAGTTGTAAGTTTATAGAATGCTTTGAGGATCATTTTTTACTCAATTTGTTAATAAGCCAACCAGGGAGGTATCAATATCTTAGATATGTTCTTTCAAATGATGATCACTTGGTTCAGGAATTGACTGTCGGGGAAGCATTGGGAAATAGTGATCATCAGATGGTTAATTTTAACTTATGAATAGTTAAAGGTGGAACATCAACAAACTCCACAAAAACTCCAAATGTTTATAGGGGAGATTACAATAATTTAAGGAAACTTGCTAAACAGATTAGATGGTATATAGAATTCAGGGGAAAGAATACTTGAGATGTGGGACAATTTTAAGACTATACTAAACATAGTCCAAGAGCAATGTATTCCAATGAAGGCTATGAGGAAGAAATATAGGAAGCAGTTATGGTGGAATCAAGAGATAGCTAGGAAAATTTGTGAGAAGAAAAGGGCATACCATAGATTACAGAGAGAAAGTACTTTTGACAATTTAAATCATTATAGGTCGACCAGAAATTAACTAAATAAGATTATTAAGAAGAACCTAAATTAATTTAGCTCAAAATAATAATAAAGAGCCAAGAAAATTCTTTACCTATTATAGAATTAATAACAAATCTAACAGTGATAAAATTGGGCCTATTAGATATAAAGGGGTTTTGAAAGAATCTGATGAGGAAATAGTAGAGGTTCTTAATGATCATTTTTATTCAGTATTTAGACAAGAGAATCAAGATAGACTAATTGATGATAATTCTAGGTCAAGGAAAGTAGTGTTAAATAGCGTTAATGTGAACAGGGTGTGGTGGAGCGAATGTGAGTGTGTGTAAAAAGGGCCATTCTCCCACCCCTTTTCTCAGTACCCTCTCCCTCCCTCTGTAAGAATGTGTGTGTGAATGGGAATGGGTTTGGTTTTTGTTTGTTTGTTTTTTATTGATTAGCATGTTATTTAAGATGTTTTTTTTCTTTCCAGGCGCCATAATTTGGAAAGATAAAAAAGGCAAGCACTTGTAAATTACCCCTGTAATTGAAGCTGACTATAACTATTGATTATTATTATTAATACCAAAGGCCAATAGTATAGGACAAGGGTTCCAGGCCATGTTCTGTCCTATTTGATTGAGGATAAAATAGTTTAGCTTTAACGAAGGAGGGCTTATTAGAGCCACACAACTCTAACAAGGTTACCTATCTTAGTCCAAGCTCGGAGGCGGTAGTTTTGAATGGAAAAATTTTGTTGTAACACGTGAGGCCATCTTTTGTTGTTCATTGACTGTAGTAACCCAAATTTTATTTGGGTTGTTTGATTTTTATTGTCTTAGGATCGATTAATAATATTTATAAGTGAGACATATTTATTTTTTCTGATTTCATATATATAGGATTTTTTTGTATTTTTTGTGAAAAGTAACGAGATCTCCAATATAATCGCCCCTCTCTATTGTAGATATTTTGTACATTTTTTTGTAAGTAAAGGGACTGTATATACAATCCGTTTCATTCTCCTTTGATTTCTCATGTCCGGACAGTGTAGGAAGCGGGTTGGATCGATTGGGATTAGAGATATATTTTTGGCCCACTACAAGGGAAATAATTAAAGGGCTTATATTCGAGTTAAATACTAGTAAGTAATCTGGCCCAGACAACATTCATTCTAGGTTACTCAAAGGTGTAGATAGTATTGCAGTAGCTCTTGACAAGATATATACTAGATCACTAGAGTTTGGAGAAATACCTAATGATTGGAAATTAGCGAATGTAGTGCCAATTTTTAAAAAGGGAAGTAAAGAGGACCCAAATAACTTTAGGCCAGTAAGCTTAACTTCGATCGTTTGTAAAATCCTTGAGAAGATAGTTAGGAAGGGGATTTCTGACCATCAAGAGTGTGTTAGGTTAATAAATGATGCTCAGCATGGGTTTAGAAGAGGTAGATTGTGTTTAACAAATTTACTGGATTATGTTACTAAACAATTAGATAAGTGAGAGAATGTCAATGTAATTTACTTAGATTTTAGCAAAGCTTTTGATAAGGTTCCACATAGGAGATTAGTTCACAAATTAAAAATGCATGGGATATGTGGTAGAGTTTTGAATTGGATAACTGAATGGCTGAAAGACAGGAAACAGAGAGTTGTGCTGAATAGGGTGAGGTCACAGTGGAGGGACATTATCAGTGGCGTACCTCAGGGATCCATTCAGGGCCCTTTATTATTTATAGTTTATATAAATGATCTTGGGGAGGCTGTAACTAGCAAAGTGTCAATTTTTGCTGATGACACTAAATTGGCAGCTGTAGTCAAAGAAGTTGAGGGTAGCTTTAAAGTGAAGAGTGACTTAAATAAGTTATTAGCTTGGGCTCAGAAGTGGCAGATGACTTTTAACCTTAAAAAATGCAAAGTTCTTAACATGGGAAGGGATAATACAGAATTTAAATATGAAATGGATGGGCATTGGCTGAATTCAGTTGAGGATGAGAAGGACTTGAGTGTAGGAGTAGATAGGTCACTGAAGTTTTCAAAGCAGTGTATTGAGGCAAAAAATAGAGCAAATAGGGTGCTAAGATACATTAAGAGGAATGTTAGCTGAAAAAGTAAAGAGGTTATCTTTAAACTCTACAACTCATATGTCAGGCCACATTTAGAGTACTGTATACAAGCATGGTCACCACATTTTAGACATGATATCAACCTGCTAGTCAGTACAAAGGAGAGTAACAAAAATAATCCCTTCCCTGAAGCACCTTGAATATGAAGATAGACTGAAGGTATTAAATATGTTTTCATTTGAAAGAAGATGTGTGAGGGGAGATATGATTGAGCTTTTTAAAATCTGTTCTCGGATGGATAAGTTGGATTTTAGCAAGTTATTTGAGTTGGAAGGTAGTAATAGGGCTAGGAGTCACCACTTAAAAATTAATAAACAGAGGTGCAGGTTGGATGTTAGAACATATTTTTTCAACATAGAGTGGTAGATTACTGGAATAGTTTGCCATCTGAGACAGTAGATAGTCCAAACTTGAATGTATTCAAATGCAGATTTGATAATTATATGGGGAGGGAGGGTTAACTTTGGGGGTATTCTGTATCATTCCTCTGGATGCAGTTTTTTATTATTGTATATTACGATTGTATATTAGATTTTGACGAGTCTTAATGATGATGCATTTTGTTTATGACACATTCCTGTGTATGGTTCAAATTGTATATTATAGATGCATGATCGGACACAATCTTATGGATTGTTTAAATTGTATATTGTGGATGCATGATCTGACACAACTCTATGGATGCATTTTGTGGGTGGGTTTTGACAGAGACGGATGACCTTTGATAAGTCTTTGTGGCTTTTGTCATCTGTGATGAAATTATGTTATGTTATGTCAAATATGTAGATTGGTGGCTCAAACGATGGGACATACTATTTCATCCTTCATCCGTGTTCCAATCAATTAAGTGAAAAACAAAATAAAAATTCAAATTAGTCATTGCTGACATCAGACCCCACCCCCATTATAATTTGCAAAATTATTAAAGGCGCTGAAATGACTTGGTTAAATCATTCACCTCTGTAAACGTTAGGACATTAGTCTATAAACAATTATGATTATACACTGGGGGTTTGTGCCCCCCAGCCCCCCCCCCCCAATTTAATGAAACTCAGGATCATGGTAGTGTGGTCCCCCCCCATTATGTTTACCCCAGCATGAGCCATCCCGATAAATGTACTCCAAAAACATGAAACATTTTGGAACATGGACAAAATAGTACGTCCCATTGTTTGAGTCGCTAATCTACATATTTACCAATTGTTTTTTATTGTCCCCAGAATATAATTTGCTTTATAAACAATTTTGGCTATGTGTTCCCTTAGGTTTTAAAGTATTATGTACTATTACACCTAAATCCTTTTCCGTAACAGCATTTTCAATATCTTCTTATGCTAGGCTATATACAGCATTTACATTATTAAATCCTACATTTACAGTTTTACACTTTCTAATATTGAAAATCATCTGCCAATCCTCTGACCATTTATGAAATTGGTAATACTTCAGATTAAGGGCGCACGGTAGGTGGCACTGTTAGTAAGCTACAATTTTGGGCTAAAATATATCTTATATGACGTCAGACAGTAGCTTCAGATGTGACCAATCATGGCGTTATATTTTTTTGTTGTTTGGGGGATTTGTAACTTTTAATCTATATTAGTTACTAAATATATGCGCCTCTGCTCATTTATAGTTTTTTCGGTAACAATTCAGTTTCAGGGTGAACGGTAGGTGGCGCTGTTTGTAGGCTACAATATATGTTATGACATCGGACGGTAGCGTCAGATGTGAACAATTATGGAATTATATTTTTTTGTATATCAGTATATACTGATGGGGCTGCGCTCCACCAATTGATTGAAACTCAGGATCATCGCAGGGTGGTCCCCCACAGTGATATCTCCCCCACGAGCAGTCTCCTTGAATTTACTGGGGGGTTTTCCACAACAGCTTTTTACTGGCAGAAAAACCTAACCTAATGACAAACAATACTTACTTTTCTAGGTTTCTTGATTAGTTTATGCGCCTCTAAATAATCGTGGTCATGCAAAATAAACCCAAATTTGAATAATGAAACAACTAGAGCACAAAAAAAGCCATAACAAAAAAGAAACAAATGCTAAGCGGATTCTATTTATAGCTACGACATTGCTAGTAAGAAGTTGTTATAGTTCACTGCAAAAAAAAAAAAAACGGCAACACTTCAGTATCGGGGCGCTGTTTATAGGCTACAATATATGTTTTATGACATCAAACGGTAGCGTCAGATGTGAACAATTATGGCATTATATTTTTTTGTATATCAGTATATACTGGGAAAGGGGCTATGCCCCACCAATTGATTTAAACTCAGGATCATCGCAGGGTGGTCCTCCGCAGTGATATTTCCCCCACGAGCAGTCCCCTTGAATTTACTGGAGTTTTAGGGCCAGTAAAACCTGATAGGGAAAAAAACAGTAAATTCAAAGGGACTGCTCGTGGGGAAGACATCACTGCGGGTGGACCACCCTGTGACGATCCTGAGTTTCAATCAATGGGAGATGCAGCCCCCCTCGCTACACTATATACTCATATACAAAAAAATATAATGCCATAATTGTTCATATCTGACGTCATAAGACATATATTGTAGCCCAAAATTGTAGCCTATAAACAGCGCCACCTACCGTGCACCCCAAAACTGAAGTGTTACCATGAAGTTTTCTTAAGTCTTCCTGAAGCATGGTTTTAGAAAAGGTAGATCGTGTTTAACTAATTTACTGGATTTTATGGATTATGTAACTAAAGAATTAGATAGGGGTGAGAAAGTTGATGTTGATGACTTTTCTCTGGTAAGAAATCTTTTGTGTGTTGACTGGAACAGGAGCTGCCAAGTGTAGGCCATGAATGGTCTTTTGCAGTCTCCTTTTCTTATGTTCTTATCTACTTAGATTTCAGCAAAGCTTTTGATAAGGTTAAGAACATAAGAAAAGAAGGAGACTGCAAAAGACCATTCATGGCCTACACTTGGCAGCTCCTGTTCCATTCAACACACAAAAGATTTCTTACCAGAGAAAAGTCATCAACATTGTCACCCTTTACAGGAGTTCGTCAGATCTAATCTACAATATACTTGCCCAGACATGAGAGAAGACTAATGGGCCTGTAGGAGTTGTAGAGCTTTGGATCCTTGCCTGCCTTTGGTATGGGGATCAGCATTGCATGCTTCCACAGTGTTGGGAATGTTCCTGAAGTCCAGCTTTGGTTGAAAAGTGTGAGGAGCTGGGCACGTCCTGTGTTGGGAAGGTTGGTGATGAACTCATTAGGCACTTGGTCTGATCCCACTGCCTTCCCTTTTTTCAGGTTCTTTATTGCACATTCCAGTTCATGGAGGGTGAGTGGAGATGACATGCTTGTTGAGGCATGCAGAATTTCTGGTGTTTGGGGTGGAGCCAAGAAAACAAAAGGGTCTGGGAGGCCATAGATGGTGTTGTAGTGTGCAGCCAGTAGTTCCGCTTGTTCAGATGGACGTAGGACTCTTGTGTCTGGACCTCTTAGGGGGAGAGAGGAAAGGGTGGGTCGACCAGACATGGCACGGATGAATTTAAATGTTTGAGCTGGACTGCTACGGAAGGATAGGGATGAACAATGGGTGATCCATGAGGCCTTTTTTGCATGAGCTATTGTTTTTCTCTTGAATGCGTCGAGTCTGCGATATGTGATTTGGTGGTGTAGGCAGGGACACTTCCTCCAGGCTCTTCGTTGATCACGTACTGCCGTCTCACAGAGTTCGTTCCACCAGGGAACTCGAGGATGGGGGTCGTATGTACCGTTTGACTTTTTGAACTGTTTGTGGCCTATTTCAGTCAGCTATGTTGTTAGGTCAGCTGCCATGCTCTCAGTGTTTGGGGATGTGGGAGTTTGTATTGCAGCAGCATCTGCATTAAAAGCTTCCCATTTTCCTGTATTTAAGAGCCAGCGTGGTCTCAGGGAGATTGGTGGGGGGGAAAATTGCCTCCTAGATGGATGAACACTGGGAGGTGGTCACTAACCATGTATGGGCCTACTTAAACTTCTGCATCAACGAATAGCCCACTTCCCAGGCAGAGGTCTAGGGTAGAGTGGGCGCCCCTGAACGGATCAATCCTTGTGGGTAGGCCTGGAGGAGTGAGGATGGTTAGTGGTGAGGTGAGCAGTGAATTAAAGAGGGAATGACCCGTCGGGTTTATGGTGCTTCGGGAAATACTCGGCTGCCAGTGTGGGTGTCTTGCATTGAAGTCCGCCATGACTAGTGTTGGTGGGGTTAGTTGGTTGAAGTAGTGAGTGAGTTCTGCTTCTGTTAAATCAGTGCATGGGTTATAGCATATAAATATGGTGGCCCATCTCCTGTTCAAAGATATTTGCACTGCCATGGTTTCAAGTGTCCATCCCGGGAATTGATGCAGTGGGAATTCTGCCCATGCCATCTTCTTGTGGGTAAGTAGGACAAGCCCTCCACCTTGCCTGTTTTGATGATCCTTCCTATGGATGTTGTAGCCCTGGAATGATATACTGAGGTGATGTTGGAGCCATGTCTCACAAATTCCTATTAGTAGCGGTCGGCACCGTTTTGCCCGCAGTTCGACATCTGCCAGCTTGCGGGAGAGTGAGCGAGCATTCCAGAATATGATGGTGTTTTGCTGATATGCCATGATTACTGGGTGAAGATAGGAAGAAGGGCAGGGATGAGATGACGGAGGATTGATAATATGGAGCAGCCTTGTTGGTAGAGTGAATAACCTTTTCGGAATATGTTGATAAGTGAAGGTACCAGTGACCACCAGTCGATGTCTGCAGAGTCGCCTGTCTTCTCCGGCATTTGGGGTGCAGGACTGGTCCTAGAATTAGTTCCTGTAACTTTTTCAGCATAGGTTTGATAAGTGGGTTGTTCACTTTTCCTGGTGGTAGGTGTGGGGTGGACCTCAATGTCAGCAAACGGATGGTGTGCGCTGGAGAGAACGTGCTGGTGGGCCGGTGTGTTGCCTGTAAAATGGCAGTGTGCTTGAGGGTGGTGGGGGCGGTGTGTGTGGGTGTCAGTACGCTGAGAGGTTGTGGCGTCTGCCTTGCATGTGTACTGATCCTCATCTATCGTGTCATTAAGGATAGCGAAGGAATTATTTAGAATCAAAGTGGTAGGTACTTTGTTCAGTGCAGGAGGAGGAGGGATGCGAGTTCTTTGGGTGCGTGTACTGGTGTTAGATTGTGTGTTCGGAGAAATGGGCTTTGGTCTGATTTGTTTTAGTTTTGTGTTTGTGTCCTCTGTGTTCACTTTTTGTTGTCTGCAGTGATCATTAATCTCTTCTGCCTTCTTCTTCAACAGTGCTGGACAGTTCTTGCTTAATAAATGATCTTCCTGGCAGAAGTAACAGTATGGGGTGTTCATGCACTGATTCCCCTCTGGTGTCTTGAAGGGATGGTAGCCACTGCAGTTATTGCATCTGACTTTGTACCTGCAAGCTAGTGCTCCGTGGCCAAACTGATAGCGTCTGTGGCACCGGAGGGCTGGTAATTTGAATTTGGTCACATTCTTCACTTGGTGCCCCATTGCTATTTGCCTGGGGAGCTGAGTGCTCTGGAAGGCCAGCCTGAAGAATCTGGACCCTTCTGCTCACGGTGGTAAGGGTAGGACCTCCTTGAGAGCGACACCAACATGGTCAAGGAAGTCAAATTCTTCAGCCAGGTTCTCGACAGTGTACTGGGGGCTGAATGGTCCCACCTTACCATACAGCAAGCCGGGGTTGAGGCCTCTGGACTCCCAGCACTGCACCCTCCATAGGCCAAGGGTGGTGATATCTTCTAGTATGCATGCCAGCTTGTTCAGGCCATCACGGGTCACCTCCAATCGTATAGCCTGGCTGGTGCCCAGCTCCCTGACGTGGCCTTGTAGTATGTATTTCCCCAGCGGGGATTCATTAAGGGCCCTGGTCAGGGCTGTTGGGTGGGCAGTCAGCATCTTACCTTCAGTGGACTTGATGTAAATTTTTACATTTGCCTGTTCTTAACCTGGTCCACCCTCTCTTGGCTGGTCACCGTCATGGTAATTTACCCTTACCGGCTGTGGTGGGGGCTGGTTTGCGTTCCTAGCAGATTTTGAGGTGGGTGGTTGATGGTCACAGTCAGCTTCCGCCTCCAGGGGGCGCTTAGCTGCCAGTACGTGATTTACCTGCATGGCAGCAGCTCGTTCGTCTTCCTCTTCCTCAGATTTACCCATGACGCACTAGGTATACATCCGGATGTCTTCTGTGTTGTTACTCCAAAAACGATTAGGGAAAACAAACAAGAGAGAACCGGTACAAAGAAATCTCATCAAGAAACCTTTCTGAAAAGGCCTATTATAAATGCGGACCTTGTTGTTCAAAACGCGATATTTTCCAAAAATCTGAAGTACCTCCGTCATCCGTGAGTCTTTAGAATTGAGGGGAAGGGAAGGTTGTGATGGCTCCTAAGTTTTATATATATTAATATTGTTTGTATATATCTATAGCTGCATGTTTTAGTTCTTGACAAGCCTTGATTGGTGATACGCTTGTTTCTGGACACAATCCTCTGGATGAAGTTTTCTTGGGAGTTTGGGTGCCTTAAAAAAGAGGCCGTTTGACTTGGATGACCTATGATGGGTCCTTGTGGCTTTTGTCATCTGTTATATTATATTGTGGGGGGCTTTGATTTTGTCTTCCCCTGGCGATTATTGATATAGTCCTATGTGGGTGGGTTTTGACGGATGCCCTTTGATAGGCCCTTGTGGCTTTTGTAATCTGTGAAATTATGTTATGTTAAGATGAGAAGGACTTAGGAGTAGTAGTAGATAGGTCACTGAAATTTTCAAAGCAGTGTATTGAGGCAAAAAATAGAGCAAATAGGGTGCTAGGTTACATTAAAAGAAATGTTAGCTACAAGAGTAAGGAGGTTATCCAACTATACAACTCTTATGTCAGGTCACACTTAGAGTCCTGTATACAAGCATGGTCACCACATTTTAGACATGATATAGACATAACATAACATAACATAACATAACATAACATTTCATAGTTAAATTCTCTATTATCTTTTCCCATGTTAATAACTTTGATAAGTTCAAAGTTATTAACATGGGAAAAGATAATAGAGAATTTAACTATGAAATGGATGGGCATTGGCTGAGCTCAGTAGAGGATGAGAAAGATCTAGGAGTAGTAATAGATAAGTCATTAAGGTTTTCTAAGCAGTGTATTGAAGCAAGAAATAGGGCAAATAGAGTGCTGGGTTTTATTAAGAGAAATGTCAGTTACAAAAGTAAGGAGGTTATTCTTAAACTCTATAACTCTTATGTTAGGCCACATCTAGAGTACTGTATACAGGCATGGTCCCCACATTTTAGACACGATATTAACCTTCTTGAGTCAGTGCAACGGAGGGCAACAAAGATTATTCCTTCCCTGAGGCACCTTGAATATGAAGATAGACTGAGGGTATTAAATATGTTCTCGTTCGAAAGGAGGTGTGTGAGAGGGGATATGATTGAGCTGTTTAAAATTTTTTCCGGGATAGATAAATTGGATGTTAGCAAGTTTTTTGAGTTAGATGATGGAAATCGGACTAGAGGTCACCACTTGAAAATTAAAAAGCAAGGGTGTAGGTTGGATTTAAGAAAATATTTTTTCACCAATAGAGTGGTAGACTTCTGGAACAAATTGCCGCAGAGGGTAGTAGGTAGTCCAAATCTAAATGTATTTAAGAGTAGGTTGGATGAGTTTATGGGAAGGGAAGGTTGTGATGGTTCCTAAGTTTTGTATATATTAATATTGTTTGTATATATCTATAGCTGCATGATTTAGTTCTTGACAAGCCTTGATTGGTGATACCCTTGTTTCTGGATGCAATCCTCTGGATGTAGTTTTCCTGGGAGTTTGGGTGCCTTGAAAAAGAGGCCGCTTGACTCGGATGACCTATGATGAGCCCTTGTGGCTTTTGTCATCCGTTATATTATATTGTGGGGGACTTTGATTTTGTCTTCCCCTGGTGATGGTGCTTTTTGTGGGTGGGTTTTGACGGAGGCGGATGACCTTTGATAGGCCCTTGTGGCTTTTGTCATCCGTGTAATTATGTTATGTTATGTTATGTTAAACCCATTGCTACGTATTCTGTCATGTTCACTAAGTATAAGAACCTTACCCAGATCCCCTTTATTATATCCTTTTACCCATTTGAAGACTTCAATCAATTCCCCTTTGACTCTTCTCCTTTCCAATGTATGTAGATTTAGTTTTCTGAGCCTTTCACCATAAGGTAAGTTCCTTAGCCCACCAATCATCTTTGTCATCCTTCTCTGCACAGACTCAAGCATATCAATATCCTTCCTATAATATGGTGACCAAAATTGTACTGCATAGTCTAGATGAGGCCTAACTAGCGCCAGATACAGTTTTAGAATGACTTCAGCACTCTTATTGCTTACACTCCTCCTAATGAATCCCAATATTCTATTAGCTTTATTCTTAGCATTTAGGCATTGATTTCTAGGACGAAGGTCTGAACTTACCAAAATACCCAAGTCCCTCTCACAATCGGTCCTCCCTAAAATTCTCCCATTTAATTTATAACTATTCAATGGATTATTTCTACCTATACTAAGTACACTACATTTGTCTATGTTAAACTTCATTTGCCATTTCTCAGCCCAATTGGACAGAATGGTCAATTCCTCCTGCATTACAACAGCATCAGAATCAGCCCTAATGGCCCTACCTAGCTTAGTATCATCAGCAAATTTACTCAGGTCACTACTTATACCTATGTCAAGATTATTAATATAAATTAAGAATAGCAAGGGACCCAAAAAAGAGCCTTGCGGAACTCCACTGCTAACACACGCCCACTCAGATTTAATTCCATCTATACTAACTCTTTGCTGTCTGTCACCAAGCCATGACTGAATCCACCTAAATATACTGCCATCGATCCCATGTGCTTTAACTTTGCTCAGAAGTCGTAAGTGTGGCACTCGATCAAACGCCTTACTAAAGTCCAAGTATAAAATATCATAGTTTTCATCATTATCTGCTGCTTCATACACCTTACTATAAAAAGACAGCAAATTAGTCAGACAGGATTTACCCTTACTAAAGCCATGCTGTGATTCTTTTATCAACTTATGCTTATCCAAGTGATCTCTAATATTCCTTGCTATAATAGATTCCATCATTTTCCCTACCACTGATGTCAAACTTACTGGTCTGTAATTAGACATATTTGTTTTATCCCCTTTCTTAAATATAGGTATCACATTGGCTTTCTTCCATGCAACTGGCACAATGCCACTCTCCAATGATTTTCTAAAGATGCATGCTAGGGGCTCACTTAACACATCCTTACATTCTTTCAAAATTCTAGGAAAGACCTCATCAGGACCGGGTGCTTTACTGCTTTTGATTTTAGCAATTTCCTTTGTCACTATCTCCTTTGTGATCAAGATATCCTTTAATTTCTCTTCATCATTACCCCGAAAGATCATCGACACCTCAGGTATATTTAGAGTATCCTCCTGAGTAAATACTGAGAGAAAAAAAGTCATTTAGCATTCCATCCATTGAGTCCCTATCACTCACTAATTCTCCATTGGAATCTATAAGTGGGCCTATTTTATCTCTAACCTTAGTTTTGTATAATTGATAAAAACTTTTAGGATCTTCCTTTGCCCTATTTGCCACTTTAATTTCATAATTTCTCCTTGCTACTCTAACTAACTTTTTAACATCTCTTGCTAGTTCATTATATCTCTGCCTTAAGTGATCCTCTCCATTTTTTATTTTCCTATAAATGCCCTTTTTAATGCCAATATAATGCTTAATTTTATCTGTCATCCATTTTGGGTCATTATTTTTAGTCCTAATCTCCTTATATGGAATGTTAATCATCTGACCTGTAATTAATTGCTCAATTATTCTCTCATACTCCTCTTCAATTGTAATCTCTTCCTCCTGGTGATTATTGTCTCCACTAACTGATATCATTGAATCTATTCCTGAATTGATTTCATTGCCTGGTTTCTGTACAACTGCCTCCAGGTAAGTCCTTAGCCCATTATAATTTGCTCTTCTAAAGTCAGGAATTTTAACAATGTTCATGCTACTATCAATACCATTCCATTTCATCTTGAATCTAATTTCACAATGGTCACTATTACCCAAATTTCCTCCAATCTCAGTATCCTTAATAACTTCTTTCCTATTTGTCAGAACTAAATCCAGTATATTATTACCTCTAG
The DNA here is from genome assembly GCA_963969495.1 of Ceratothoa steindachneri. Classification (NCBI taxonomy): domain Eukaryota; kingdom Metazoa; phylum Arthropoda; class Malacostraca; order Isopoda; family Cymothoidae; genus Ceratothoa; species Ceratothoa steindachneri. Next base: position 35,778,647 of record OZ018321.1, on the reverse strand, counting down.
TGGGTTCATTAATAATCTGCCTCAGAAAATTATCTTGGACAACATTCAAAAATTCCTCAGCCTCCTGATCACCCACAAGAGCTTCCCAGTCTATATTTCTGTAATTAAAATCGCCCATTATACACACATGCTTACTTCTACATGCCTGTTCAATCTCCTGCCACAGAAGATTTGAAGCTTCCTTACTAAGATTTGGTGGTCTGTATAATAATCCTATGACAAGCTTGTTTTTACCTTCCTTTACATTTAGCCATAATGACTCTGTGTTATCATCTAATTTAATTGTACTGTTTACACAACACTGGAGATTATCTTTAATATAAATAATAACCCCTCCTCCTCTCTTCCTATTCCTATCTGTATGGAACATGTTAAAGCCCTCAATCTCAACCTCAGGTTTAAAGTGATTACCTGCCAAATCAAGCCATGACTCTGTTATCGCAATTATATAAAAATTCTCTTCACTCGCTAACGCTCTTAAGAGATCTATCTTATTCCTTATACTCCGACGATTTGTGTAGTATATTTTTAAGTTTTTTTTATTATTCCCATCTTCATTGCATTGTGCTTTTTTATTCCTAGTTATCTGCTCATTCACTTGTGCATTAGTCCCCCTATAATGCATCAGTATGCCCTCTCCCCTTGCTATTCCTCTATCTCTGCATCCCTTCCATTTCCTACACCTACCCTCTATTCCTGTTATTCCTTTACCTCTAACAGCTTCTAGTTTCCCACCCGTAAGGACCTTATGTTCTTATGTTATTAGAGTCAGTAAAAAGGACGGCAACAAAAATAATACCATCCCTGAAGCACCTTGAATATGAAGATAGACCGAGGGTATTAAATATGTTTTCATTTGAAAGAAGGTGTGTGAAGGGAGATATGATTGAGGTTTTTAAAAATTTTTCTGGGATGGATAAATTGGATTTCAGCAAGTTATTTGAGTTAGAAGTTAGTAATAGAACTAGGGGTCACCACTTAAAGATTAAAAAACAGAGGTGCAGACTGGGTTAGAAAATATTTTGGTAATACTTCAGATTTGAGGCGCATGGTAGATGGCGCTGTTAGTCGGCTATAATTTTGGGCTACAGCATATCTCTTATGACGTCAAACAGTAGCGTCAGATGTGACAATCACTGCGTTATATTTTTTTGTTGTTTTGGGGAATTGTAACTTTTAGTCTATTATTTACTAAATATCTGCGCTCTGCTTGTTTATAGTTGTTTTTTCTAAATTAGGTAAGGTTTCTTGATGTCTTTTATTGTTTTTGTTTTGTTTTCATATTTTTTTGTTTACTGCGAACGATAACAACTTCTTACTGGCAAGATCGTAGCTTATAAATAGGACCCATTTTGCAAGTGTTTTTCATTTGTTATTGTGTTTTCGTGCTTCCATGTGCTTCTTTGTTATTCGAATTTGGCTTTACTTTGTATGATCACAAAAAACTTTTATAGATTATCTAGAGGCACATAAACTAATCAAGAAACCTATTAAAGTAAGAATTGTTTGTTATTAGGTTAGGTTTTTCTACCAGTAAAAAGCTGTTGGGGAGAAAAAAACAACCCCCAGTAAATTCAAGGGGACTGCTCGTGGGAAAGATATCACTGCAGGGGGACCACCCTGCAATGATCCTGAGTTTCAATAAATTGGGGGAGGTCTGAGGGGCGCAGCCCCCTAGTATATACTCATATACAAAAAAATATTACGCCAATATTGTTCATATCTGACGCTACCATCTGACGTCATAAGAGATATGCTGTAGCCCAAAATTGTAGCCGACTAACAGCGCCATCTACCGTGCGCCCCGAATCTGAAGTATTACCAATATTTTTTTACTAACAGTGGTGGATTATTGGAATAGTTTGCCACCTGAGACTGTAGAGAGACTGAACTTGAATGTTTTCAAGCAAAGATTGGATGATTATATGGAGATGGAGGGTTGATTTCTTACTTTTTGATATGGGGATATGTTTCTTGACTCATTCCTGTGGATGCAGTTTCTTTTTATTGTATATTTTAGGGGACTTTGATTTTGTTTTTGACAGACTCCTATGGAGGCTTTAAATTATATATTGTAGATGCATGGTCTGACATAATCCGGTAAATATGTAGATTATCGCCGCGAACGATGGGATGTACTATTTCGTCCGTGTTCCAAAATGTTTCACATTTTTGGAGTACATTTAAGTTGACGGCTCGTGTGGAGGTAAACACAATGGGGGGGACTACACTACGATAATCCTGTTTCATTTAATTAGGGGGGGCAAGGGGGCACAGCCCCCCAGTATATAATCCTAATTGTTTATAGAATAATAATTCGTAAAGGACTCAAACGCACATGAATATTCCGACACGAGTGAACGATAATATTAACACACAAATTTTTTTTCGCCCGGGCCGCTAATCTACATATGGTAAATATGTGGATTATCGGCGCGAACGATGGGACGTACTATTTCGTCCGTGTTCCAAAATGTTTCACGTTTTTGGAGTACATTTAAGTTGACGGCTCGTGTGGGGGTAAACACAATGGGGGGACTACACCAGGATGATCCTGAGTTTTATTAAATTGGGGGGGTCTGGGGGGCACAGCCTCCCAGTATATCCTAATTCTTTATAGAATAATAATTTGAAAAGGACTCAAACGCGCATGAATATACCGACACGAGTGAACGATAATATTTACACACAAATTTTTTTCCGGCTGGGCCGCTAATCTACATATTTACCCATAATCCTATGGATTGTTTAAATTGTATATTGTAGATGCATGATCTGACAAAATCCTATAGATGCATTATGTGGGTGGGATTTGATGGATACGGATGATCTTTGATAGGCCCTTGTGGTTTCTGTCATCCGTGAAATTATGTTATTACTCCAAGTCGATTTTTGCCCTTGTATTACAACTCTCTGCCTTCTATCCATTTCACTATTCCTTCTCCAAAACCCTCCTTCCCCATATAATCTTCTGATGTGTTTGAATACATTCATCATAGATAGTGGTCACCGGGCGAATTGAGAAAAGTTTTCAACATTATTTCTTAAATTGAATAATTTTTTCTCTGTATAGAACTACACTCAACAGGAAAATCCCGCTAGCTTCAAATTCTGTTTACATGTTGAGTGTTGCCATTTTTGGAATGATAGGTGTCAGTTTGAAGATCAGCGTAACATAATTTTTGGGTATGTGTGTTTGGCGGGGTGTTTTAATACGTTTAATGTCTTTCAATTATAAAAATTATAAAAGTTTATAATTTTTAGGAAAGTGAAGAGTAACAAAAGGTTCTGATTTCGTATATGAGTATGCTGATAATGGTGTTCAGAAAGATATGCAGGATGAATTGTAGATGCATAGTTAACCGTCTCGAAAGTGGAGGGCCGAAGAACCATATGGAGAGTGTACATAATATTAACCTAACGAGAGATATGCTGTTTGATAACACCATTATTAAAAGAAAAGAGGTTAATAGAGCGAGGCTTAACATTTTAGAAGCATTATTAATGAATGAAGATAAGCAGGCCATCAACAGTCAAGCGACAAGCTGGAATCGCACATTAAAACTATTTTAAAAATTCCACGCACAGAAGCGGCTCATTTTCTCTAACGTTACGTTTAACCAAGGTGGAATAAATACCACTTAAAAATCGTTTTCTTTCACTTTAATCTCTGTCAGATCCTCACTCCACTCGTTACATGGGTAGAGGAGGCAAGAACATTTCAAAACGCTCCGAAGATGATCGAAAGATTAACAATCTAGTTTAGTTTTTACATCGAGTTTATTTCTACATGTGTACAATAAAAATCATCAAATTAATATTGATAATGCTAAAGAGTTTATAAGTCTCACAATTATAAACATCGACGCTTAATTGAATCGGCACTAATAAAAGAAACTCCCAACTTTAATACTTCCGACGGCCAGTTCAACACTAATCTCTTAATAAGCAAGAAATTCATACCTGTGTTTCTCAAAAATTCCGATACATTCTCGCATCTTGCATCTTAATTAAAAATAAATATTCAAGGTGTTTTGAAAAAATAAAAAAAACTAAAGTATTTAAACCCCTACGTAACCGATTATTTTGAGGCGAAGACTTCACAAAAATAAAAAAAATTAAACTAACTAGATTATTTCATTCGAAGATGGCGGCCAATCTCTTTTTCGTTATAGCATGATAATTAGAGATTTTCCCACATTAAGTAATAAAACTGCTATATAGTGTATATCATAGATATACGCTATATTAGTATATTCTTATTAAGGCAGGGTATTATATGGTTTATATCATAGATATAAACTATATAGCATTTGCAAATTTTTTTTAGAGATATATAAAACAAAGCGCCCACGAAATTCAAGGGTGGGCATTAACCAAAAATAACGATAACTCCTGTTGATTAAAATCTAGCTTATGTACGAAGATAAGGATATGTTATAAAGGGAGGCGAAAAAAAGAAGTATAGGGAACGCTGATGGTAGCTAAGTTTACAACCTTATGTTTAATATTCACTTAAGGGTAAAGGTTTGCAATGTATATATATATATATATATATATATATATATATATATATATATATATATATATATATATATATATATATATATATATATAACTAGCTAAGGTAGGTTGATAGTTGATTAGAAATTAAATATTAAATTTAGGGTTTACGAGATTAGGTCCTGAAATATTCAGGCCTTAATGATATATATATATATATATATATATATATATATATATATATATATATATATATATATATATATATATATATGGGTGTGTCTGTGTGTGTATATATTTTTAAAACCCAAGGAAATGAAAACTCGTAACACAATCCAGAAAACGCTAAAGAAATGATTACGTGTACCATTGAAACGAAATTAGAAGATATAAAAACGGAATTGTAGGGCAAAGTATTTTAACTGTTATATGAAAATGAATAAAGGTGTTGGAATTGAACCGGGGTCATATATATATATACGTCTTCATAGGTGGGTGTTATCGCGATAACGACATCGGGTTATCTATTATCCTATATTTTTCCGCATTATTGATTCATCGGTATCGCCGATACTTCTGGTTCTAAACTAGCGATAATCGATAATTTCAGTTTTTATTTCTAGTTTAGCACAGGGGCGAGCGGCGCGTGCCTTGGAGGCAGAAAGAGTTAGGCCCGAGCTAGGAGGAGGATGCTCTAAACCTATGAGGAGGTGAAGGAGAGCCTCACCAGGTAAGAAACTAAGAAACAGTATTCAAATATTCTTACTATTGTATTATAAAATAACGCTATATATAGTCAATAATCAATATTATATTATAATTTTGGATTTATCGGTTATCACATTATCGCGCGACAATTTTATCGCCAGTTATCAATTAACGGTTTTCAACGATAGGTTATCAAAATCGATTTATCGGTTATCATGATACATTTTTTCGTTTTTGCACCCACCTATGTGCCTCTTCCTCTTTCGATTAATGCATCGCTACAATAATATCTAAGAAAGGATTAGGAAATATATATTTACGATGTATCTCTGGCAAACGGCTTGTCGCTGTTTTTGGTGCCTTTACAAGGCTTTATATAGTGCCCATGAGGCTCATATGTGAGGGTTCAACAATGAATCTATTCTGCCAGGCAACGCAGATTTCTTATAACCTACATGGACGAAAACTATATAATATTATTTTACAAGGATATATAAAATTATTATTTTGCATAATTATTTATAGAAATATATAAAGAAACCGTTTACCCAATAGCGAGTAAATTAATGTACAATGAAACCACTTTGTGAGCACAAAATTTATTGAACCGGAACTAGTTTCGGTATGAAGTTTTCTACACCATCATCAGCCGTTATGGAAAACTTCATACCGAAACTAGTTCCGGTTCAATAAACTTTTTGCTCAGAAGGTGGTTTCATTGTGCATATGCATATGCATATATATATATATATATATATATATATATATATATATATATATATATATATATATATATATATATATATATATATTATTCTTATTAACAGGCACCTCTATATCTTTCATTTTAGATTATTCATATTCGCATACCAATAACAAGCCTTTACAGAATTCACATGACACTCATCTGTGAAGCTACATACTGAATCTATTTTGCCTTAAAATGGACGTTCCAAAGCTTGCGCGTACGTACCAGAACCACTCACTTTTATCTGGACTGAACTTAAACATACTGCGTTAACCTTTCAATTAATGCATACATGGACTAAGCACACTTAACAAGAGTTAACTTTATATTTGTCGTAATTTTTTTTACTGACGGAAAGGAAAGTGGGAAATGTAAATCGGCATTCCTTTTAATTTAGTTTCCTTGTTATATTAAAGTAAGATGGGATTAGTAGTAATAATGATTTGGATTAATTATTTTTTAATAAGTGGTCGTCGTTGATTTTTGCGAAAGTGTAGTGTTTCGAGTCCAACCTAGCACAAATTCGGGTGTACCGAGAAGCAGTATTTTTCTTTTCTGCTACTACGAGGTAGTGTCAAGACGTAAAAACAGACCCCGTTAAATTTTTACTCAAATTTCCGCGAGTTGTCAAGTTTTGGTTCATACGGCGTGCAAAGCCCTATGAGAATAACTTAGCTATTTTGATTTAATCTCATTAATATTAATGGATAAATAAGCCATTATCTCGCTCCAAGATCAAGATTAATCGTTTAGACTGGTACCATTTTTTAGTTTCGCACTACAGTCGAATACTACTCTTAATGGAGTAGTTTTACTCTCCCTTATTACGGGTAGGTGAGGGTAAGTAATGCGTGTCTTTAGTTACTTGAGCACTATTCACATTTTCTATAAATTCTTTTTCTACCTGCTCTTTAAAAACATTATCATATTTTTTGATAATGTTAGCTTTGGACCTCAGTTTTTTCAAACTTCCTTTTAACCTGTTTTCAGCTAATTTGTAATTGTTTGGTACATTTTGGTGGTTGGGTTTCCAAAGCAATTTAACCCAATACTTTTCCATCTTTGAATTGTACTCTATCTTTGTATTGATCTATCACTGCCTCTTCTTCAAAACTAATTGTTTCAGGCTGAATCCCTATTGTATCCAACTTCCACAAATTTGACAGATCAGGACAATTATTGGACGGTAGTACACCTATGTAACGGTCTATACCCCTACAAATGTAAATATTTATTCCTTACTGTATATTTATATATATATATATATATATATATATATATATATATATATATATATATATATATATATATATATATATATAATTTCAAGAAGGGTTGGTAACCCTGACTTAAATCGGGATATTGCTACATCTCCTCTCCCAAGAGTCTTAAAATTAAGCCATGAAGTTCATTCGCTTTGCTGCCCCGCATCGGTGAAACAGACCCATTCAACTCTGTTATAATCCAATCTATAAATCAATTACAATTTGCCAATCAATTTAACAATTCTTACTTAACAATTAATTGATCAAGCCATTTAACAATTTACCCAAACTAATTAAAAATAATCAATTGTTATACTCAATTTACCAATTACTATTTATAATTTATCAATCTATTTACCAAACTATTTACAAATTACTATTTAACAATTATACAATCTATTTATCAATTACTATAAGCCAAATTTACTTATAATGCAATCTATTTACCCATTTACAATTATCCAATTATCAATCATCATTTGTTATATTCTAATTACCAAACCAAATTTACCAATTGTAAATCCATTCCCGTTAACTCATGCAAATTTAATTTCCGCATAATTCTCAATACAATCATAAACTGTTACCTTATAAATTCACCCTGAAATAATCTAACTGTTTATTCAATAATATATATATATATATATATATATATATATATATATATATATATATATATATATATATATATATATATATATATATATATATTTCTTAACTCTTTGTTTTTAATTTATGCATTTCCCACCTACTTGAAGACTGCACAGCTAAACTCTCTGTTCAATGGTTGGCAACTCGTCACAAAAATTTAAATGGTGAAACGCCTTTTTACACTTTAAACACTTATTGAGTTTTATTCGGCAGTTTTCTGTAAGGTGTTTATCACTACATCTCGTACGCAATTTTAATTCTTTTATTCTATCTATAGGATTATCTTAAGTTTTATACACAGTACATTTATTAGATATGTGTTGTCCTTGACTTATAATTATTCACGGGTTTGGTTTTGGAGCGAGAATTTTCTTTAGTATCTGTACTTATGAGAGTTTTTTCTCATGTACTTCGTATACCTTTGCTTCTGGCCTACTCCATTTATTAGCTACTCGTGCAGCAGACGGTAAGTTAGCACCCGTTGCGGTCATTTTAAGAGAACCTATATGATTTACTAGCTTCCCCAACCCGTCTCTTGATTGTGTTATTTCTAGATAATCTTCATCCATTCGGTTTTGGATATATTCTATAGCTTTAAATGGTAATTTTCTTTTTACCACTGTTACTATCATTGGTCCGCAACCGTCAACATCACATTTAGTATTTTTTAACCTGGCTATTATTATTTCCAAGTTCGCTCTAAACTCACTCAAAGACGTTATATTAAAAGAGGCAGCTTTTAGGTCTACTATTTTATTACCAAGTTTTTCTACTATACTTTTTTATTATGGTAATTGCTTATAAGAATATCCTTTGCACAGCCCTGACTGCTCTCTTCACTCGACAAACCTTCTATTAATTTCCGTGCATTTCCCGACAATTGACCTTTTAAATAATTGAATATGTCAACCGGGTTAATGTCAGAACGATCGACTGAACTTTTAAACTGATCCCAGAATCCGTCCAATTCCTCTACCTCTCCACAGAAAGTCGGGAGGTTTATACTAGGGAGTTTTATAGAAGTCGACTTAGCAAACATTGATGGCGTTTGTGTCCTATAAATACAATCCCGCACGTCATTTATTATAATTTGCATTTCTACCTCATATTCCGCTCGTTGCTCTATTAGTTCGCTTATTTTTTCTAGATCACCCGTAGCATCTATTAACTCTTTATAATATCGAGTCACTATATCTACTTGTTTTTGCAATTGTTGACTCCATACTCGGAGTTTTGCGTAGTCACACCTAGCGCCTTGCATTTCATCGCACAGCCTTGTTTTCAAGGTTGTACAAAAAGATTTATGACCCGCAATCTTATGAATTGTTAACATGGCTATGTTAATTTAAATTTAATTAACGAAAGTGGGAACTATTGCGGGCGAACTAATATAAATTTATTGACTATTAAGAAATTTAAAATTTAATTAACGTCTTGCTATTGTTTCTTACAACCGACACCACCACAACTCGTGCTGTACTATCACATTCGCTAGCAATTTATCGAAATTATTTTTATTTTACCATGAACATTGGTATAAATCTCGCCCATGTGGTTTAGCTCAAGCTATTTTACAGGAGCTAAGTAAGCTAAGATCCGGTTCGGAGGACCATATCGCGAATTTCCTGTTTAATTTTTGTGACGAGTTGCCAACCATTGAACAGAGTTTGTGCTTTGCAGTCTTCAAGTCGTAAAATATCGACCACGTTGACAGTGGGGAAATGCTCCATGAAGGCTAAGGGGCGAAAATATGCAGTTAAAGGATTGTATGACCAGGGTTCACAGCGTACCTTTATTAGTGCAAATCTCTTAGCAAAATTGAATTTACAAATAAAGGAATGGGTAGAGTTAAGAATATCTGGGTTCGCCGGTGAAGTGGACAGTCAAAAGTATGGTATAGTAAGATTCACTATTCAAAATGGGAATAAATTTGTAAGATTGCAAGCGCTAGTGTTGGATAGATTACCCCGAAACATCAAGATTTATGGGGTTGAATAATTGTTTAACACACCTAGTTAAGAATGTTTAGTAAGGATGTCTGATCCATATTTGGGAGATTTGATAACAGATGTGGATTTATTAGTAGGAACGGATCAGTACAACAAATTGGTAGAGGGCATGGTTAAACTGAAAGGTATGACTTTCCTAAAAACAAGGGGAGGTTTATTATTGTATGGAAACATCCCTAATAAATACGTGCCGGTTACTAAGGAAGCACAGGTAGCTTTAATGACCAATATAGGTGTACTACCTTCCAATAATTGTCCTGATCTGTCAAATTTGTGGAATTTGGATACAATAGTGATTCACCCTGAAACAATTAGTTATGCAGAACAGGCAGCGATAGATCAATACAAAGATAGAGTACAATTCAAAGATGGAAAGTATTGGGTTAAACTGCCCTGGAAACCCGACCACCAAAATGTACCAAACAATTTCAAATTAGCTAGAAACAGGCTAAAAGCAAATTCGAAAAAACTGAGGTCCAAAGCTAACATTATCAAAAAATATGATAATGTTATTAAAGAGCAGGTAGAGAAAGGAGTTATAGAAAATGTGACTAGTGCTGAAGTAACTAAAGACACGCATTACTTACTGTTGTAGGTTAGCCAAGCTTATACGTATATATATATATATATATATATATATATATATATATATATATATATATATATATATATATATATATATATATATATATATATATATATATATATATATATATATATTTGTTTTATTAATTTTCAATAAACCAAATAACTTTAAATTAAGGCGTAGGCTCGTGCCTCGGTGATCGCTTGAGGATCGGGTTCTAAGAGTGCTAATATTTATTTTAATTCTAGTGAATGCATAAAAGGGGGCTTCTTTCTTGAATTTATCAATTATTGCCACTTTAACTCGTTCGAGGATAATTAAAACGGTACTTTTACTGAAAAAATAGACTTGAATGAACATGAACCATCTCACTAAATAACATAAACCAATTACTAATATAATACACTTAAACAAGGAGAGAATGGGATTACTGGGTGAGCTCTCGCAGCTTGATTCGAGATATAATTTTACGGGGGGAGGAAGAAAATTTTAAGTTAATATCTTTGTCCTTGGCCAGACATCAAATAAACTAATTATTATGCACAGGGACATAAACAACAGGATTAATCTTTACTCACATAAGGTAATGGAGATTAAATACTCGCGCCCAGTTAGACTATCCTTGGAGATTTTTGATCGGAGTTGGTTGTTCGTTTGCTAGATGGCGCTCGACGACTTGCCTGGCGAGTTGACGGGTGACATCACGAGGGATTTTGGGTAGAGGCGACTTCAAGCTAAAACTTAGCCCTTCCACTTTGCTTCCGGACGAGATGAAATCGTGGTCTTATTTTTATTTTTTTCTATCTAGTTGGGGTTTTTCCAACTCAGATAGAGTAAGAGTTAGAGTCCTCAAACTGGCTAGCTTGATACTCAATCCCTTGGGGGCTCGAGCGGCGCCGAGCTTCCTTAGTACGATCTGGTTTCGTACAAGGACTGCAAAGTTCTCCTTAACTCGCAGAAAACTTTCTACCGGTGATTTTTCTGTTTCTTTCTCGAACTCGAAAAATCTCTCCACCGATGACTTACTTGTCTCTAACGTTAGAATAAACAAAAATTACTCGGGTCAACCTGTTATATACACAAATTACTCCCGTGGGGTTGGAGAGGTTGAGGGGGAGACTCGCAAGGTGAGGCCTCAGGTTGGTCTCCCGCTCTTGGTGTCTTGTGGCTGGGGGAGAGGGTAATACGAGATCGGCAGTTTGCAATTTTGAATGGGTTGTTTATAAGTGCACCCTCGAAGGGCCTGCCTTTTGGGCTGAGGTCAGGAATCAGTCTTGTATCATTTACCCTTTTGCCCGTTCTCCTATGTTACCGGAGAACATCGGAGGGGCAAAGCTAAACCCAGATGTCTTTAGTTATTATTTCCTTGGACTCGATATATATATATATATATATATATATATATATATATATATATATATATATATATATATATATATATATATATATATATATATATATAAACTCTTATTATACCTCTACACTTACCCCACCTACCCGTAATAAGGGAGAGTAAAACTACTCCATTAAAAGTAGTATTCGACTGTAGTGCGAAACTAAAAAATGTTACTAGTCTAAACGATTGTCTATAAACCGGACCCACTATAACTAATAAATTAATGGACGTTCTGATTAGATTCCGGACAAATAAATATGCTTATACAGCAGATATAAGTAAGGCCTTCCTTAGAATAGGATTGCAGGAAGGGGATCGTAATTTTACGAGATTCCTTTGGCTGAGTGACCCTTCAGAAAGAGATAGCCCAACGGATACTTATAGATTTAAATCAGTATTGTTCGGAGCTACTAGCTCACCATTCCTACTACAAATGACATTAAGTCATCACTTGAATAATCAAGCGAAAAATAGTAATATAGCTAAGCGCATATAGTCGGTGCTGTATTGCGACAATCTGTTAGGAACGGAGGAAGATGAAAGGTCATTAATTAAATTGTATACTGTTACTAACGAGTTGTTGGAAGAAGCCAATATGCCGTTACAAGGCTGCGCAACTAACTCGACACAGTTAAACAATATAATAGGCAATGATGGGGATGGAAATGAAAAATATTAGGAATAAATTGGAATTATAATAAGGATACTATTTCAGTAAATAACGTTAAATGGCATGCGGCCACGAGTAAGAGAACGCTCTTAAGTAATATAAGTAAAGTATTCGATCCCTTGGGGTTAGTTTCCCCGTTAATTATTCCCATGAAACTGCTAGTCCAGGAAACTTGGATAGGAAGTTGGGGTGAGATGAGGATCTTCCCATTGAAATTATAAATAAATGGGAGGAACTGAGCTTAGAAGCGAAGGAGTTGGATACTATCGAATATCCAAGGGCGGTATTGCACAGTGGAGAACCGTATGACCTTCACATATTTTGTGATGCTTCACAAAAGGCGTACGGAGCCGTAGCGTATGCTATAAATTGTAGATCCGATCCCATGTTAATAATCTCTAAATCCCGCATCTCACCTATGAAAGAAAAGACCATACCACAATTAAAATTAACGGCCATTTATGTAGCGGTGAGATTAAGTAAATATTTGAAAGAAGTATTGAACGATGTTAAGATACAAAGTAGTTATATTTGGTCGGACAGTGAAGTTTCTTTGCAGTGGGTAAGAAATAAAAATTGTAAAATAGTTTATGTACAAAATAAGATAGTAGATATGGGTTGTACAGATCCCCAATGTATATATAAATATCTACCTACAGAGAGTAACCCAGCAGACATGTTGACTCGAGAAGTAAAGTTTACCAAATTTAAAGACTCCAGATTATGGCTCCGAAGTCCGGAGTGGCTAAATAATAAAGATAGATGACCTCACCAAAAGTATGAGTCAGATGTCGATTCAACGAAATCATTAATAGCGGTGAAATCCGAGCCAATATAATATATTCTCGATCCTAATAGAATCGGTAGTTGGAATAAATTGGCGATAAGTTTAAATTTAATCAACAGCAGTATTGGTTGGAAAATTTGCACAAATGTTCATTTGAGGAAATTTGTGATTATTTTAAAAATGCCAAGTTAAGTAAACCCACTCATCTAGTTAAAGAGTTTAATTTATTCTAAAATGAAGGTGTAATGCGATGTAGGGGTAGAATCAGTAATGCCGACTTGCCATACTATACAAGATTCCCTGTTTTTCTCCCCACCAAACATCATATACCAGATGTAGATGTATACACACGAACAGAGCATGCATGCAGGAGTTCATGAAACTCTATGTAAATTAAGGGAAATTTTTGGATCCCCAAACCCAGACAAAGGATCAAAAACGTAATAAGTAAATGTTCTTTGTGCAGAAGGTTGGAGGGAGTATCCTATCCCTATCCAAAATCTCTTCCATTACCGAGAGAACGAGTCGAGGATACAAAACCCTTAGAGATAGTAGGAGTAGATTATACGGGTGCTATCACCGTAAAAGATGAGGAAGGGAAACAAGGTGATAAAGAATCCCGGAAACTTTATATAGTTCATTTTACTTGTGCAGCAACTAGAGCAATTCATTTGGACTTAGCCATGGACATGACAGCAGAAACATTTTTCAATATATTTAGAAGGTCTGTGGCTAGAAGATCCTGTCCAAAAATTATTCCTAGTGATAATGCCACAAATTTTAAACTTGGGTAGATCTGCTCAGTATGATATTGGAGGATAAAGCTGTACAGAAAGAACTGGAGGAAAGACAATGCGAATGGAAAGTTATTCCCTCAAGAGCGCCTTGGTTACGAGGATTCTATGAAAGGTTAATTGGTGTAGTAAAGGGATGTTTAAGAAAGTGCTATATGGAAAATCCATTTATATGGGTGATCTTCATACCTTAATAGTTGAGATAGAATGTAGAGTTAATAACAGACCACTTACTTATACCTATAATAACTTAAATGAACCCGAAACTCTTACCCCCTCCCATTTAATATATGGACGGCGCCTTAATTCCCTACCTGCAATAACCACGTCACCTCAAATAGAGGATCCTCCGTTTATGGAAACTGTTCCACTGAGTAGAAGATACTATAAGTTATCTAAAATTTTAAAACAATGGTTTGATCAGTGGAAACAAAATTATTTGACCTCTCTCATAGATCGAGTAAATAATAAAGGTGGGGATGATGGTATAGGTAGTGGTATTGAGAAAGGGGAAGTAGTGTTGATACATTCTGATAAAAACCGAGAAAACTGGTAGTTGGGTTTAATCCAGGAATAATATAAGGGCCAAGATGGTGTGGTAAGAACAGCAAAATTAAAAACTAGATTAGGTAGCGTAATACGCACCATTAATAAATTGTATCCACTAGAAATTAGGTGTAATGATAAAATAAAAAATAAGTCGCCTAATACCAAACCTTCTGAATTAAAAAATCTTAATACAGAACCAAAAATCTTTAATAAGAAAGGACCAGTAAGTACACTGTCTCAAGATTTCAGGAAGGACAAAAGGAAGCTGCGATATGCTACCATAAAGTCGCAACAACAGTGGCAAACATTGAAAGACCTTGGTGACATCTAACTGTTTCTTGCCCTGGAGAAAAAGCTTTAGAATAATTCTTCCGGGAGTCTGCGAATCGTAAAAAGGCGAGGAAATGACAGGGGAGAGGTTTAATCAAATATGGGGTTAATAATGTTAATGTGTCAATATTTAATAGGATCAAAGATTGGATTAATGAAAATTAGAGATTCATGATTAATTTATTGCAATAATTTTTATTCTTCTCTTCGACCGCAGGATGTCGTAATTGTTTTACTCCCGAAAACGAAAGTGGGAATTGTAAATCAACATTCCTTTTAATTTAGTTTCCTTGTTATATTAAAGTAAGTTGGGAGTAGTAGTAATAATGATTTGGGTTAATTAACTTTTAATAAGTGGTCGTCGTTGTGTTTTGCGAAAGTGTATTGTTTTGAGTTGCCACCTAGCACAGCTTCGGGTGTACCGAGAAGCAGTTTTATTTTTTCGGCTACTACGACTCAGTGTCAAGACGTCAAAACAGACCCCGTTAATATCTCCCAAAATTTTGGTTCATACGGCGTGCAAAGCCCTATGATAATAACTTAGTTATTTTGAGTTGAGTCTCATAAATATTAATGGATAAATAAGCCATTATCTCGCTCCAAGATCAAGAATAATCACCATTTCACAGGCAAAGTATATATTTAGCTGTCATTTATTAATAATAGCTACCTATTAGGATTCTTTAGGCATATTATACTTAGACACTGTGAATGGGATATTTAATAACCACCTTATATTAGAGCAAGTAAGTTGAGATTTATTCTTTTACTAAGTTTATATTACAGCCATTATTTTTCATTTAATATTTAATTTAATTATTCTTCTCGCAGTTTCTTGTTCAAACTGTTCCCAGTAACCAAGTTCATAATTAGAAATTCAACAGGAAATTCGCGATAATATTAACAATAACCGACTTTGTACATTATTAAAATGCTTGGACATATACAAAAATACTGAATTTGGGTTGTTAAATTAATAATCACTGGAGCACAACACTTTGTACGTAAAAGGGGGCATTCTACGACATTATAAAAGTGGTGTCAGGTTTTTAGTTTTTTTTTAGAAAGAACCCAGCAGTGTCTAATTAAGGGAGAGCTAACACGTAAAGGAATATCAAGAATAAGAGAATAATTGACGAGAGGAAATTTGGTAGATAGGGGTGGAAACAATCTGAAGGTAATAGTTAGGCCAAGTGGTAAATTTGTTGTCGGAGAGGTATTTCAATCAGCATAGTAGTGGGATTAAGGGTAAGTTAGACTGCGCGCTACCTGGTGAGTGGAGGTATACGTATCTCAGAATACAGTACGGAAAAATCGACGGACCAACACAAAATGGATCCAGTAGAAAGATTTTACCAACAAGCCTAAAGTGATGCATGACTACGTCATGGCAGAACTGAGAATAAATTGCGAAGAAGAAAAAAGGGTTTTGGATAGAGAACAAGAAATAATAAAGTTTGATAGAGAAACAGAAGATATAAGAAGAGAGGAGGAAAGAGAATGCGAATCAATGGAAATACGGATGAACCTAAAAAGTGAAGAAGCCCGAATACAGCGGAAAATAGAAATAGAGGAAAGAAGGTTCTCGATCGGAACTAAAACAAACGAAAGAATAAGACAGTTAAAAAGAGAAGCAAAATAATTCAGAATAAGGATAGAAAGGGAAGAGAAAGAAAGAAGAATAAAGATAAAGCTGGAAGATGAAGCAAGAAGAACCCGACGGGAAAACGAAATAGCGAAAGCAGAAAAAGAAGCCGAGGAAAGGAGAATGAAGAGGGAAAAAGAGTCGAAAGAGAGGAGAACAAAGATTAAAAAATAAATAGATGAAAGAAGAATACAGAGGAAAAAAGAACTTGCTCAAGCTGAAAGAGAAGAGAGAGAAGAAAAGGAAAGATTGCTCGCACTCGAAAGAGCACCTATCGAGAATCTGATAGAGGTCGAGGAAGTTGGAGCTCGGCCTGGACCTAGGAAGGAACCATCGATGGAAACCCAGCCAAATGGGGTTATGATGGAAAAAATAGGAAGTAGGGATGAGGTACCAGCAGGAGTACCTAAGGGAGAACCTACGAGGAGAACCCAGCCAAATGGGGTTATCAGGGAAGAAGTAGAAAGTAGGGTAGAAGTACCAGCAGGAGTACCTAAGGAGGCATTACCTACGAAGAGAACCGAGTCAAATGAGTTGATAAGGAAAGAGGAGAGAGGTGTTCATGTGATACACCCAGGTAAAACTAATCAAATGGTAGACGCGGATGAGTATCCCCTACCCCTAGTAGTCTCCCCTCCGAACGGAACGTCCACGGAGTTACCGCTAATACTCCAAGTCGTAGTGAGCGCCACGCCCATTAACGAACGCGCAAGGAAAAGTTTTTTCGATCCCTAAAGATCGAACCCAGACACGATCTTCCCGTGTACCTGGTTAAAGGAGAGCTATGGGATCCACGCTCCCATCAATTATGCCCCGCTGCAACAGGCCGCTCTAGCCATAAGGTTCAGGTTAAAGTTAGTAAAGTACCATAAGAAGGGTAATTCGAGTAGGTTGAAACACCCCTACCATTTAATGACATACTTGGGTAGACTCCATAACTCTAACGGTCGACTCAGGCGCGGTAGGATAATGGTCACAGAGCACCATTTTAGTATTAGCTACATCAAAGAAGCCGATAAAGTACAGCCGCTCTATAGGCGGAGACGAAATACCATTGAGGGTTATTTCAGTACCTAATAAGCGTGAAACCATGTTTTCATTTGTTTTTAGTGTTAATAGTTATCGATAGGATTTAAGTTCTCAAAAGCTTAGAAATGTAAGGAAGTAGCTTGTTTTTTTCTTTTGTTTTGTTGCGGGTAATCGACGAATTAGGGTTTTGTTATTTGAAGGTTAAATTATATTGCGAGTATGTAAAGATGCTTGTGTAACATACCCATCCACCCCCTCAGTAGGCGCGCGAGGTCTAGTTCGACACATTGCCTGTGTACGTGCGCGCGTGTGCGCTCATGTTTAAAGAAACTTGATGTAAGAGAGGGCTCAAAGATATACAACTTTGCTAAACTCGACTAGGTTGAGATAGTTGTTTTGAGTTCCCGGGAGTCCCCCCACCCCATTAAGTTCTTTCGTAGGAAGGTGTGTAGGAGAATCGTCACTCCCCCGTTCTCTCGCAGTGGAGTCACGAGGCGATTATCGCAAAGACATCCGGCCCCGGCACCGTTGGGTCAAGCGCGTAACCTCAGCGCCGCGCCACTCGTCGCTATGAAAGACCGAAAGGTTGTAAAATGCAAGATCTCTCCCAGGAGAGTGAGATTCAATTTCACGTCAAGTAAGAAATTGGAGACGTGTTTCTCCCAAGCTCGTAGGCTAACGAGGAGCCGATGTAAGACTTGGTGAGAAAAACCGTTTGGCATAAGAACCCTCCTGGGCCCGTCCTCAAGCTTCCCCCCCTCTTACCACTCTCCCCGTGGGGTGACTAGGTATAAATAAGAAACACTGAGGAAAATCGAGGTAGAATACGTCAGTCTCCAGGTGACGAAGTCCTCGGATTAAGACCCCAGGCTACCTAGAGTGGATTGGTAGAATACGTCAGTCTCCAGGTGACGAAGACCCCGGGCTACCTAGACTGGATCGGTAGAATACGTCAGTCTCCAGGTGACGAAGTCCTCGGATTAAGACCCCGGGCTACCTAGACTGGATCGGTAGAATACGTCAGTCTCCAGGTGACGAAGTCCTCGGATTAAGACCCCGGGCTACCTAGACTGGATCGTTAGAATACGTCAGTCTCCAGGTGACGAAGTCCTCGGATTAAGACCCCGGGCTACCTAGACTGGATCGGTAGAATACGTCAGTCTCCAGGTGACGAAGTCCTCGGATTAAGACCCCGGGTTATCTAGACTGGATTGGTAGAATACGTCAGTCTCCAGGTGACGAAGTCCTCGGATTAAGACCCCAGGCTACCTAGACTGGATTGGTAGTTTACTTGGCTCGCTATACCAAGAAGTACCCTGCAAGAGAGGCAGGGCTACCTACCTTAAGGGGCTAAAAAGCAGCTCATCCTCGAGCTAATCCCTGGTTATCAAACCGAACGCTAAGTTAACTTTGTTAAGTTCAACTTACTCTCGTCAGAGAAACTCCCCATATCCTGGTGCATCTTAAACACCAGGGGTATTCCTCGTCCTTGAGGAATTAAGAAAAGAAGAAAGAAAAGGCTTCCCCTCGAGCCCGTTACTCGGTGGCCACACCAATCTCATAAGTTAACTTGGTTGAGGAACCAAGTTCAACTTATTCTCGTCAGAGAAACCCCCCTCCTCGATCCTCGCCCTTGAAGAAGACCCACCCCGAGTTCAGTCCTCACCCATGAGGAATTAAGTAACGAAGGAGAAAAGCTCCCCCTCGAGCTCGTTAATCCGTGGTCACACCGCACTCCAAGTCAACTTGGTTTAAGAACCAAGTTCGACTCACTCTCGCCAGAGAGACCACGCCTACCTTGGTGCCGCATAAAGCACCGTAATTGTTCTCGTCCTTGAAGAACCCCCCCTGAATACCGTGTGGACCCCCATCTGCTACCCTCGACAAAAATACCTCGAGATCCCGCCCACCTACATCTGGCCGGTCGGCACGCGTCGTTGTGACAATAACATTCCTGAGGTATTTAAACTCCAGTAGAGTCAATAAGTCTAAATATTGTATATTAAAGTGCGTATCGAATTTAGCAAATTTTAGAGGGTCAAACTAATTGAATTAATTATTGTGTATTTTAATATTCGGAGTATTTCTGTGGTTAGTGGTTAATTTTTGTGTATTATATTGTTAAAGTTAAAATATAAGTTTATTTCTAGAATTCTTGGGCGTTTCTCTATATCCTTATTTGTTTCCAACGGCTCTTCTTTAAAATAACAATATTAGCACTCTTAGCACTCTTAGAACAAAAAGGGGGGCATTCTACGACACTGGAGCACAACACTTTCTACGTTTGTTATTAATAAGTTTAAAAAACTGTAACCGAACGTATGGCGTGAGTTTCGTCTGGCATCATCCCGTTCCAGTTTTGATTGCAGTGGTCTGTCTTGTATAAATGGGTACTTCCACCATCCTCACTGTAGCTCCTTCGAAAGGGTAGGCCAACGATGATGAAGTTCGCCAGGTTTTCTTCTTCCTGGGATTAGAGTGGGCTTGAGGTTGGTGTTCTCGTTAGCAACTCCCGTATCCCTTCGTCATGTTTGGCGTCGGTCCGCTGTAATGGCCGCCGGAGAAGAATGGACGGTCTAAAGAGGAAGTGAGGTTAATATATGGAAAAAATTCGTCTCCTCTTTCTCTATTCGGAAGATGTGAAATTAAGCCTCCACAATTTGGAACAAACCCGCGAGTGTTGTTTCATTGAAAATAGGCGGCTTGATGTTGATAGCGTTTACGAAGGCCCTTTGACCTTGTCCTGCCTGGCGATAGCTTGATGAGTCCACTTCTTTGATACCTTCACTGTCCGTTCGAAATGAAGAGTCTCCAGGTTATGGGTGTATAAATGTTATCAATTTGTAGCGGCGAGCTACCAATTTATACCAGCTTATGGCGGGTTGGTTACCAGATTATATGAGTGGGGAATTATCTCACTACAAAGTAGATTCTTGACGGGTATTCTTGTAGTTGGCTGGGCTTACTTAAGGTTTACAGGTAATCGAGGTAAAGAAAGATTTTGAGAAAGGACATAGCAAAAATATTCTTTTATTCTAATAGGGGCCTATTCAATTAGACAAGCGGCACATCAATAAGTACTTTGCGGGATACAAGTAGTCTTACTTATTCAACGTGAAATATTGAATTCTAGAGCGACAAGACTTAGGCGAATTAAATGAGGTTCCGTAACGCTAACGAATTAATCTTAGTGTTTTAATTACAATTCTAATAACGATGCCCTAATTCTTAGTAATTAATAAAAATTATTCTCATTGCTCGCTTATATATACCGTTTTATCCTCTAGGAGGTGTGGCCTAGACTCGGCCGAAAGACGAGCCTCCATCATAGACCTCCTAAATTTCCACTCTTAAGTTTGAGCTGCCGAACAGCTGTGTGTGTCTGATTTACTTACATATTCCAATAGTTTTATCTCTATTGCTTGTCACACATCTCTGTTCTAATTGCCTTTGGTCAAAGTCTCTATTTGCCAGGCTGCGTTATAGACTCCCGTCTTCTGATAATTCTATCCCAAGACGCGAATTGCTTATTGATTAGTTTCTTCTTGTTAACGTAGGTATCTTGACCTTTTATCCTTTTCTCGCTGTATTTCCTGCGCGTTAGGATTTAATGAGACCACCGCGCGTCCCTTTAGTGGAGTAGCCTTTCTATTATATAACACGCTCCCTATATATATATATATATATATATATATATATATATATAGTGCCCGAAAAGTATCCGATCACCCTCAAAATTTGTATTATTTTCAATGATATTCAAAGACGCATAATTCACTTTCTAATTGTTCTAGTGACAACGGGTAACTTTGATATAACGCTCTGATATGATAGCTTTCTAATGCAATTTTATGTTAGTATTGTGCTAGCGTTTGTTGCGTATGGGCGTGCAGCAAATTTGTCCGATATCATGTTTTTTGCCATTTCCTTATTATTTTGATTTTACAGAAAGTGGTCCAAATAAAAAAAATTCTAATGTTGGCAAAAAACCCCCAACTCGATAGTGATTGTCGAGGTGCAATTGTTGCTCTCCATGAATGTCGGAAATCTCAGAGATAGATAGCTAATGAATTAAGCATAGGCTAAAGTACTGTTAATTTATGGGTTTCACATGCTAAAAACAACGTTAGCCTATCTACGCCAGTACCTAAAAAACGATCTGGCAGACCAAGACAAACAAATTTGCGAACAGACATGCTTATGAAACGTTGAATAGGAAATAATCCAACAATAACTGCGAAAAAACTAAAATTTAATATGAATAATTTATTATCTGATGATTCTGAACGAATTATCCAGGAGCGGCTACAAAAAGAACTCGGATTACCATCTCACCATGCTGCAAAGAAACCATTCATTAATGAAAAAATGCTTACCAAACGTGTATTATTTTGTAAAAAATACATTCATTGGACTGTTAAGGAGTGGAAAAAAGTTTTATTCAGCGATTAGTCAACATTTTTAACATTTAGAAGCTGTCCTAAAAAGGTTCGTCGGCCCGTTGACTCAAATGGAATAGACCCTAAATACACCCAAAAGACAATGAAACACTCTCCAAGTGTGATGATTTAGGGTTGTTTCAGTTTTCAAGTGAGAGGAAGCATATATTTCCTTCGTAAAAAAACAACTATGAATGGCGCACGGAATTTATAAATGTTACAGGAGAAACTTGCAGTAATAATGAGAATCTATAAGACAGAAACATTCATGCATGATGGTGCACCTTGTCACAAGGCTAAGATTGTTACAAAATGGCTTACTGATAAAAAATTTAATATTTCGGACTGACCTGGTAATAGCCCAGATCTCAATCTCATAGAAAGTTTATGGCAAATAATAAAAAAAAAATAAGGTTAAAGGCGAAGACACTGGCTCTGTCTAAAAATTAGAAGAGGCCATCATAAAGGTATGCTGCAACGAAATATCAGTGGAAGTTCGTCAAAACATGATCAAATCCATGCCGAAGCGTATACAACAAATATAAGGGTAAATGTGATGCGCTAGAAAGGAGTAGCTACAGAGGTATAACGTTCCTCGATCATGTTATGAAAGTCATAGAGCGTGTTCTAGAAGAAATGCTTAGATAAAGGATAAACTTTGACGATATGCAGTTTGGGTTGATGTCTGGAAAAGGAACCACGGATGCTATAATTATAGTTAGACAGCTCCAGGAGAAGTTCATCGCTAGGAAATGAGCGTTATATTATATTTTTGTTGACCTGGAAAGGCTTTTGATAGGGTACCAATGAGGTGTGAAATGAGAAAATTTGGGATTGAGGATTGGTTGGTTAGGGTGGTTATGGCTATGTACGAAGGTTCGACAACCCAGGTGAGGGTAAATGGTGAAGTGAGTGACGACTTCTCTATGAAGGTTGGCGAGCATCAGGAATCCGTTTTGAGTCCCTTGCTCTTTGTTATGGTCGTGGAAGTGCTGTCACAGAATTTTAGGACATGATTGCCATTCGAGCTGTTGTACGCTAACGACCTGGTGTTGATTGCCGAGAATGAGAGCACGCCACTTGAGAAGTTCAGGTTGTGGAGGAAAGGGATGAATTTGATGGGGCTGAGAGTGAATTTGGATAAAACAACGATGATGATTTCAAGAGTGGGTAGTGGTAATGACATCATTGAGGGTATGTGGCCATATGTAGTCTGTTACAGAGGGGTTGGGAATAACTCTATCCTGTGCAATGGATGTGGTTTGTGGGTGCATACAAGATGTAGTGGTATTAGGATTAGGCTGCAGAATGATGGATAGTTTCAGTGCACTGTATGTAGAGGAGAGGATTGAGTTTGATGGTATGTCGCTTGAATGCGTAGATGAGTTCTGCTATCTAGGAAATATGAACAGTGCAAGGTGAGATACTGACGCGAGTTTCGTGGCAAGGCTTAGAAGTGGTTGGAAAAAGTTCAGAGAGCCGCTTCCTCTATTGACGCTGAGGGAGTTTTACCCCCTGAACTAAGGGACGTCTATACGCAACGTGCGTACGAAGTGCAATGTTGTTCTGCAGGGAAACTTGGGCTGTGAAGGAAGAGGACATCCAGAGGCTCAAGCGTACTGAGATGAGAATAGCGAGATGGATAGGCGAAGCATCTCTGAATTTGAGACCTGGAGGTGATAAAATTGGGAATTGTGAATTAAGGGATATATGGGGCATATAATGTATTAGTGTGGCATTGAGAAGAGGTAGATTGAGGTAGTTTGTTCATGTGGAAAGGATGGAGGATAATAACTGGCTGAAGAGTGTTATGAGTCTGGAGGTTGGGGATGTAGCTGCCAGAGGGAGACTGAGGAATACATGAAATGGGGTCATACAGTGGGACCTCAGCGATATGGGTTTGAATAGAGAAACTGCCAGAAATCGAACAGGATGGGAAGCCGCCTTCAGGTAAATAATGATGACACATGAAAGCATGTATGGAGCTTTCAAAAATTATATATATATATATATATATATATATATATGTGAAAATTAACCCACAGGAAAATGAAAAAATGAATCCCAGCACTTTCAACTATATTTGCAAGTTCATTTTCAAGGAATAGCATGAAAATGGAGAAGACAACCTTATATAAGGTACAAAGATACGAAGGGAGCACCCATCACCAAGACAGAAAAATACCAATAAAAAGAACAATAGGCAACTAATAATAGACATATGCATCCCTAAAACGATATACACACAACAACGCCGTGTATATGAATGGAAATGGTGGGTGAAAAAACAAAGAACATTTTAAAGGATTATCATTAGAACGAAAACACTTAGTGCTAAGAGTTAATCCACGATCATAGCAGATACACGTGGTGGGGGAGGCAATGCGAATGATATTACCCTAATAAAGAGTGACAACAGGCTGCATTATGAAGTTATTTCATTTAGTACATGTTTTTTTTAAAAACAGAGTAGAATTTAAATAAGCCAGGGGAAATATTTATATTAGGTAAGATGCGAATTAAGGAACACTCGACATTATTTCTTTTTGTGAAATCAGCGGAATGATAAAGGAATTTTGCAGAGTTCCAGTCAATGGGGTGGTTATTTTCGGATAAATATAAAAATAAAGCGTAGCTTATTTCACCTCTTCTAATATTATACTTATGTTGGTAAATTCCACTAGATAAAGATTTACTAGTTTGCCCGAAGTAAGGTAAATTGCAAATAGAACATTCTATAGGAATACTCCACCTTTTTTCCTTGTGTTATTGTGGACTAACATTTTATATAAAGTGGATTCATATCTAAAATTTACAGAGATATTAATTGCTTAAAAATACGGGTGAGACAAAAAAATGGTTCAAAGTATGGCAAGATAAGACAATTTTTGTAATTGAAAACCGGTAGGTTATCAGTTCTATAAAAAGTTCTCTTAGTAGAGTTTAATAAAATATGCAAAAATTGACGAGGGTAACAAAACTTTGTTACCCTCGTGGTGATGGGGCACGTTTTGATATCATTTTGACTTATGTCAGTGCTCCTGAGTAAAAGAGTTAGTGCTCCAATTCCCTCCGACGAGAAGCAGCCCCAGACATGAAAAGAGTTTGTATACTTCACCGTGGGCACAACACACAGGACTCTTGAAAGCGTACCCTTTTCTCATCATAATTAATGGATCTGACAGAAGCTCCGAACAAACAGGAAAAAGGTTCATCGGGGAATATCATTTTTCCTGTCTTCAACATTCCATTTTTTTTCATATTTCCTCCGAAAGCGGAGCCTATCCTAAAGGTTCTTCTTGGTAAGATGAGGCTTCTTCACAGCCCTTCTTGAGTTGATACCTTGTACGAAAAGTATCTGCTTCATTGTGCGACCTTCCCAACCATGAGCAAGATGTCGCTGGAGGCAATCGATCCTTAAGCTGTGACCGTACTGGAAGGCAATCTTGGCATTCAATTGAAGCTCTTGCCATCAAGACTTCTTCACAAGAGTGTAACCGATTAGTCTTTTTTGTGTATTAATGATCCAAAAAATGGTGCTCCTTGATGCAATACCCTTAACAACTATCTCCTTACATTCTTTTCTTTGGAAACAAAACCTTTTTGGAATTGAAAAAAATTCAAACATTCATTTTTACAAAACAAGGTCAACATACCTAAGTCGCGTCCTCTCAATTAATCGGACTTATGACCTTTATGACCCTATAACCTTACGACCTTCACAACTTTTAAAGAGTGGGGTGATCGGAACGATAGTTAATGTAAGAAAAATGGACCATGTATTCGCTGGGCTATCCATGCACCAAACGCACACGTGTGTTGACATTATCGCCCCAAGACTCCCTAGGACGCGGGGGAATGGAACTTCCCTTCCTCGTACCCTGAGCCTCCTTTTCCTGCTTTAGAGATGGTCCCAGACACAATTGTGCTCGATCTTGCCTCGGAAAGATCTTCCTCCTCAAAATTCTCGACTCGTTCCGTTTCTCCCCTTCAAAGTACGGTCCAGTAGTTTTCGATGGTAAGGTCTCAATTCTGAAGTTACTCAAGGTAAGTCAACAATTTCTCATTTCCCGGGCGGACGGAACAAGTCCTTAAAACTTTACCTATCTCTCCACCGTTTATTTTAAACTGTGAACAAACGAGGGTTCTCTGAGCTTACATCGCTTAGAGAATCCCCCCTGAAAATACTACCTTTATTTTTTCAAAAACCTTGCTCTCATTTATCAGTTTCTCTTTTCCCTGGCCTTCAACCACTCCACTTTTGTTTACAACTCTAATACGTTGGTTTCGCCCCTTTCAAGCTAGGCGTTGGGACTAACAAAGCTGAAAAGATAAAGCCTTCTTAATTTATTTCGGGTTTCTGTTCATTGCTCACCTAATCAACCCATAATTTCAGTTTGGTTCTTGGGGAGATAGCCCGTTGGTTTGCTACTTTCTCAACTTTAACCTCAATTTATTTTTCAGTTCCCTCACCACCTTTCAATCCCTTTTGTTCACTTTATCTTCAAACTCCGGTCAGAATGGCTTGTGAGAACATCCCCTCTTTATCAGATTTTGATGTTGAATTAAAAGAGCTTTTTAAAAGCCGCGCTATCTTCAAAAGGAAAATAACTCTTAGCCTAAAAAAAATATGAGCCGAATTAGAGTCTGAGTCCATCCCTGAGTTAGATGTGCAAATTAAATTGAACCCCGTTAGAACTTTCTTTACTTCTGTAAACCAGTTAGGCGAGAAAATTCTCCAAACATTCCAAAGTCATGACCGCGATAGCGATCCTTTCCTCGAAACAGAGTTGAATTTCCAAGTCAATTTTGAGTCAGAAGTGACCTCCCAAATCAACGCCCTATCGCGGAAAGAAAAAGGCCGCTTTTCTGACAACCCCCCACCCCCAACAACCTCAGTTCTGAGCTGAAATGCGATACTAGCTTGCCTAGGGAAGGCTAACTCTGAGCCCTTTGTCCCCCTCTCTCCCTTGTGAATTTTTTTTCCGGTACCCATGACAAGTTAAACTTTCACACTTTCATTTCGCAATTTCACAACCTGGTGGGATCTAGAACAAATATTTCGGATTCGGGAAAATTGGCGTACCTTAAGGGCTATTTGAGAGAGTTATGCATTTTCCCTCATCAAACATCTTTGTACTGCAGACGAAAATTATCAGATCGCTCTTCAACTTATGGAAAGCTGGATAGAGAAGGAATTTGTGTACCTCATAAAATGTCGCTAAACAATAGAGAATTAGGTCCAACAAATTTGCAATAATCTGCTCTTAAGGAATGAAAAAACACCTTTCCTCGATCAAAAAATTGTTACAAGAGATGGAAAATGGATTGTCTTTAACAACAATAAGTGAAAGAAACAGTGGATTTCCAAGAATGAAACTCCAGTGCCAAACATCTAATAAAAAACTACATTACTTCCCGGTATCCCTAATATATATATATATATATATATATATATATATATATATATATATATATATATATATATATATATATTATATATTCCTCTTTCTTCATTTATATTTGTTCATGTGTATTCATGTTACTAATATTTTGTTTTGTTTCTTTTATAGATGTATTATGAATATAGTTGATTAAGCCCTATAAAAAGGGGCAGTTTGAATATACCTTACTTCTCAGTTATACCATTACAATAAAACCTTGTAAGGCAGCTATGCTCATCGCTACTTATAACTATCATAACAATTTAATAAACTATCATGGATAAGGCCATACTACTTGAGAAGTTTAATGTACCTCGTTCGGATCATCATGCTAGCAAATTATGGAAGCTTTGGTATAGAAATTTCTGCTACTTCCTTTCTACAATATCTGATCATTCTCCAGACAAGTTAGAATTACTCTAATTGTACGTTGGTTCTCAAGTCGCGGATGTAAGGCTCCCAGTGAAATTCACGCCAGACATTTGCTTTCTACTAGAATACAACTTCCAGAAGAATGGATTGATCAGCACTTTCAAGCTCTCAATTGTCTTGCTGTGGATTGAAACTTTCAGAATGTTACTGCTGCAGTCTACCGTGATGAGAGTATCAGAGATTCCTTCTTACGAGGGTTAAAATCTTCGAACATTCATGCACGACTCTTTGAGAATCAAAAGCTTACATTAACCGATGCTACTCAACAAGCTCGAACATTAGAACAAGCATTGTTGAGATCTGAATCATACTTAGTTACACCCGGTCATGTACCTGCTAGTTTGGCGACTGTTCTGAATACATCTATGACCTCTAGTAATGAAGAAGAATGTGGAAAAGTTAGCTTTCCACTTACAGCACGGTTTCAAAAAATATTTCTAAAATGAAGCAAACATGCTACATTTGTGGTGGGCATTTTGCAAAAGTTTGTAAGTCAAAATCCAAACGTCTTGTTTCACTATTTTCTGCCACGCCTGCTTCCCCCTGCGCTACCAGCGTCTTGCTGTTACCTACTGTACCTGTTCAATTGAACGGAGATCCTCATTTACTATAAGGTCTGATTGACAGTGGAAGTTCAGAAAATTTTATAAATGAGGCTGTAGTACAAGCTATGCATCTTCCACTTCATTAACAATCGTATGTTGTTTTGATGGCGTCTTCTTCTATCTCAGTATGTACCTCAATATTGTTAACGTTTCGATGAATGGTCGCACTTAGATGATGTCGAAGCTACTGTACTTTCAAATGCGTGTACTGATGTTATTCTTGGCTTACCATTTTTAAGAGTGCATAAAAGTGTTAGCTTAAATTATAAAGGCACAGAACCATCCCTAACTGTGTGTGGACTGACTAAACTAAAGATTCCCCCAGTTAAACTATTTAGAAACTTATCCTCAGATTGCACTCCAATTGCTACCAAGTTTCGTCATTACAGCTCCGAAGATGCTGATTTCATTGAAAATGAGGTTAAACATCTACTTCGTCAGGGTATTAGTGAACATAGTAATTATCATTGGCGTGCACAAGTGGTAGTGACATCAAACGCTTACCCACTACCCAGGATTAAAGATATAGTACCAAATATGGCTAATAATCACAATTTCAGCCTTATTGATCTATCCAATGCATATCATCAGATAGAAATATGCTTGAAGGACCAACCTTTTTGCAGTCTTAATAGGTTACTTCTCGAGATCGTGTACATCGCGATAGTAGGATAAATAATCGCGAACTGTACTATGGCTTGATAAATTTTCCTCTTGTTTTTCATGCTTAGGTTAACTAACTTGTACAGTAATGCCAGGCCACTCTCCCTCGATTTACCCTCTCAGTTACGTGCTCTTTATAACTTGATTTCGTAATGGTTAGTCCGAGCACCTTGCATTCTTTGTCGTATCTTTAGCACTGTCCTTCTACATATACATCTGAGATGCTCCTCCTGTAAACGGGTACCATTTTAAATTTATCCCTGTTGGTTTTAATTTTCCATTTTTCTTCGTATCTATTAATGCTTCTTATCTCTTCTGCAGTCATCCTAGCTTGCACTGGGCCTTTCCTGTATGGGCAAACTATGATCTGAGTGACGTCGTCGGCAAATTGGATGTTCAAGCAGCCCTCATTTCTTGGTAGTGGTATATCTGCTGTGTAGATTGAAAAGAGCGACGGACACAGACATCCGCCTTGGGGCAAACCCATTACATAATCACATAAAATCCTTTCGATCTTGTCGTTCATTCCTAATCTGACTATCTTGAGTTGCATACCCCTCTGCCATACTTTGTCGAATGCCTTGGACACGTCCCGGCATACGATGTCTACGCTCATTTTTTCTCTCTTTGCTTTCTCTGTTTTAAAGGATGACAGTCTGTTACTAATTATTTTTTCCAATACCCTACCGATGAAATCTAGTATCGAGGCGGGGCAGTAGTTACCCACTTGATCTGGGTTTTTTCCCGCTTTGGGTATGAATATCATCTTCACCACATTCAGTTAATCAGGAAAGTACCCCGTGTTCAAGCACATATTGAAGACGTTTCTCACTCCTTCCAGTATGTTCGGGGGAGCTTTAAGGTAATTTAATCTGGTGAGCCCCTATTTGCCTGGGGCTCTATGTTGGAGGTTCTTTATCGTTTCTTTTAATTCCTCAGATGTAATGATTGCGTCTATTCCGTTGTTATTGTTTCTCCTTTCATCGACAAAGTGGAAGGGGTATGTCCTAGTGATCTCCTCATTGAGTTCGTCCACGACCTGATGTTTGAATTCAATGTCATAGTCCTCGTTCTCTTATTCGCTAATTTTGAATACATTTCTCCAGTCCTCTCTAAATAATGCCTCTATTTCTTCGTCATCTTCTAAAATGTTGTTCCCTGCATCCTTAATTTTCATTTTATTCCTTGCTGTCCGAGGCTTTAATCTGTTGATATGTTTCCCAAATTTCCTTGGTGATGTTTCCAAATCTATTTTCTCGATGTACTGATCCCATTTCCCTTTCTGTTTTTCATAAATAGTGCTATTAGTTCTCTTTTCTGTCTCCTGAATGCGTTGTATGCTTCCCTTGATATTCCGAATCTTCTTATATTTTCTGCCGCCCGGACAATCTCCTAGCTCAAAACCACCATTTCTGGTGTCTACCTAGATTGTTTAATGGTTTGGAACGAGTTAATGGTGACGGTCCCTTTCTCTGCCCTTTTAATTTCTTCTATGATCCTATCTAACTCCCCGTCGATTTCCTCTAGAGTGGCTTCCCCGAACTGGCTGGGCACGTACGTCTAAAGTAATTCCTTGTACTTATCCCAATCTGCTCTATGGTATGCATTCCATTTCTTCGAAGGGATTTGTATAGGATTCTTGTTTATGTGCATTAGAGTCGCAGTGTGGTCACTGCAAGGAACATCCACTGGTTCCATAAAATAGTTAAAGGGCAGATTGAAGTTAGCCAGGCAGATATCCGGTTTTGTTGCGTGTTCTTTTCGTAAGTATGTAGGGAAATTGGGTCCCAGTCTTTACAGTATACTTCTATTGATAAGCTTGTTGAGTTGTCTTCTGACTCCGTTTGTATTTCTGTACCCAGAAGCCCCGCAATGGGCGTTTAAATCGCCCATCAAAATGACCGGTATCCTATAGTTGAACAGTTTAGTAAAGTTTTGTACCGGTAATTGGGGGCACCTGGGTGACTGGTATCCAGTTGCGACAATGATGTTGCTTAATTCCATTTTAATTGCTATAGCTAAATATGCATCATCCAATCCTTGTATTGTTTGTACTGCAATTCTTGCTTGAGAGCTATTGTTGTTCCGTCGTGTGTTTCTCCAAAAGGATTTGTGTTAATAACATTGTAGTTACATATCTTTAATTTCTCGTTTTCTGTGTTTCTACCATGTTCTGATATTAATATAACATCTGGGTCAATCTTTCTGAATAATTTCCGTACATAATTTCATTGTTTTTTCATCCTCATGTGTGAATTTGTAGTATTTTTGATTGCTTAATATCCATAATCCAATTGTCCATTTATGTTGTTTATTAATTTTCAGTTTTGTTTGTCCTATCTATTAAGTTATCAGTGTTTCTTCTTCTTCCTTTTCTGGTTCTTCTTTCGTTTCTACTAGTTCCTCCTCTGCTGACTGCGTTCAAGGGTCCTTCTTATAATTCATCTCTAGGTGATGGACCCCTTTTACTTGTGGATTTAGATATGTTAAATCTTTGGGCTTTCCTGCGAGTAACCCGTGTGCACTCTTGCTCTGTGTCGTCGGAGGTATTTTTAGTCTCTGAGTCATCGCTGTTTGTGTCCTCTTCTGTATTTGCTGCCTGTTGGTTTCCTTTCGCCTTTTCGATTAACTCATGTTTTGTCTTTTCTGTGACTTTGATTTTGAAAATGGCCGATGAGTTGACTTCTTTGGGTAATTTCATCGGTTCGAGTCTGTTTTCCTGTAACATTCTGTTAGCTGTTGCGTAACTTCCAGGCTTAGCTATGTTCATCACGTGGGCATGTAATATACAAGTAAGTATTTTCAAGTTGAGAGTACAATCCAAATTTATCTGTGTTGCCAGGCCTTGTTGGTCACTCTTTGCCATTGTTGCGTATGAGTTTGTATTTACATTAGCATTATTTCTGTTTGACTCTGTTTCTTTTCTCTTTATAATTTTTCTTCTTCTGGGACAGATCATGGCCATAGTTATCTGTCCCCATTAGCAGTTAATGCATCTTTTATCTTTGTTGTTGCAGTAACGTCAAGAATGGCCTTCAGTTCCACATTCAGAACAGATGATTAGGTCTTTTTCGGTGTAATTTGAAGGTGTATTTTCCTCCAACGCATAAAATCTGAAGCATATCTGTATGCTTGTGAAGACGTCTCTTTGTATGTGGGCGGATGGGATTCTCATGTTGAAAGCGAGAAGTCCCTGTTCGATGATCCTTGAAGCCATTTCGGTAGATTCGCAAATGACATTGAAAACGTGAATGCGATCTTTAAATTTAACCATTTCTGCTATCTAGAGCCATTTCTGCCCCTCCTGTAGTTTTTCTTTTATTTCTTGGCATGAGTGTTCTCCTTCCTAGGACTCGATTTTTCGGCAGATGACACTTCTGTTAGCGGTGATTTGTGGGGGTACTCTTGCTTCCAAAGTCAGACAATCTGAGCCTTCATATTTGATATGTTTCTTGTAGCGCTTAGTTTTCCCTTAAAAAAATCCCGCGCATAATTGGCCAATTTTTGTAATACTTATGTTCACGTAGCAAGACTATATATAGTGTAGCAATTTGTGAATAATTCAATTTCTGTTCATTCCCTGAAGATGACCTAACACGGTCAAAAGATGTCTAGGAATAAAGAATGTAATTCGCGGATGTTTTTACGCGTCTCCAAGACCCCGTTAATATTAAGAAAATACAACTCAAAATTAATAACGTTACCACAGCTGTCGACTTCAATAGTGTGTATATATATATATATATATATATATATATATATATATATATATATATATATATATATATATATAATGATGATGAAAAAAACTCACAAAGTGGCACGTGAGGAAAGCAATAATATGAAAATTAACCCACAAGAAAATGAAAAGATGAATCCAAGCACTTTCGAACTATATTTGCAAGTTCATTTTCAAGGAATAGGATGAAAATGGAGAAGACAACCTTATACAGGGTACAAAGATACGAAGGGAACGCCCATTACATAGTACAAACCAATTGAAAAACACAAAAACAAGACAGAAAAATACCAATAAAAAGAACAATAGGCAACTAATAACAGACATATGCATCCCTAAAACGATATACACACAACAACGCCGTGTATATGAATGGAAATGGTGGATGAAAAAACAAAAAACATTTTAAAGGATTATCATTAGAACGAAAACATTTAGGGCTAAGAGTTAATCCACGATCATAGCAGAGACACGTGGTGGGGGAGTCAATGCGAATGATATTCCACTAATAAAGAGTGACGCATATGCAAAAGCACGACCATAGAATTGATTTTAGCCATGCAAAAATCATTTATAAATCAAACAATTATATTGAGAGGAGAATTGAGGAATCCATCATCACCAACAAAGTTGATAATTTTAATTTATCCGAAGGGCAATACAAATTTAACAAATATATAATGAATAGAGTCGCCAATCTTATTTATAAGCCCCAGGACGCAATGTGACTCAAAGATTAGCAATTCTCCAGATTGTTTCCGGTTCCATTTCATTTTGTTTAGCTTGTCATTCACGCTAGATTCACTCGAGTTATTTTTTCAGATTGTTTACTACTGTTTCATTATGTTAAGATGTGTCTTACCTTATATATACTGTGCTCTTTGCCTAGCGTCTTCATTATTAGTTGAAAATGGCATCTTGCTGAAACTAGTCAGAAAGTTATAAATAAAATCTTGATTCAAATATTATGGTTTACCATTATCTTTCACTGATATACATCATGTTAATGTGATATCTTCTATTCCAATATATATATATATATATATATATATATATATATATATATATATATATATATATATATATATATGGTTGTACCACGTAGGGAAAAAGAAAGATTGATTGGAGCTTGCACTTTCGTTATCTTAATAACATTTTCAAACTCACAATAGTTTATGAAATAGAGAGACACTATTCATACAAAGCAATGTTTTCCCTATGGCCTTCAATTTATGGCCTTCAATCTGCGTTACTCGAAATATTTTCTTGATAACTGAAAGTATAAAGCACAAAAAAAATTCTATAACCGCAAGTTGAGGAAAACAGAGCCTTTACACAACATATTGCTTTTACCTTACCATGATAATTTCTCGTATGTATTATCAGTGTTAAAACAACTTGATATAAATGTAATTTTAAGTACAATTATACATTAAAAAATATGTTAATAAAACAGCCCAAGGAACGGATAATAATGTAGTATACCTTGTTTAGATTGTAATTTATTCTATGTAGGTCAAACTTCTAAAAATATATCTGTAAGAATTAAGCAACATCAAAATGCAGCATCTAATGGATATACAAATAATGCTATGGCCGTTCACAAGCTTAAGATGGGTCACCAGATTAACTGGTCAAAGGCAGATACCATAATGCATATAAATGATTTTATTAGGAGAAATATCTTTGAATCGTTCCTAATCTCCAGAACAAGAGAGAGAAATGTAAACATTAGCCCCGGTTTGTTTTCTTTAGATCCAGTCCTATCTTTCTTCCTCAAATCAAACTTATCAGGTCATAACAAATCTGACCATCTGATTTTATAGGGAAAACATTGCTCTGTATAAATACAGTGTGTCTCTATTTCATAAACCATTCTGAGTTTAAAAATGTTATTAAGATAACGAAGGTGCTAGCTCCAATCAATCTTTACTTTTCCCTACGTGGTACAACCAAATATTTATACTTATTCACGTGTTACCTCTCGTGATTTTTACCCATATATATATATATATATATATATATATATATATATATATATATATGAAAATTAAAATTGGGAATTTCTCCTATTAATATAGATACTACTATTTTTCTTTTACGGAAATCTTTACAATTATATATAATTTGTGCTTTTGAATAGTCAATTTGGTGGTTGAAATTGCTAATATATAACTGTAAAGATTCCATACGTAAAAGAAAAATAATAGAATCTATATTAATAAGAAAAATTCCCAATTTTAATTTGCAGATGGGCAATTGAAATGCAGCCCCCATTCCCGTAACCTCATCGTAAACAGTTTAGTCAACGATCTTAGACTCGCAACCCCCGATTAATGAACTTTTTCCACCGTTCTATGTTTTTTTGTGTTTTTTCTTTTTGTTTTTCTGATCTGTACGCTATTTATAGACTTTTGTAACAATTGCATTCTCAGTATACGACTGTAGAGGATATGATAAACTATATACTGAAACTAGTCTCGTAAATTAAACTTTTGGCTCCTATACAGTGGTTTCACTATCATATAATATAACTCGCCATTGAGTTCTTTTACTTATATATATATATATATATATATATATATATATATATATATATATATATATATATATATATATATATATATATATGGTCAGATTTGTGCTAGGCTATTCTTTATCCATCCTTTCAGTGGTTCCTGTGAACCTTGAAGAAACAATGGCAGGAAATGTTTCCATATACGTTTTGACCATTCCAAACACGAATCACTGGACTCTATAAAAAGGGTGAATCTGAGAAGGTGAGAGGGGTGTTCTTTAATTCCTTCGACCAGCCAGTATGCAAAGACCATCTTCTCTTGTCGTCTCCTGGAAAATGGTAAGAAGCCATATGATTAAAATCACAGTTTACTCCATTAAACAGTGCGTGTTATGTTATTCCCACAAAATATTCAATAATTTTTTTTAAAATAATGACCTAAGTATTTCGTTCTAGTCGAAAGTGGGGGATGGTCTGCAGCAAAGGGCGTATGTACGTATGGGAAATATGGGCATTAGGCAGCCGTCCAGGGCGGCATGGATTGGCGGGGGTATGTGATTCTATTTGTAAAATGAAGTTGTGTAATTTAGCACATTGAATCACTATTTTAGTTATGTACTTTTTCTATTCCTGTTACTTTATTTTTGTTATTTATGGTTATCATTGTACATAGTTTGTTTACTTATTTAGTATTTATATATATATGTTTCTTGTTATACGTATAAGCAATGGTAATTTATGCTTTATTGTTCTAAATAAATGAAGGATAATATTAATAAAAAAATAAAAGTTGCTCCAGACTGTTTTGGGGGAGGATGAAACAGTTCAGGGAGGGCGTCAAAGGGGTGGTTCGCCCAAAGCGTCATACCTGCCAGAACCGCCACTTTCCCCAGTTGATGGAAGTTAGGTTCTTTTATTGGCCCCTAGCCCCCTCCCCCATCCCCCATTTTGCCTCCTCTGCATATTATATTTCTTCTCACTTTCAACACATTATAAATCTCTTTAAAAAACATTTCTTG
The DNA here is from genome assembly GCA_963969495.1 of Ceratothoa steindachneri. Taxonomy (NCBI): domain Eukaryota; kingdom Metazoa; phylum Arthropoda; class Malacostraca; order Isopoda; family Cymothoidae; genus Ceratothoa; species Ceratothoa steindachneri. The sequence continues at coordinate 35,742,118 of OZ018321.1, read as the reverse complement.
ATCAAATTCCATCCATGTTTTTTTTTCTATTTTTAAATAAAAGAATGTCTCTCTTAGACAGGTCTGTCATGGACATCATTTATTTAGACATAAGAAATACCTTTATAATTAAGTTAATTGGTAGCTTGATAATTAATTGATTTTCACTTTATTTCAATCCTCTCCAATTCAAATTAGGTTTAGAAAGGAAAAATAATTGTAATGAAATTTAATTTTAAGGAGACTAGAATTGTTAGTGCTAAATCGCAATATAGAACTATTTTTAGGGAGAAAATAGTTTATATTAGATAGTTTTTCGGTTACCATAGCAACGAGTAGCACCTTGACGCTGCATCGGTCACGTCTGGGGTAGCTCTTGACCCTCCCTAGGCAATTGATTGTATCCAATAGACCAATCTAACAGCCCTAAAAATAATTCAATCAATTGGGTATTTTAACCTTCCAATAGGATCCTAAGATATAGCGTGCCCCCACTGATCGGTGAAAACGATCCCGTGGAGTGCGACGGCGGTTGGTTTGGTCTTTTGGATCTGGTCACTTTCTTGGCGTAGGTGAGGAGTATCTCCAAGTGTATCCGATGAAGTGTGCATACCTGGGCGCGACTTTAATTTTTTTCAGGTGCGACTTTGCCACCGGATCTGGTGCGACTGCGACTTTGCGACTCTATTTTTGCCTCCCCCCCCCCCCCCCCTAGTGCGACTTGAGACTTTGCGACTGCGACTTTTTTTCCCGGTGCGATTCCGCCAAATTACAAAGTAAACTTTAGCGCGATAACAGAAACATGCTTTTATGAGGCAGAAAAACATATATAAAACAGCCGCGACAATTTCTTTCTAAAATGTCGTCTTTGTTCCTGTTCAAAGTCGCGGAAAATTGCCGGTGCGACTTTGCTTAGTCTGACTTTTCCAAAACGTTTGCGACTTTCGACTTTGCGACTTCGAAATTCATAATGCGACAAAGTCGCGAGGCGGTGCGACTTTGCTTAGTCCGACTTTTTCAGAACGTTTCCGACTTTGCGACTTCGAAATTCATAGTGCGACAAAGTCGCAAAGTCGCAACTCGTTACCGCAACGTCCAGCTCTGGAAGTGTGAAGGTATCTGGTGTTGTCATTAATATACTAACCGCATACCACCACTACGTACAGTTTTCATTCCTATTAGATACTTTTACTGTTATTTTTTATGGTAAGCACTAGAGAAGAGACGAGCAGGGAGAGATCAGGATTGTGTATCTTCCTAACGCTTCCATTTCCTCAAACTTTACCATAAAGAAAACGAGTAGAGAGGAGGGTGCAGGGAAATAATTGGAAATGGTAGTCCCCTCTTTCTAGAAAGGACTTCCCTTTCGCAGAAAAATAATTGGAAATGGTAGTCCCCTCTTTCTAGAAAGGACTTCCCTTCGCAGGGAAATAATTGGAAAAGGTAGCATCCCCCTCTTTCTAGAAGGGACTTTCCTTTCGCTGTTTTTTTTAAAAAGTCCCATGTATCGGGAGGTAAAGAAACACGAAAGCTCCGCCTATCTGATCCCCACCCCCTCTTAACGAAAAGGCTATTCTGTAGCTCCAAAAAGCCTATGTCAAATCGAGCTTATAAGTCGCTCGAATTTTTCATACACCATTCGCTATAACCATTTTTTTCCTAAGCTTTAGGACAAAGATATCCGCTTCAGTTTTGCTTTTATTTTTCAATAGACACAACAAATGTAGGGGGGGGGGGGCATGATGTTATGGCGTACTATAAGATTCATAGCCAATTGAGTCACACTGTATACAATATGATTTTGTTGTTTCAGAATCTCATCGCAATTTGCTATGTCCTACTCTTGGCACCATCTTACGCAAGTCTCTTCCGACGAAGAATGTTTGCAATACCAAGGGAACACTATTTTCCTTCGAATTCCTTCAAAAACTACCCTTTCCCGAGTTTTGGTTCCACATATCCTCATCATTTCCCAATCTTCAATAATGGCTACCCATTTTCTCCTCATCCTCCAAACGGTTTTTATAATACGAAATCTGTAGTTGAATACAGTCACTCAAGTGGCTTGAGGAAATTCAACGAAGTTCGATACGGCAGCGCGTCGAGTGGGCAAAGTAATGAGGATTCCTTTATCCCGTCCACTAAAGTTGGGGTTACGAGATGGAACCGAGCGCCTTTAGATGATGGTTCACTCCCTTTTCAAGACAGGGATCAAATGGTCTATGGGCGAGAAAGAAGCCTTCTACCTCCAGGAGATACTTTTGGGGGCTTCGGCGCTCACTAAGCACAATTTTATGATATAAAATAAGTAAAATGGAACGAGAGCCATTTTTAACTTTTATAAGATAGAAGTAATAGAGAAAAATCATGTAACAATATTAGGACCTTGTACCGGTATATCGATTAATAACTTATACCTCAAAATACCTTATTGAGATACTGAGTACAGGACTGCAGGATTTGGCGCTCTGTTGATTAAGTTGCTATCGAATTCGGAGAAATACAAACGTAAATGAAGAACGTGTGTGGAAGTGCGATATAGTTATTATGTTGTCATAAAAAAAACTGCATTTAAATGTCGGATGAAGTAAAGATAGTCCCTCTCATTTTACCAAGTAAAGATCATTCCTCCCAAAGTTACACTAGTAAAGCTAATCCCTCCCAAGGATAAAAAAAAAAAATAACTTAAAAAATTTATTTAGGAACATATTTGTTAGAAAGTTTATTTTAAAACAATTAAAAATTGTAAACTTTGTAGAAGTCTAGAAATTAAATTTTAATAACTTAATTAAAACGGTATTGGCCGGCAATCGTATCGTAAAAATCATTCAACACGTATTTGTCTTTCAAGCCACATAAATTCATATAAGATAAAAGTTTAGCATTTCTCTCTTATATCCTCGCATGCGTTTAATTCTTAGTTTATGCTTGTTCCAGTATCTTTAAAATGACGATGTCATAACCTTGTATACCTCCCATTTTACCAAGTAAAGGTCATCCCTCCCCCAATTAACCCAGTCAAGATAATCCCTCCTATTTTGTCTTAGGAAGGACTCTCTTTACTTGATCCTAAATATCTATATATCTTTGAATTAATTGAATTGTTTTTGTTTTTTAAAGAACGTGGTACATTTTGCTTCGATAACACTGGCAGGGTTTCGCATGTCAATAATTCTCAGTTGGTCCGTAAACCTACCGTTCCAATAGCTTCTCATTGTTTTTTTAGGATAGCCTTTAATTTATTGGTAAATTCATATGAACCATGTGAGCAAAGTTTGGTTTATCATTTTTCAAGCCACATGTCGCTATTTATCGCCCAGCTGTAACTTAGTGACAGAATAATCAGAGGCCTTAATTTATAAGAATGACTCAGTGATTTATTTCCGTCCCGGTGCCAAGCAAAGAACATTTGTAACGGGCTTCTCTTTTCATTCGATAGATAGCCTAGGCTAACTTTCCATATTTAAGCTGTGATCGCACTATAACTTTAAACAGACACTCGAGAAACTAAACGATTACAGAATTATGACCTGCGAAGGCCCTAAGTCCCTCATGCACATTTTGGATTTTTAATAAGTTATGTGTATGAGGTTTTATGATTTTAATGTAAAAATACTTCCAAAATCTGGTTTCGATACTCCTTTTAACCAAAAGAGGAAATTTGGGGTGCTAGAAATTAGAGGAGTAAACAGGATGGTGGCTCTAAATAACAGGATATAAAATTTCATAACCTAACGGCAACTGGGGCATAATTGCTTAACCCTGTATTCTAGATATATGAATCCATGATCCACACCTAAAAGATTACCTTTTGCTATTCATTGCCCCCACAAATGGATACAGTTCCACATAATACACATTAAGAGCACATATGAGTACAAGTTTGGACTCCATAGTTGATAGATTCAAAGTAGGCCTAGGCCACTTAATGGTTATCACAAACAATGGCGGTCGAATCATTTGTTCTGGTTGAATATTTTATGCTTTTATGACTTCTTTATTCGATTGGGTTCGATCGAAAAATAACCCCACAAAGAAAATAAAATTAGTACTTTTGAGTACATCTGCTCTTGATATATATATTTACTCCTAGAGGCTTTCATGCGCCTCAAATCAGGTCATTTGGTAGAAATTATGTTGTAGCAATCCTTTTCATCCGACTTTTTTTGAGGGGTTATTAAGATATGTTTTTTTCTGTCTGCCCTTTCCTTTCTTCGTCTGGATAGACACAAATAGGGGTGGGAGATAATATTAAACGTTTAGAAATATAGAAAATAACTTAAAAACCTCCGTTTGTGAATGCATATGTATTTTTAAGAATATACCGAATAGATTTATGGACGAGGAGGCCGGGCGGAACTGAACATGGTGATGGGAATAGGAGCTGCCTCGCAAAGCATATTGATTAGCCTTTTCCACTCCTCTTATGTCCAAATTATTTATTCACATATTAATAACCACTTATATCATGAAATTAAATTTCAGTCTCGAAGGTTGAAGTTAAAAACTAAAAGATGACTCCTTCGATTATTATTTGTTCTTGGTTATTTACAAAGATTTGTTTTATACTTTTAAATTGGCTATATATGAAAGCAAATTCTTCGTATAGAAAATAATGATAATGTAAATGAAATAAACTTTATATATATCTGCAACATTTTTACCCCATTTTAATTTAGTTAGGTATACGAGGGTAGTCTAAAAAAAAATCCCGGAAAATGTGAATTAGCAAAATAAAGCGATAGATGTGGGGCAAGAAAGGAGTTTACCACTAATTTGAAAACAAACACAAACTTCGAATTCTTGTGAAGTTGTGGTAGGAGAGTGAAACCATCGATGCTTTGGAGGATACCATTCTTCTAACACCCAAACTTCGTGGTTTAGGACCTAAATTTAGGGTGAAAGAGGCGTAAAACGCTTTAAAAAACTCTCCCCGAATTCGGTTTTTGTTCTTGCTTTCATTTCAGTGCGTCGTATTGCTCACAATAGGTCTTTTTTTTCTTTTTAATTTTAACGGACCTATCTGACGACAACCAACAAGGCCATAACAACCGAAATCTTAGGCATAAGCCTATCATTATTTTAAAATGAAAAAAACAAAAAGAACAAAAGAGGAAAAACAAAACAAAATAAAAATAAACAAAAAAACCCCCCGCAAAACTCAAAAGAGCAAGAACAGAATACAAAAAAGAACAAACACAAAACAAAAATAAGACAAAACAAAAACAACAAACACAAAAGAGTAAAAGAAATTAAACAAAACAAAAGAGAAAAACAAACAAAAGAAGTAATTACAAATCTAAAAAAAAAACCGGAGAGAAAAGGGGGCACGCTTAGCGTTTGGGGGGAAGTGGTTTGCTCCCTCTCGAGCCAGATGGCGCACCGAGGTATTTTTTTAAGCAGTTTCTTTAGTATCGATAAATTGTTTTATACATCACCCCGAACGGAGAGTGGAATTTACATTAAGATCAGAATGACAATCTCTGGAATACTGAACAGCAGATGTTGTAGAATGGAAAACCCTGCCACAGTTGACATCTGCATGATTATGTGCGCTCTAACCCCCAACGCCCGAAGTTTCAGACCCTCCAAACCGATTCGCTAGGTTTAGGGAGGGAAGAGTGATGCGTTGTGTGTGCGAACCGAAGAGAAAGTAATTGACAGCGAGGTTGTGATTGACTATGTGTGTAGTGGCTGGTGTGCATGGATCTGTTTGCGGTGCGGCGACAATGGGCGACTAACTCCCTGCAAATCCGAAGGTTCTTTTGTCGCCGGTCTTTCTAAGCACGTGAACTCGACACCCAGGCATAGAAATCCAACACTCTATCCATTGGTTAGCGAAATCTCCACATAAAATGGTTGGTGTTTATTGTTTATATTTTATTATTATTATTTGTTAATTTGTATTTTTCATGTTTTTTAATTCATCCCTCGTAAATTAAATTTACATTTTTTACGATAATTTTCATTTTTATTCATCTTCCATTTAAGCTAAAGGAAAAAAAGTTGTTTTATGTAGCAAATGGAAAATGTACGCTGGAGATTTTTAAAAAAATTATTTGAGAAATTTAGAAATAAATAGAAAAAACTGATTAAAAGGGAAGTTTTTAACTAGATACACTTGAGTAAAAAAAATAACTTCAATAGAAGTAAAATAATGTCCTAAATTAATATCCATAAAATTTGGTCGTAAATTAAAATCTGTAAAATTTTGTCCGAAATTAATATCCACAAAATTTTGGCCTAAATGAATATATTCGTAATATTTTGTGCTAAATTTAATTTTGCTAAATGTCGCACTAAAATATTATTCTTAAAATTTTGTCTCAAATTAATATCCGTAAAAATTTGCCTAAAATTAATATCCGTAAAATTTGTCTTAAATTTAATATCCAAAATTTTGTCTTAAATTAATAAATATAAAATTTTGTGAAAAAATAATATTCCTAAGATTTTGTCTAAAATTAATATCCTTAGAGTTTTGTATTCCTTTAATATCTGTAAAATTTTGTCGAAAATTAATATCCGTATTTTTTTTTTCTAAAATCAATATCCATAGAATTTGGTCTTAAATTAATATCCGTAAAATTGTTAAGATTATATAAACCACATTTCTAAAACAAAAAATAGTTCTCTTCCCCAAACAAAAATATCCTCAGGGATATTTCTAGCATACGGAGAAGATCAGTTAAAACCTTTCTTTTCTTTCTTAGTAATTGATAAAGTAATGCAAAAATGTTTTCTGTGCCTCTTTTTGAGGATCGAGAACCCCCTTTTGTACGAAAGTGTGTCCCGTAAACTCTCTTAATTTTAAGTAGTCTTGCCCTAAATAATTATTACAAGCCAATGGGAAATATAAAAACAAAGATAAAAATCTAAAAGTATATTTCCAATTTAGACATAGTAGACTGCCCTTAAAAAATAACCTTGCAACATATTATTTAACAAAATGATTAAATAAAAAATTAATTAAATATTTATTACACAAGAAACGAAAACTAATGTGCGAAGTCTATAAATAAATAGAAAAACTAATTTAATGGGAGGATTATAATTAAATACACTTGAGTAAAAAACAAACAACTTTGTATCCACTTAACAAATATAATTTCGTGTTAAACACGCTTTATATATTATTTTTCCTTGAGCCCCTCCTTAAATTCAGCAAAAAACTGCAAATTTGTCTTTTATTTTCGTTATTGATTTTATCTCATAGTTTGGTCACTTCTTTCTGGGAATTCCCTTTATCATTTTTCTGCTCATAATTTTCAAATTTTTGTCGTAATAATTTCACTCTCGAGATTTGAGTTTTGGAATTCGTCCGAGAATCCTCTTCCGAAGACGCGGTAGATGAATGACCAAATGGACCTGGTGAAGGGGAAGTTTTCATACTTCGAATATGACTGGTGGAGGAGCTCTCTTGAAGTGTTTGCCAACAGTGTTGATATTTGTTCTCTGGAAGTGGCTCCTTAGAAGACGATGGTTGACGGTTGCGATGAAGATCTCTTAGTTTTATAAAGCGTCGCTCGTGTCTAGAGGCATTCTCTGCTTTAGATGCGCCTCCAGAGGGTGGTATTCTTTTAACGGGCGATTTGATAACTCCCCTCCTCAAGGGAGCAATAGCTCGCGTACGATGCGCTAAACTTTCATTAGCGGTAAATCGCTTCAGTCTCCCTCGAATTGGCCTGCTATTGGGTACTTTTTTTCCTCTGTTTAAGTTTCCATTCTCCATCTCGTCTCTTTTCCCATCCACGACTTGATAACTCGATGCAGGTTCTACCCCTGGCGTTTCCATCATTGCCATGGTATGTGGAATCCATTCATCGAGAAGCCTCTCTTTCCTCGTCAGTTTAGCGACAGCGTCGACGCTTTGCGGGAGAGAAGCTGTTCCGAGCCCATTGTGGTCGCAACAGTCGTGTTCTACGATTGCAGACTCCACTGGCAATGATCTGCCCGAGTGACGACAGCTACAAGAACAGTGATAGAATGATGGCAATGATCTATCGCAATCTCCCTCCTTTCCTCGCTGGTTGAGTGAACCGGGAACGGAAGTGCTTCTGACACGAACCGGCTGATAAGGGTAAAAGGACGAAGCACTCCGCGTTGAGCTTCTGTCACGGCTGTCGTGGATTCGGTATAGACTACGCATGTGGGTTTTTGTGAGAGCGCCACCCTGGGGCGAGCTGGCGCGATTCAGCGCCTTTTTAGTGTGTGGTTCGTCATCAGGAGTCGGGGAGCTTTTGGCGGGAGAAGAGAAACGAGAGGAGAAGGCGTCTTGCTAGGCCTGGAACCCTCCAAGCGCTCGGCATAGAGAAGCAGATGCAATCAGTCCCGCCAGTTGTAGGAGAGCGATACCTACTCCTACTCCGGTAATGAGCGCACTTTCATCTTGAATCCACTTCTGAATGCGTCTGACACAACCCTTTGATGGGAGGAGAATATACCTGTTATTTAATCACTTAGAGAGTGTACAGAAATGACATGAAACCTAACTTCGTTGCCACACATTCACCAATTTGGGGTAAATTAATTTCTAAACCATAGTTATATAAACGAGTTATCTTGTGAGTCAATTCTACCTTAAATCTTCATAATAGTTACATAGGAAAGGACCTCCACCAACCTGCGTGTGCCTTGCGATGAGATTGATATTTGTGTCGTTATCCTGACAGACCGATTCGTTAAGAGGCATCGGATTAAGATAGGCCTGATCGCCCGGCTGTAGAGTGCAACACGTCAGCGGAACAGCTCGAGTAGGCCCACCTGCACTCTCTGTTTTCCACTTCGATTCCGCCCAGTCGTCTGGTCCATCCATCCCGCAACACAAAAGCTTGAAAACAAAATTATTCAATAGGGTAAAAAAAATTCTATAGGATACTATAATACTTTTCTATAATAAATACTCCCTCTATATGTCCTATAAAGCCGGCTACCCATAGTTTAGTCCATGTCGAAGATCCTTAAAAGAGATGGGGTGAAATGTGCTGTAACAGTCAGGGCTCAATCCTAGGTAGAAGTAGCCAAGTAAGCTTCTTCACACCAGTGAGCACCTACCACACAAATATAATCCTCGTCCTCTTCTGTCCGCCGTCTTCCAAACCCTCTTCACACATTGACACTCTCGTATATTCTTTTTTACGAGTCGTATTTCCATCCATTCTCATTATATGCCCATACCCCCTCTCCACACTCCAAGTCCCAACTTCACTCACACTTCTTCACACCATAAACATCTCTTACCCATTTTCTTCACTCTATTTACCGTTCATACACCGAACATCACCATTAAGTTGTCCATTTACACTGCTCCCACACGAAATATTTTCCCCTCGTACGGGGTTTTCCGTGTAGACGGTTACACCTGGTACCAGGATGAGCGCCCCCCACCCTTCGACCCTTGTGTCCCCGATAGTTACGAACTAGATTGAGACTAACCGGGTTTTATGCTTTATAAATATTCAGTTTACCTTTTTTTCTGCCACTTTCTGTACCGATTTTCTTGGCCGACAGCTAATATCGTAGGTTAACTGACGACCAGCTTTCGTCCATTCATACCTGGTTAGGGCGTGGAAGAGGGGGACTGATTCACCCCTCTCTCGTAGCTCCAGTAGGAGAAGTGGGTTTCAACACTACATTCTTCCTACCTTTTTCTCATCAAACTGCCGCCAGCTTTATTTTCCTCATCTCTAGGGTACGGCTCAGGTGATTGGTAACACCGCTTCGATTATAACAAAGTTAAGCCACACCGAGTGTGGTTTGTCGCCGGATGGAGTTACGGTTATAGATCCCCTTCGCGGCGGTTGGTATAAGGTATTAATGCCCTTGGTTCGAATCCCACGCTTAACCTAAGGTCCCAACCGAGACATAAATGGCCTTTTAAAGGTCAACACTTGAGAACTGCTGCTCATAACTGCAGTCACTGGAGATAGGAGGGGGAGGGGGGCAGAGGTGAAAATCCGGTTTGGGGAAGAAGGAAATAGGCCTCGAGTGAGTGGTAATTACCTGGTATTGCATATAGTCAATGGCTATGGTAAAAGGATCGTGATGTGGCATCCCGTAATTCGCTTGCAAACGGCTCTTGAGAGATTTGGTCAGATCTTCTGTCGCTTTTGATTCATATAACACAGATAAAATGGCGACCGTCACTTCTCCTGCGATTACCATAGATACAAAGGCCAAGTACTGAAAAAATAAATTAATAATATATATATATATATATATATATATATATATATATATATATATATATATATATATATATATATATATATATATATATATATATAATTGAACAGTAACGTTCAAGTCAATTAAGTAAGGGTAATAATAATAATTCCTTAATCCGCTATAAAAGTCTCCCGGAGTTCCTCAACCCTCTTCAGGAGCGTCATTCGTGGGTACATTCGCATTCCCATTTTCTGTTAAAGTAAACGCCATCTCTTACAAAAAGGCTTCTTGAAATTACCAGGAACTCCAGGATCCAGTAGACTTTTCTAGCGGATTAAGGAATTCTTATTATTAACATTACCTCACAGCATATATATATATATATATATATATATATATATATATATATATATATATATATATATATATATATATATATATATATATAATACTTTTAACTGCTTTAGAATTTAATTCTACACTAAACTAATATACAACATTAAATTATGTACCATTTATTAACTGCGGCGAAGCAAGCAGGTCAATGGTAATGGGTTATGCAAATCTGGGTTAATTTATAAATTGCTAAAGCTTAGTGCAGTGAGGGAGTCAACAGGCCCCAACCACGGTGTCTGGGCATCAATACAATTAGCTGAGATCGTATCCATGGATGGTTTGGAAACCTTGTCATAGTATCGTGTCTCAAGTCTGGGGACTAACTGGCCCCCTACATGTAGCCACCTTTTTCTTGTTATGACATCGACACAGGTCAGTAGTGCCCACCACAAAAAGAGTAAACTAAACTCACTATGCACAATCCACATTTGTTTTCTTTTATTGCCGCCCACGATCCTAAGGTTGCCACGAGGAGAACTAAAGTCCCCAGGCCTATTAGTCCGTACGACAGCTCGACCAAGGTTGGTGACGTGTTGGGTATAGGCGAAATGGCATTCAGTATGTCTTTACCCATGCCAATCAAGCATCCTAATCCTATAATGGTTACCACAAACCCTGCTGCCTGAAAAAAAAAATAAAATAACAACCTTAAAGATATAATGTTCCTGTCTATTTGTGTGGGTATGAAATTAGCCAATCACTCATTAAAAATCACACAGACTTTATAAATTATAATGTATGGTATTATACATATAGATTAAGGTGGTCATTATTTTAGAATTTTTGAAAATCGTTCCTTTTGATGTAGAAAAACGTGGCTAAAATGGTATCCAAATTGAATGTTGTTTACTGGTGGCGCCGGATGTCGAAAGTTTATCCCCTCTGGGAGTTCACTATTAATTAATGATAATAATGTCTCCATTTATGGATAAGTGGACGACGGAATTTCGTTAACCGGGCATTTTTTTCTCTTTCACAGATGGCATCAAATCATTTGTGTGAGATTTACTTGTTAGGGAAGCCTTCCCCAACCATTACCGGCAACAGGCTTCCCTCCAAGAAACAAGTTCTTCAAAACATTTTGCAACGAAGAGAATAAAACGTCTATACTAAAATGTGCATACAATCGAATTTAAATAGCAGATTTTCAACTGTTATGGTTTATTTTACAAAATTCTAAATTTGTTATAGTTTACATTCACAAATATTGTGATTGTGGGTCGGGCATTGACTCGGATGACCTCTGATAGGCCCCTGTGGCTTTTGTCGTCCGTTGAATTATGCTGTTATGTTGACTCAATTCGGCCATGTTGAGGACGGTTGATTTAACGACGCCTCGTTGTCTCAACGAATTATATTCTTCATTTTTGTTAGATAAATAAATTTAATATCAAAATTTATCCTCTATTTTTTGTTAAGAAGTTAAATTTAGATGACAATTTTCCTAAGCATTTTAATGGTAATTTGAAGATTATCTTTATAGTTCTTCGGTAGCAGACGACTTCTGCCCCATCGCCCGCTTGAGAGATCAAGCTTGAAAGCTTTGATCCTACAGCCTGTACTATCTGGCCCTATCCACGTTACCATGATTAAGTGGGGCCGCGGCTTCAATGAGATTGTCCTGAAGGACTAGGTTAGAGTAGTAGCAGTAGTAGTTCACCAACCTTCTTTTATTCAGGCGGATCCACAACGAGATAATGAAATAAACATAAAAGTCAGTATGACAATCGCTGGTGAGCCCGAGGGCAAAAGAGAGTGGCCGGTCCTCTTTGGGGAGAGGTGTCCGGAAGTATTGTGTTTTTTGACACCAAACAGCGTTGAGGTTGGACCTTCATCGCCCCGTAGCAGAGGGACCTGTTCCGCGTCAGAGGTATGCGGATATAGATACCCATCGGCAGAATTCCTTGGAACAGAGAGTGTGTGTGTGTTGTGCTGTAAAGGCGGGAGAGGAAAGAAAGCAGTGTTGTGATTGGCTATGTGTGAGGTGAGAGGTGTAAGATCTACCCACACGAAAACGAGGTGAGCACAGCCCGTCCGCCAAATGGTAGCCAGATCTCTACGTGCGCAGACGTTTGTGTCCGCTCTTGCCGGGAACGAACCCGGTACCACGACGTTGGGAGACTACACGCCGTATCCACTCGGTTAGCAAGAGCTCTACCAGGTTAGAGAGGAAGGAGGCTGTTGCATGCTGTGGGAATTTTATAGCACCTCCTTGTGCTAGGGTTCCATGCAAGAGTTAGGAAGTGGACGTTCAATTGCAGCTTAACCTCACGCAGGATGCATCGAAGTGCGGTGGTCCCACTCCAGCATTGAATCCATGTGGGGTCAAGGTTGGCAAATCAAAAAACCCGGGTTTTTTTGGGAGGGGGGGGGCGTTTCAAGTGAAATTTGAAGGAAACTAGGTTTTGTTTTTGTTTTCAAAATTTAAATTTTCTTTTCAAGAAATGAACGCTACTTATAATTATTTTATTCAAAATTCATATTTATGTTTATAATTTAAACAAATATGTATCAAATTAAGGTTATTTCTCTAATACTGACTCATAATTCTTCATCTCTCCTTCTACAGGTTATGGCTATCATGGGTACTCACAATTCTCGATCAGTGATCTGTTCTTACCTTAATATAATTATTAAACTAATTAATTATTACTATTCTATAAAAATAGAGATAGCTATTCTTTTTCTATGTTATTCTAATGCTTGTAGTGTTTGTTTTTGAAAAAACCCAAGATTTGAACTCCCCCCCCCCCCAGAATAAAACCCGGGTTTTATTGGGCTTTTTAAAAATTTGGGGGTTTTGCCAACACTGTTTGGGGGTCGTGCCATATCCACTTGGAAATGACTGACCACTCTAGAACTCTTTTTCTCTTACCCCACAGGGGTGGCTAGATGATTCATAATCAAGCTAATTTGCAGTTTACACGTTCTAGACTCTAATTTTACATTTAGAAACATCTCGTGTTTAAATAGGTCGACAAATAGTGGTCCGTGAGAGAATTTTTTTTTTAAATTGAGAAAGGAAATTGTACTGATTTAACCATTGAGGACAATATTTCACTGATGAAGCAAAAAATAGTGGCTAATTTTTTCCTCGAATTTAAAAGCAAATACTAAGGAGGGCACTTAACACAATTTTGCAAGGACAGATCTGTAAAGAAATTGGTGAAGTTAGGGGAAGTGAATTTTTAAGAGCCCCCCAAGCATTGGGTCCAGCAGACAAAACTACGGCTGTTGGGGGTAGGGAGGAAACAATCCCCAGATGTCAACTGCAGCTTGGTTGTCCATGCAATATCCTCTTGAGGGTTAGCTAAGAAACAGAAAGATTGGGCGATTCGAAAGGGAATGGGGAGGGAGGGTAGAGTGTTCTTAACCCCCACTAACTGGAGCCAAGGAGGGGTAACTCTCCCTCCAGCCCCACACACGCATACACCAGCGAGCTCCGAACAGGGTTGAGTGGACGGAAGCTGGTCGGCGACTAGCCTGCAAAATTAGCTAAAGGCCCAAGGAAAATAGACGAGAAGCGGTTTGGAAAAATATCGAACAAAAAGTAAAGGGGAAGATGCCGCTCATCGGTAAAAGCAAGAAATAGAATCGACGTAGCCCCCCTCCCCCCAAATCCCATCTTTCAACCGGGAGGGTACAATATAAAATTTCAGGAATGAGAGACATTACAAAATGACCAGGGACAGGTTGAGAGAAACCCAAGGCACTCCAAAATGTGCTCTCAGAAATCTTCGTAGTACGTGTAGGGGGCTAGAACCCCTTACCCAAACAACCCCATCACTTACGAACAAGCCGAGGTTGAAAATGAGGAAGACGACCTTGCTGCAAACGATGCCATTGTGTGGAGATTTCACCGACAACATCTGAAAAGGAGTCCGCCATGAATAGAGGTTGACTAACGGTTGCGAAATTAATCTCGAATTCATCGGGGAACGGAAAAATATGAATCATTTATTATATGAATTATGCATTCATCCTCTCTTTCTTAATAGCCGTTTTTGTGAATTTCCTGGGGTAGTTTTGGCAAAACGGTTATTTATTTTCAGTATTTACTGACTTTCCCGACCGCCTCGTCCGTGAGGACTTTAGATTTGAGATGTAGAGATCAGTAATTCAGCGTTTATATATATATATATATATATATATATATATATATATATATATATATATATATATATATATATATATATATATATTTATATGATAAATAAAACCTACAAGGAAAAGTGCTCGGAATCGTTTTTCCATTTTCCTTGTGGGTGTTATTCATCATAATTTTGACTCATGTGCAAGTTGTGAGTTTCTTTTCATATATATATATATATATATATATATATATATACGAGGGGCGGTCAATAAGTTTTGCGAATCAGTAGGGCAAAACAGAGGAAGGAAGATGGCTGTTTGTTGGGGTGTTAGGACAGGTTATGACAAGTTATGACAAGTCAGGACCTGCAGCTGCACGCTCCTGCCTCGTCTATTTAAGAAGCAGTAGCTCATCGCAGATCGTCAGTCACAAATTTTTCAACAATGGAGAAGGTTGAGAACCGAGCAGTGATCAAATTTTTGACCAAGGAAGGCAAGAATGCAAAAGAGATCCATGAACGCATGGTTGCAGTGTACACCGACACCGCTTCTTCCTATGCAACCATTGTTCGCTGGAATAGGGAGTTCAGCCATGGTCGTGAGTCCCTTGAAGATGACCGCCATCCAGGACGCCCGTCAGACGTGACCAACGAGGGCAATGTGACCCGTGTGGAGAGGAGGATCCTCGAAAATCGACGGGTGAAGGTCGAAGAAATCGAGTGAGAACTTGCAATATCACATGGAAGTGTTATCAACATCCTTCACGACAATTTGGCCATGACCAAGTTCTCTGCCCGTTGGGTCTCTAGAAACCTCACGCCCCACGATCGACTTCAACGTCGTCAAAGTCCACAAGGCCAGAGTTGCACAAGCTGCCCTACGCGAGTGCGGATTCGAGGAGCTCAACCATCCCCCCTACAGTCCAGATGTGGCCCCCAGCGACTACTTTTTATTCCGCCAGCTCAAGACTGCACTGCGTGGACCCCGGTTTGGGGACGATGAAGATGTCCAGCTCGCCGTCCAGGAGTGGATTGAACAGCAGTGGGGAGATTTCTGGTTGTCGGGAATTCGAAGCCTCAGGGATAAGTGGCGCAAGTGCATTGAAGTCGAAGGTAGTTATATTGAAAAATAATAAAACACTTTTCCTCATATCTCGTTTCCTTATATCCGAATTACAAAACTTATTGACCGCCCCTCGTATATATATATATATATATATATATATATAAACTAGTACCTTCACTCGCCACACTACTCATCAGCTAAGCCAGCCATGCTCACGTTATTTTTGCCTTTGGAATCAAAATTCGTAAGGTTAAACTCACACGAGAATAATTTTATTAGTTTATTTGCCTCTAAATCTTGTTCAAATGGTAATGAGTGATTCTATCTTTATTTTTAGTCCATTTCGAAGAAATAAATGAATATTGATATTGTTTTGTAGATGATATTTTGGTCACATATTTGTGGATTCAGGTTTTGGAAGGATTTTGTTTTTAATTGTATATATTATATTATTGATATTGTGTATTGTAGCTGCATGATGTAGTTTTTGACAAACATTGATGGCGATTACTTTTTAAGCAGGGTTTTGGACGCAATCTTGTGGATGCAGTTTGTGTGTGTGGGGAGGGGGGTTGACTCGGATGACCTCTGCTAGGCATTTGCCGCTTTTGTCATCAATTGAATTATATTACGTCACTATAGGGGATTGATAAAGAAGAATTGACGACAGAATGATTGACACGCAATAAACGGAAAACGGGGAGCGTCTATACCAGGGGATCCAGAGCAACAAGCTGATAAAGTTGAAAGAGCAGCGATGAGTGAAGAAATGAGTGCTCTGGAGTGCTCTTGTCAGAGGTTATAATATCCCCGCATTGATTTGTTGTCAATGCTTGACTTTATGACTTGAAATTATCCGTTTAACGGAAAAGTAGCTAAAGAAAGGTCAAATTACGTTAATTTGATGATAATCTTCGCCCTGCGGTTAAATAGGCAGAAGGGAAAGGAAACTATCAGGCGCTGACCCTTCAGCCCCTAGTTGGTTTTTAAACTGTTGCGATCGAATGTATCTTATATGATACATATCTAAAATACAGGTAAATCTCGAAGATAATTATTAAATTCAGTATTACACCTTGACTGACGCCCAGAGACTACAATTCATAATTTTCTGATGTGTGGGAAAAAATGGATCTGAGAGAATTAGTGCTGACTCCTTTATTAGATGCTGTCATTTATTATTATCAATGCTGTGCAAGAGAACCATTATTAATGATCAATGCTGTGTAAGAGAACCATTAATAATGATCAATGCTGTGTAAGAGAACCATTATTAATGATCAATGCTGTGTAAGAGAACCATTATTAATGATCAATGCTGTGTAAGAGAACCATTATTAATGATCAATGCCCTTTTCTCAGAATACTCAGAGAGAGGAATTCCGGTTAGCCCCTTTCCAAATTTTGATCCTGGACCCGCCACTGGAAACTATGTAATCCGACGATAACACTCATTCAATAAGGGAAGAGAGATGGAATTGGGCAGTCGTGAGAAGACAATAAAAGAAGATAAAAAAAAGTTGAAGAGATGACTTAGCAAATAATAATAATTATTATTATTGGAGATTTTTTTATGATGAAAAGTCATGTAGTCATAGGGTTTCAGAGATACGAACAGGGTATGCGGTGGGGGGAGGTGAATTGGTGACATCAGCCTGGTATAAGGTATCGAGCGTTTATTTATTCACACGGGGTGGCAGGGTGGGGGTGGACAGAAGAATAAAAAGTGAATAAATAATGAGAAAAAAATAAATGAAAAGGTAAAGGTGAAAAAGGCTACCATAACAGCATTTTTCAGACTCAAGCAACAGGTTCGTCCAGGAATACATCGAAAGGACATACTTTCGGCACTTCGACGGGTGTCATGTAGTGTTAGGGTGTAATACTCGTGTATCAAGTAGAAAACTCTAAGTTAATATCAATATTATAAGTGACCTGCGATGGAGAGGACCTGATGATCCCCTCTAAGTTAGTCCATCTATCGTAGAATGCGAATTAAATGAAAGTATTTTGTAGGTGCCATTACCCTAGGTAATTAGGTGTTAGAAAGGGTTGAATAATGTTTAAAAGCCAAACACCAAAAGTGAAGATGTATAGAAGGTAAAAAGCTTAGGTAAAGAGGAGAGTATTTGGATCGATAGCTAACCAAGAAGTCGCTATAATGAAACGGTCGGAAGTTCCTCTTTGGTTTCGCCCCATAAGATAAACTACCTATCAACTCCCCTTTCCTAGAGAAGGTTGTGTCCCTCGATCTCTCCCAAACTCCAAAATGGCTTATCGATTTAGAGCCTACCTTCGAGCCTAATCGATTGAATTGAGATCTAACGGCGTGACGAGAAATCAACTTTCCTTCATTTTACGATGGCGTCGGGAGATTTTAACGCAGCCTGACCTTCTCCTCGGGTTAACGGCTCCGTCAACCGAAGTTCGGGCAGCGCGGAAATGGCGTTGCCTTGTCAGTGAACCCGCTGAAGAGCGCGCGAGAAACGCCTGAAACAGGAAGCATTACACTTTGAAGCAGTTTTGCTCTCGCTGGACTCCTTGACTGTGGCCTCTTTGGTCGACCTAATCTTAGGGAATTTTTCACGATCTTACTTTTCCAATCAATCTTCTTCCCTTTTTATTTCTTTGTTGTGAAAAACAAATGTGTGAGAAAGGTAAAAGAGGTTCCACACACGCAAAGCACCACACAGCCCTGACGTTAGTTTGAGGCGGTAGGGGATGAACTGGCGGCTTAGTGAGATTGCAGAGGAAGCAGCTACCTGAAAACACACAACCCACTTTTACAATCCACGTGGATTGTTGTATACTTTGTTTACGCCCAAAGGGGATTGGGGGAGATGTCTGACGTAAACGGGTGTGAGAGCCCGCGTGTTAAAACGAGAGAAATGTTACCTTCTGAAAGGTTGCAGTTCGGAAGGAAATTTCATCAACCTATTTAACATCAAGGAAAATAGAGAAGATTGGAATGATTTTCTTCCCTTATTAAATCATGAGAATTTTAAGTTAAAAAACATAGTGTAATTAAATCATAGTTATGATTACGCATTCCTGTTCCGATTGGTTCGGCGGAGATTCACATCAAAACGTCATTAACTTCTCTCTGACCACAAAAAAAGGACAAGGAACATTATTCAACAAAAAACATTTAATCGACATGGCTTTCCTTGGAAATCCTCATTAATAATTGTACATAGATTATCATAAACTACAGTCACTACATATAGGGTTTAAAATAGGCTTTAAAATGTAGAGATCTGTATTTCTTTCAGCGAACACTGATTTGCTCGCTCGTCAGCTGGGCTCTAAATGGCCTGGTAGGCCTGATTTGACTAGGGAATGTGCCTCCTTTTCAGGGGTGGTCTAGACCTTTAGACTTCATAAGGAACATGGAATTGTCACATCTATGAGTCTTCAGATCCCTAAAATGTCTTCAGCCCTGGGGAGAGGTGGGTGCGGGGGTGGGGGCAATGCATGTGTGTCGTGGTGGAACCTAACATAGTCATGACCCATCTATTTACAGAGCTGTGCCTCTGTGACAAATTTTAACTAAATCGGTCCAGAAATGGCGCCGTCTATATCGAACAAATACATAGATAAACAAACTTAATCTTTATATATATATATATATATATATATATATATATATATATATATATATATATATATATATATATATATATTTATAAGATGAATGAATGTAGATAAAATAATTTCTCCTCTAAATTCCGGTCCCCTAATCTGCTCTTTCTTCCTACGCTCCTCGCACTTTCCCGCTAGTCTTCCTTAAACAGCTGATTGCACAAAGTTAGTGTTTTCTGGATGTGTATCGAGTGATTCCTCAAATTTATATAGCCAAATTTTACTAATTAAATTTCCTAACATAAATTTTAACACAACCTGTAAATTCTACATTACTCCCTTTATTAACAGTCAAAATCATTCATTAATTCCATAATTTGAATATTCGAATTTGTAACTTTAAAAGTTAGTCTAGTCACGAATTTTTATATTTTCAGTACCAGAAAATAGGCAAAATTAACACCTGAATCGTTGTTGTTATCAAGTAATGAAATGAAGAATCAATTTAATTTGTAGGATAAACGAGAGGACGTAGAGGAAGAAATTCATTTCATTACTTGATAACAACAACGTTTCAGGTGTTAATTTTGCCTATTTTCTGGTACTGAAAATATACAAATTCTTGACTAGACTAACTTTTAAAGTTACAAATTCGAATATTCAAATTATATATATATATATATATATATATATATATATATATATATATATATATATATATATATATATATATATATATATATATATATATATATATATGTGTGTGTGTGTGTGTGTGTGTGTGTTTTCATTGACACCTGTGTATGAATTCTTGAGGCGTGTGTGTGTGTGTGTGTGTGTGTGAATCCGAAGCCTATTTAGCTTCCTCTCATGAATAACTATCCCCCCCCCCGTCACCCCTTTGCCTCCCCTAATGCTCTCCCGTTTGAAACGCTTCCGACAATGAAGGGAGAAAGTCGCAATGTGACAACACCCACGAGGGGCGGAACTCGGCGATTTTTACAAAAAGTCCCCCAGTCCCACTCTTCCCCCTTCTCCCATATAATTCCCAAGGGGGATGGACATCTGTGCCACAAAGGTTTAAAGTTGGTTAGTAGAGAAAGAGGTGAACTTAGGGAAAGTGAAAAATGCGTGGGAGAGACGTGACCTAACTGTAAACTACAGGAGGAATTTGAGAGTGAAAATGTGAGGGCAATGGGGCAGGGAGGGAACGCATTCTCCAGATGTCAGCTGCGTCCCTGGCCTATGCTCCACTCTACCCCTTTGCAGGAAACACACTGGGGCAGGGAAGGCCTTGCGGGCGGGAGCAATGAAAAGCAGACCACTTTGAGCCCTTATGGCCGTCTGAAATGCTTACATATGTAAATGACCCTCATATCCCTTTTCACTTCTTTTAACTTCACCACTTTCTTATCCAAGCTAATCGTCCATAAATGCTCTATTTTTGCCTCATTAAAACCCTCACAAAAAAATACAAGTGTTAAACTCCAATTCCTTTACAAACCCACAACAAACCCATTACCAACTGAATAAGAATGTAGAGAGAGCCTTTATGAAGAACCCCTCCTTACCCTATCCTCGTTACCTGGCTTGAAAAAAACAATAAAAAAACATACCTATCTTCGTAAAACTCAGGTTGACGCAAAACTCACGTTTGCAAAGTGCACGACAACCTCGATAAAATATTTTTGGAAGAAAGTATTATAGATACGACGAAAATATAAATGTAGGTAGAATTGTGGACATGTTTTGCTGATAGATAATTATAATGGGAGATTCTTCCGATCAGAAATACTTTAATTATAAAGCACCTTGAAGGAAGAATAAAGCTATGGGGTTGTTTTGCTTTTAATGGTTGTTGTTGTAAGTTTATAGCTCGTCTGGAACAGATGACATCCCGGCTCCCTTAGAATGCTTAGGAGATTAAGGGAGGAAGCCCTTGATCCTACAGCCAGTGCTGTAGGGACCCGTCAAAGTTACTGCTGTTGCAATACATCTTCTGTTGAAGTTGTATTGCAACTTAACATCACGTAGGATACACCCAAGTGATGTGGCCCCACTCCAAGATTGCATCCATGAATGGATGGTCGGGTCCTATCCACGTAAGAATGACTCACCAATCCTTTTCTCTAGTCCTACAGGGTAGCTAGAGTTTAAAATACCACAACCTTTCCTTTTGGCCTTCCAATGGTAGAGGAAACCTTGCGAAAATCGATGGAATAATGAGGAAAGATGATTATTTGGTCATTTCTAAAGGAAACCTTCTCCTATGAGTAAGAAAACTGAAGTTGGGTAGGAGGTATTATTTTCAACATGACAATGACCCCCAAAAGGTTACGACCTCCGTAGCAAAGAAATGATTTCAAAGATTACTTATCTTGTCATATCTTAGGGGTAAATTTGCTATCTTGGCATATATTAGGCGGAAATTATTTATCGTGGCATATATTAGGGGGAAATTATTTATCTTGGCATGGTTTAGGGAGAAATTATCTGTCTTGGCATAGTTTAGGGGAAAATTATTTATCTTGTCATATCTTAGTGGGGTAATTATTTATCTTGGCATATCTTCGGGCTAAATTATTTATCTTAGCATATATTTGGGGAAGTTAGTTATCTTGGCATGGCTTAGGGGGAAATTATTTATCTTGGCCTATCTTAGGGGGGAATTATTAAAATTGCCATATTTTAGGGGGAAATTATTTATTTCAGCATGGCTTAGGGGAGGGAATTATCTATATTGCCATATCTTAGGGGGAAATTATCTATTTTGTCATAAATCTTAGGGGAAAATTATTTATCTTTGCATAGCTTAGAGTGAAAATTATCTATCTTGCAATATCCCCTCCTTTCCTGTTGCGTGAAGTGATAGATGAGGAAAAGAAAGATGGGGGATGTAAAAGGAAATGGAAGGAAGAATGCAGGCATGATTAAAGTCACCACCTAAATTGGAACCAAGAGGGAGGAGTGAACCTCCGAACCCTCCCCGCCCCGAAGGGAATGAGTGGACGAATACTGGTCAGCGACTAGCCTGCAAATTTAGCTACCCGTCAAGCAAAGTGTTGAGAATTGTTTTGTAAAAAAACAAAAAAAAGGTGTCCAAAATGGAGTAAAATGGATACGTGTAGAATGCATAAAGCCAAAGTATACTCATTTTAGTTTGAGACTGCAATAGCCACTGGGTCTGGGTAGGACGCGCCACTCCTCCAGGTACAAGGTGTAACAGCATAGACGGGGTGCCCTCTTGCGGGGGGTCATCCTTCTGGTTTTAAAGACAAATGATAGATGGCTGTTTAAAACCAGATACATTTTTACTGATCACCCTGTATAATAATAAAATAATAAAAATAAACATATTTGTATGGCCCTCTCGCCGTGGGTCTTTACCGAGTAGTTGCATACCAAGGTTGAAAAAAGAGGTGAGTCTTTAAAGCACCAAGGGAGGACGAGGGGAAATGGTCGCAGGCAGATCCGTCCACGAAAGCGCGATCACCCCTACAACGCAGGTGCCTACGAGGTACGAGAAACAAAGGCCTCCGACGTTGTGATCCAGGA
Organism: Ceratothoa steindachneri; assembly: GCA_963969495.1. Taxonomy (NCBI): domain Eukaryota; kingdom Metazoa; phylum Arthropoda; class Malacostraca; order Isopoda; family Cymothoidae; genus Ceratothoa; species Ceratothoa steindachneri. Next base: position 35,719,282 of record OZ018321.1, on the reverse strand, counting down.
GCTGGGTTTAGGTTCAGGGGGAAAGATAAGTAAATGGGTGTCGTAGCATTTAAGATCTTGTAGGTAAGAAGGACGACCTTGAGGAGATGCGCGAACGGATGTGTATCAAATGCAGTTCTCAAGCATGGGTGTTTGCATGACACCAATGCCATCTACAGAGAAGGCGGCTGCTAAGTTTGAGTAAGTTAAAAAGATCGAGGATTGAACATATGAAATACAGGTGAGTATCGAGTGTGTGGGTGGCAATTTCGAAGCTATTGTTGTCAAAGTATTACCAAATTCGGCTTGGGTTAAGGAGGAAGCAGAGAAAGGATTTTTAGATATCACGGCATAAGTTATGAGATATATGTATAGTTACGAGGGGCGGTCAATCGGTAGGGCAAAACAGAGGAAGGGAGATGGCTGTTTGTGGGGGTGTTAGGACAAGTTATGACGATTCAGGACCTGCAGCCGCACGCTCCTGCCTCGTCTATTTAAGAAGCAGTAGCTCATCGCAGATCGTCAGTCACACATTTTTCAACAATGGAGAAGGTTGAGCACCGCGCAGTGATCAAATTTTTGACCAAGGAAGGCAAGAATGCAAAAGAGATCCATGAACGCATGGTTTCAGTGTACACAGCCACCGCCCCTTCCTATGCAACCATTGCTCGCTGGAATAGGGAGTTCAGCCATGGTCGTGAGTCCCTTGAAGATGACCCCCGTCCAGGACGCCCATCAGACGTGACTAACGAGGACAATGTGGCCCGTGTGGAGAGGAGGATCCTCGAAAATCGACGGTTGAAGGTCGAGGAAATCGAGCGAGAACTTGGAATATCACACGGAAGTGTTATCAACATCATCCAAGACAATTTGGCCATGACCAAGGTCTCTGCCTGTTGGGTCCCTAGAAACCTCACGCCCCATGATCGACTTCAACGTCGTCAAAGTCCACAAGGCCAGAGTTGCACAAGCTGCCCTGCGCGAGTGCGGATTCGAGGAGCTCAACCATCCCCCCTACAGTCCAGATGTGGCCCCCAGCGACTACTTTTTATTCCGCCAGCTCAAGGCTGCACTGCGTGGACGCCGGTTTGGGGACGATGAAGATGTCCAGCTCGCCGTCCAGGAGTGGATTGAACAGCAGTGGGGAGATTTCTGGTTGTCGGGAATTCGAAGCCTCAGGGACAAGTGGCACAAGTGCATTGAAGTCGAGGGTAGTTATATTGAAAAATAATAAAACCCTTTTCCTCATATCTCGTTTCCTTATATCCGAATTGCAAAACTTATTGACCGCTCCTTGTAACTATCAAAGGTCGCGCCAAAATTTTTAGCCTTGGCGGAAGAAGAAACGTGAAAGCCACTAAAGTTAAGAAAGTGAGCGATATTTTTATATCGAGTGACATTAGGCGGAATGCCTACCGGTATCACCTCATTTTGTCATGATTGTGTGTCAGCAAGTTGTCCCTAATTCCCTAATGATGTCATTTATATATAGATCTCTAATTGTCTCACCAAACGAGGCTGGTGAGAAGGAAGGGTAAACTTGCGTGCCATCAACATAAATGAAATGATAGACCGAGGGGAAGCATAAAAATAACAAAATTGGTACAAATAATTTTGAAATTCCTTATAACTCGCATATTCAATGAATCCACCATTAGCCACAATGACTGCTTCAATTTAGGGTCTGAAACGTTGACATGCCCGAATTTCGGACATATGTATCTTTGTTATAGAGGACTTGAGAAATTAAATGGTGTCATGGGGGTGTTGTGTTGATTGACCTCCCTCGACGACGACCCATACGTAATAGGCCAGTTTTAACTTTTGGTCCTGGTCGAAGATTTTCTCCTGAAAGAAAACCCAAAGCATTCCAGCTTCTTGATGTTCCAACATGGAGAACAAGCACATTGCACGGGTCAAACGATTCTTTTTCCTCTTACCTATCATCTTTTACTCAAATCCCGCTTTAAACGTACACTTTCTTGATTGGTTATTCTTATCCTGCTTTAAAGGTATTGTTTCTTTACCTGTTACTTATATCCTGCTTCAAACGTACTTTCTTCATGTTACTCATATCCTGCTTTAAATGTGCTCTTTCTTCATCTTTTACTCATATGCTGCTTTAAACGAGCCCTTCTTTATCTGTTAATCATATCGTGCTTTAAAGGTATTGTTTCTTTACCTGTTACTTATATGTAGCTTTAAACGTACTTTCTTCATCTGTTACTCATATCCTGCTTTAAACGTAATCTTTCTTTAACTGTTAATCAAATCCTGCTTTAGATGTACTCTTTCTTCACTTGTTACTCATATCCTGCTTTAAAAGTACTCTCTTTTGATCTGTTACTCATATCCTGCATTAAACGTAAATATTCTTTCTTTATCTGTTACTCGTCTCCTTTAAACGTATGCTTTCTTCACATGTTACTCATATAATGATTTAATTAAATGTACTTTTTCTCTTCATCTATTACTTATATCCTGCTGTAAACGTACTCTTTCTTCATCTGTTACTCATATCCTGCTTTAAACGTAATCTTTCTTTATCTGTTACTCATATCCTGCTTTAAACGTACTCTTTCTTGATCTCTTAATCATATCCTATTTAAACATACTCTTTATTCATGTGTTACTTATATCCTGCTTTAAACGTACTCTTTCTTCATCTGTTCATCCTATCCTGCTTTAAACGTACTCTTTCTTCATCAGTTACCATATCCTGCTTTAAACGTATTCTTTCTTTATCTGTTACTCATATCCTGCTTTAAACGTGATCCTTTTTCACCTCTTACTCATATCCTGCTTTAAACGTAATATTTCTTAACCCGTTACTCATACCATGCTTTAGGAGTACTCTTTTTTCATCTGTTACTCATATCCTGCTTCAAACGTATTTTTTCTTCATCTGTTACTTATATCCGTCCTGCTTTAAACGTACTCTTTCTTCATATTTTACTCATTTTCCGTTTTAAACGTACACTTTCTTCATTGGTTATTCATATCCTGTTTTAAACGTACTCTTTCTTCATATGTTACTTATATCCTGCTCTAACGTACTCTTTCTTCATCTGTTACCTATATCCTTCCTTAAACCTACTCTTTCTCCATATTTTACTCATATTCCCCTTTAAACGTACACTTTCTTCATTGGTTATTCATATCCTGTTTTAAACGTACTCTTTCTTCATCTGTTAATCATATCCTGCTTTAAACAAACTCATTCTCCATCTGTTACTTATATCTTGCTTTAAACATACTCTTTCTTCCTCTGTTACTTATATCCTGATTTAAACGTACTCTTTCTTTATCTCTTACTCATATCCTGCGTTGAACATGTTTCTTCTTTACCTGCTACTCATATCATGCTCTAAAGGTACTGTGTCTTCTCCCGTTACTCATATCTTGCTTTAAACATGCTACTTCTTCATCTGTTACTCACATCCTGCTTTAAACGTACTTTTTTCATGTTACTCATATCCTGCTTTCAAAGTACTCTTTTTTCATCTGTTACTCATATCCTGCTTTAAACGAAGGTATTCTTTCTTCATTTGTTACTCCTCTCCTTTAAACGTGTTCTTTCTTCACCTGTTGATTATACCCTGCTTTAAACTTAAATCCTTCTTCACCTGTTACTCATACCCTGCTTTAAAACGTACTCTCTCTTCACCTGTTACTTATATCTTGCTTTAAACGTATCCTTTCAGCATGTTACTCATATCATGCCTTAAAAGTACTTTCTTCAGTTGTTACTCATATCCTGCTTTAGACGTACTTTCTTCACCTGTTACTTATATCAAGCTTTAAACGTACTCTTTTTTCATCTGTTACTCATATCTTGCTCTAAACGTACTCTTCCTTCACCTGTTACTCATATACTGCTTTGAACGTACTGCATATTCGTGTTTCTCATATCATATTCTAATCGTGCTCCTTCTTCATCATATTTAAATTTAAAAAGCTCCTTTCGAATTTTTCCTGCTTTAAAGAGCTCAAATGAGAACAATACTTAATCTCTTTTTCACACGTCTTTCATTTTACTTCCGATACATTCCTTAATTCTTCGGTCTTTTCTGTTTGGAGGATCTTTTGTAACAAATTTTCGCCAACGATGCAGTTTTGAGTGCCGAATACGAAAATAATATTTGTTTGTGCGAGAAATGAAAGGAGGAAGTATCTTTAAAAAAAAAGGAAATTTCAAACGGTAAATTTGGGTTTGTCCGAAACCTTTAGGAATAAAAGAAAGGGAAATGAAACGCACTTAAACTGCGATATGATTTCCCAATATTATTATTCAGTCCTTTTATTATTTGTTCAAACATTCATTTGTAAACATTACGATCGGCGGCGCGAACGATGGGACGCAAACTATTTCGTCCGTGTTCCAATATGTTTCACTTTTTCGGAGTAAATTTAAAGGGACTGCTCCTGGGGGGTTTAGCGCCCTCGTGGGGGACCCCCCTACGATGATCCTGAGTTCAATCAATTGGGGGGTGGGTCTGGGGAGCACAGCCCCCCAGTATATAATCATAATTGTTTATATAATAATGTTCTAAACTAGTGCGCATTAAATTTTTTTTTTTTTTTAATACTTCCTTTCATTTCTCCAAAAAATAAATGTTATATTCGCATTCAGTACTCAAAACTGTATTATTGGTGAAAATTTGGTACAAAAGATCCGCCTGCCGCACAACAGAAAAGATCCAAATTCTTTAATGCGATTATTTCTTTGAAATTGATATTGTTTTTTCCTCGGAATCTAGCAATTATCGATAAACTTGCCTCGATGCAAGATAATATTTTATGTTCATCATTTCCGCCCGGTAAATCTGAGTCTCCTTCAGGATGGAAAGAAATTGATAATAGAGTCACAAAGAACTTCGAATCTTGGTAAGCAGTTTGATTTTCCTTAGGAAGCCAGAGGGTTTCAGTGTACAGGAAACAACCTAACTTTCTTCGTGTTCAATCCAAAATATTGTGAATACACCATCGTATTTACTTTATTTTATTTTAGTGGGGATTTTTACCATTACATTTAATAATGATAAATATCTGAACTAATATATTAGGTCACTAAATGGTGGTGGACAGATTCTTTTTAGATCGGTATGAATTTTTATAACTGCCGATCATTGAAGCAGCTCCACTAGGAGCAGTGGCAGGCCAAGTTTTCACCAAACCAACGTTTTCATGTAGCAATTATTGATGCAACGTGTCAGTTTTTAAAACCTAAATAATTTATTTTCCCGGCATTTACATTAGAAGGCCATTGTTATCTTAAACAGTAGATTCATTAATTTGAATAAAGATTTTTTTGTCCTCTTTAATTGCCTAATTAATTGTTTCTCCACTACAACAACCAACTCATCAATTTGTTTTCGAATGAATCATTATTAATTTATAAAACATTCAAAACAGCGGAAGGATTTTGATGGGTAATGCAGTACGTGTTGCATTTTCTTTTTACCAATGATTTCAGCAATTTCGTAGTTTTTTTTATAAAGAGGAAATAATAGTGCGATTTTCAAATTTTGAGTTCAGGTATTTTAAAAGTTTTAAGTTCATCTGGATTTTAAAACAAAAGTTCCCTAGTTTGATTCCCGATGTGGGAAAAAAATCCAGTACTGACTACTTTTGCTGACAACCTCTAGCTACCAACCTGCATTGGGCCAGCATTGTAGTTTATGGCCCAAAACCTCTCATGATAAAACGAATCGAGAAAAATGAGAGAGGAATTCTCTCAGCAGCTAGAGAAGAAGGCCCGAAATGATGAACTGCAGAAACAAGGACCAGCAAAGACCCTAAGATCCGTTCAAGATAAGTCCGCTTACCCAGACGGTATTAAACTACCAATATTTAATGTTAGTATATCATGGGGTTTTTATTCTTGTTTTTTTAACATGCTATTTTCAACTATTTCAATTATATGGTACACACTTATCTACATATGTACCCTTTGACATTCAGGTTCAGTTTTGTCTGATAGCTTCATTAGATGAAGTATTTTGCAAATTAGGCTTTAACCGCTGTGTTGGATTGAGGGCTTTTGTCATGAGACCTTTGAAGAGATGCATCCAAATATTGTCGTCACTTCTTCAGTGAATTGGTTATGCTTACTAAAGGAATGTGATTCGTTTTGTAAAATCAACTCGCACAACTATTAAACTTATTATAGGAAAAATAACTTCTTTCTGCTTATCAATGAAATATTCATAAGGAAAATTGCGATGTACGCGGTGATGGGATGTGGTTAGTATAGAAATGAATTCTCACCTTCACACTGCATATAGTTCTTATTAGGAGTGGTAGAGTGGTCTATTGGATGGAGAGCGTTAATACTCACAATCTCGGAAAATTACTGTTGCACGTTTATAACTGACAGTCCCGAAGGCACTGCTAAATGAGGTAACGACAACGGTCGGTGCCTGTCGCAGTGAACTGAGAACCAAACACGTTTTCAAATGTCTATAAATGTGATTTACATACGGCCGAAAGATGCACGGAGATATAATCGGGAGTTTTCACTTCATTTTTGCCTTTTTTCCATCAAAATTTTCGTATTCTTTGAATACATTTACTAATTGCAAATATACCTACATTCTTTAAAAAAATCCCAATTTTTTAATTTATACTTTATAGGTTTATCTCACCTCCCCTTTAAAATTGCAAAACAAAACCCCTCAGGTAAGCGTCAAAGCTATCCTTGAGACTCGTTTGTCTATTGCAGTGGTTTTCGACCGGGATGTCGCGAGAGCCAACTAAGAGTGCCACAGAAGCGACCAAGAAATCATTTTTAAAATGCCAAAATTTAAAAAAATTATGTATTTAAAAAATGTATAAGAAATTGAACGACCCTTGAAACTATTTTAAAACTATCTTCTCTGCATTATGCAACATAAAGGAAGAAAGATTGCAGACAGTGAATGAAGAATTGAGACTTGCCTTCTCAAGTATACGTCCTCAAATTAAAGCTCAAATTTCCCATTAAACTTTTAAAAGTAAGATTTATTTATTTTCAATTCTTTTGATTTCGATTAAATTAGGTTGAATGTCAATCGTAAATAATTTTAAGCGTTATCCACGTAATTAAGTATTTATACGTAAAAATTATTTTATATTTGGGGTGCCACGGCTGCTTTTAGATAACAAATAAGAGTGCCACTAAAAAGGTGTGAATTAAGAGCGTATCCAACCAGTCGTGCTCGACTCACGGGTCCGTACATTGCAGTTCAACCGACATATATATATATATATATATATATATATATATATATATATATATATATATATATATATATATATATATATATATATATATATATATATATATATATATCGACCCTAATACCTATTATATGTTTCTGATTATTCTTATGCATATATTTAAACGGACTAATTGTACCAGACATTAACTTTTATTACTAGGTCCCCCCCGTCCCCCCGCGTAGAAACCTCAAGGCGGTTAAGGTGGTTAAGTTTTTGCCACCCTTCAAAAAGAAAGTAAACACCGGAAGAGCTGACGAGAGAAATTTCTCAATTACGACCTTTTTCTCTTCAATAAATTGTTACGTCACTGAAGCGGGAAATTCTCTTTAAAAGAAATATGCAAACGTGACTATAAAGTTAAATTCTTGATCACGCAAACGGAATACAAGTCCATCCTCTGCGTCGTCGGTGTATTTTGTTTGTTCCTTGATCCTGTTGTTACTTCAGACCCGTTGCAATCCCGAAAACACTGGAATGATGACATTGTCTTTGTATGAGTTATTTGGAGGTTATCCTTCACCATAAAATACTAATTTTTTTTAATTCCATTTCCATCCTTCCCTGGTTTTCTGTTTGTGACTGTAGCTGCCACGTTATTGTTGCATTGCTCCCTAGGAGCAGATGGCATCTCTGTTTCCTCAGCTTGAGAGATTAAGAGAGAAAGCCTATGATCCTACAGCGTGTGTTGTAGGACCCAGTCAACGTTAGCTATTTATAGAAAAGACGAAATGTGTGTTTTGATTAGGTACCAAAATGAATTTTCAGTGGTTCATGTTTTGCAGACCGTCCAATTTATGAATTTATCTGTATCTATAAGACGCTGGATCTGTCCCTGCGGCCACCACGTTGTTCGCTCATAACTAACGGTCATTCACGCGTGCGCGTAAACTGCCGGGCGCACGATGTGAAACGTTTACTCATTGTAAGTACATTATACTATAGGGAGACTGCGTAACTCTCCTGAATCTGCCTTCAGTCCACAAATAATAATAATAATAATAATCAGAGAGTAAAAATATGTTTGTGCCACAATATAAGAATTTCCGATAATATGCATCTGTATTTATTTGCGACAGTACTTTTAATCCTGGACACCGATACTAGTTTTTAATAAACAAATTATTCAGAGATGACCGAACAATTTTCATCGTGGGAGATTCAACCACTAGTCACTTGATTAAATTCCTTGATATTGCAGAATGACCAGTTTCCTACGTTTAGTTCTGTAACTTCAATTCTACTGCTAACAGAATTTTAGCAGCACCTTAAAAACGACCACAAAATACTCAAATCTACATTTTCTTCAAAATAGTTAATTTCCATGAAAATTACACAGACTATTCTTTGAAAACTGCTTCTGATAGTGTCAAGTTTCCTTTCACAGAACAGCGGATAAAAAACAAAACAATAAACTATGATAATATGTATTTGACGAAAGGAACCTTCCAAAATTGAGAACGTTGACGTGTAACTTTTAGCTTAGAAGTAAAAGTTCGTATCGTATGTATGAAACACTATCTCAACTGCATTGTAAACAATGTCGTATTATATTCCTCATTTATCAATTTGTCGAGGCAAATTAAGGTTGACAAATCCTTCAGAAAGCAGGTTTTCCAATAGAAGAGTGAAAAAATGATTCTCTTTGACAATTAGAGACGTAATCCGTCACAATGTGGTATTTCATGCATAATAAAGCTCTACGGGGCCACCGAGTCATGCGAGGCGACAAAGAAAACGGGTCGCTCTCGAAAGATCACTCCCGGGAAGATCGCACGATGGAACGGATCTCAATAAAGGGCCAATTTGAGACAACAGCCAATATTTCACGTCAAGTTGACGAGAACCTGAATATGTTTGTCCAGACTGCCTCACGTTGCTTGAGAGGTGGGAATCATAGCAAGCTCTCCTACTAAGAAACAACTCATAAGTAAAAATAATAAAGCGCCTTGGTTGGCTGGCCTTCGCCATTGAACATGTCATGTGGAGTGCTGAAAAGTAGGAGTGTTTTTCACCTACAAAAGCAAATTTATTTTTTTCGGGGCGGATGGAAAGCAGTATGTAAGAGGTTGTACAGGTGAAAGATTAGCAGCGCCATAGTGTGGGACTGCAAACACTGAAGTATTCCCGCTCTTTCGTTTACGCTGCAAAGTAAATATTGCGGTATACAAGAATCTGCGCCAGGAATATGTGATCCACTCTCTCCGAACATCTAGAGTACCGTTTCCATACAGGACAATGCTTAATGCCACATTTACAAAGACAGTGAATCAGTTCTTGGATGCTGAAAATATTGACGTGATGAACTTCCTGCACTGAGCCCTGATTTAAATCCGATAGAAAGCCTTTAGAAGATCCAGGGTGAGAGGTTTATGGCTCAGAAATCGACGAATGTTCAAGATGTCTGGCAAAGATTGGAAGAAAAATGGAATAAAATCACGCCCGAACAATGCAACAGTGAAGTCCTGCGCCCGAACAATGCAACAGTGAAGTCCTGCGCCCGAACATTTACTCAAGCAATTTGGAACTAGGGCCTCAATACTTCATATTGTGTTGTCCAATTGACTATGATATATATATTTTTTTTATTACGGCTGCATTTATACTTACCGTTCCCTAGTTTTGGACGCCCCCTTTTGTCAAATCCCCATTATTTTCCCTGAAACTTTTTTTTCACCCGGTGCTAAATGGAATGAAACTTGTACACGATCAGAAATGTAGATTTGTGTATTTTATTCTCTAGTTTTGGACGCTATTAAAATTATAGCGGTTCCAAATAATCATTATTTTCCTTAAGAAAAATTCTCAAATAATTTAGGATTTTAAAGTAGGAAGTGGGGGTTTTACATTCTGAAAAGAAAATAATAAAGATGGAAAAAATGAAAATATGTCGAAGATAAATAGCCGCAAAAACCTCTGCGGGTATCAAAGGAAAGGTTTATTGAAAATTATTCTATGGACGTTGAAAAGTAAGAAAGATGTTTTTTTCTTCTTTATTTTAGGACCGAAAGCATATTTAATTTGTTCCCCGGGTGTGGAAGTTCTGGAGAGGTGTGTTCGCTACCTTCCCTCCACACATCGTTACTTAAATCTCCCTTTGCGAACTTTCTGGTGGAAATGCCCTCATTGGTTTCCGTATTTTAATTAAAAAATAAATTATAATACGCTAAACAACGGGACAAAGACGCCACTATACAACAACAGATTTGGCCTCGGCAATTCATCGCAGAAGAACGTATTTAGTGATTAATTTGGAAATCTTCCCAAAAATTGTGATTCGTCCTGATCTGCCAATGAAACAAAGGTGCATGGCCTACCCATATGCGTGATGCATTCTTGTAAACTAGGTGTCCCTAACACGCATATTATACAGAAAAAAAATTTCCAAAGAATTTATTAATGAGCGTATCCTAAAACACGCTCTTGAGAAAAAAGATGTTTTAACACAAGTTTGAAATGGTGGAGGGTCGCAACAATGACCCAGGAAATGATCTGGCGGGCCGCACGCAATGTATATTTTGATAAGTGGCCACGGGCCACTTGCAAGATTGCATCAATTGTTAGTTTAGAAATTTCTTCTGCAGCTCAACACTTTAGCATAGTAACTCGACGTTGGCACGAGTCAGTATAATCCACCTGAAGCAGGAGGAGATGGGTGGAATTTGAAAGGAAAGACCTAAATATATAATAGGCCGCCAAGAGACAGGTTGGAGTTAGCACATCGACAAATCAAGCTAACATTCCTCGTATTCATGAGAATATGCGAAGTAGGCTCTCGGTCACATTTAGTTGGCTTCTAAGAGCCTTGCTGTACAAATTTTAGTTGTATTACAAATTTGTAGCAATTTTTATTATTTATTACAAAAAAAGGTATTATTGGGGGAGTACGCTCCAATCGCCCCCTATCGGGAATAATCAGGAAGCATGTCTTGATTATTCTCTCTTCCATTATTGCATTAGGATAAAAGTTGTACATATTGAGTTGCATTATTTTTTCATTAAAAGATAACTCATTGCTACCTTATAGTTTTTAGGGTTCAAATAGCCTTGAAAGGTTGCATTCACAGCTAGCTAATTAACCACAGATTAAAATATGCCTCGCCATCTAAAAATGATCTTGAATTTACAGAAACGGAATGGCCGTGATCTACAATATGGTTCTGCATATTATAAAAGAAAAATATATATATATATATATATAAGTAATGGGGAAAAGAAGAAATATTTGGAAGATGAACCCCAAAAGTAACCGATAACTGAATATGAATTGGCCAGGCTCAGAAAACGTAGAGATTAGGTTGATATTAAATTATAGCATATCTATGGTTTGAAGCTTTTTAATGTTTATCTTAAACAAGATTAGCCTACTTGTAAATAATTCGTGGCCCATAGTAAAATACCGATGAAAAATATATAATTACCCACTATTTTAATATTAACTTCCGTTCTAATAACATTCTTTTGTCAACCTATTAAAAGAAAATGGGTAGAAAGGTTTTACTAAGCACGGAAGTTATTTTTTTTACCGTAGTTATCTCGAATCTAGAAACACCACCCTCATATTTATCTTAGTTAGGTTAAGGAAGAGTAGGGGTAAATGTTCTACATAGATGATAGCATCAAGAGATATATTTTTATAGCATTAAATTATCTTTATTGTATATTGATAAGTTTTACCGACGATTTCACATGTAATGTACCTTGGCCTCACTTTTATATACCGTCGTCAGCCTTCAAGGGGGTGGTATGGTGTAGCAGGAATAAAAGCCCTGCTATACTTGAAACTTGGGAGTAATAGCTCGTCCTTCGGCCCCAATCCTGCAGGAGGTTGTGAGGCTATATACTACACATTTTAACTTTCTCATTTTACCACTTTCTTTACCGATCTCTCCTTACAAGGCAGGACATACGTTGGCATAAATAGTAAAAGGGTAGGTGGGTATAAAACTACCTTTCTCTGAATCCTAATTAGGGGTGTACAATATCCTGAAACATATTTATTTGAGATTTTATATATGAAGGGATGATCGGGTCTAGCTTGAACAAACCGGGGCTAATGTTGAAGTTTGGGAACGTGTTAATGGATATACATTCTGAAATATTTATCGAAATATAATTACTGCAACTAATAACCGATTTAGCACTATTCCAGTTGATTGTATGGTTATGGTTATACATATGCAAGAAAAGAGCAGATTGTTCGCTGTGACTACGTACATTGGTTTGATGTTGTTCTTTCCCGGTTTGCCCATAATAACATTTTGGACAAATGTTGCAACCTATGGAATAAACAATGCCTGGTCGCGGAAGCGAATATTTGACCAGGATGCGATAAATTGTAGTTTCATACTTGAATATAACATATATGTTGAGGCCTGAGTCGACGAGGTATTTTATTGAAAGTTTGGTTAGAGGGTAAAACTAATACGTTTGTGGTCTGAAATTTTGGGTTCTTAACGTTAATTTGATAGAAGGATCGCTTGGCGGACTTGTAACAATTGTCAAAAAAGTACAAAGGGTAGCACAATTTTAACCCTATTTGTCTAGATATTCTGGTGAGGCTATTCTAAAGGCGCGTAAAAACATGGAGAAAAAACACTTAATTTGATGCTATTGTGGTGACTTGAGTAAAAATGTATATAAGAATCTATGTATGTAGGTTTTGTATATATTTCATATTTGAAACAGTGGTTTGTCCGATGAAAGAGAATATTTAAGAAGTGGAGTGTGCGATCTTTTTCAACTTCTAATGTAAATTTAATCGAGGGCAATAAATTGTTAATTTTAGTTAGAAATGTATTAATATTTAAATTATTAGGCCAAAGGCAAAGAATGTCATCAACATATCGCATCCAAGCTACGGATTTTTTTTATTAATTTGGAGTAATATTCTAGATTAAAAAAATTCCATATATAGGTTGGCGATCACTGGGGACAAACAGTTCTCCATTGCCATTCCAAAGGCTTGGCGGTAAAATTTTCCATTAAAGGTAAATTTGCATTTGTTGATACAAAGAGCAATAGTGACAAGGTGTTCTTGGAGAAAATTCAAGAGATCGGGTACAGGAACCTTAGTAAAGAGGAAACAGACGTCAAAACTAACCAGGCTAAAGTTATCAGAATGAGGGGGGGGAGCTCATTAAATTTAATAATGAGGTGCATATTATTGATAATATGCGAATTGGAGATGGTCCCAACCAAAGGGCTTAAAAGGGAGGCTAACCATTTTGATAGAGTATAGGAAACACACCAAAAAGAGCTAATTAAGGGCCGCATTGGGTTATCAGGTTTATGGGTTTTAATTAATAACCCCATAGAGGGAAGTAGTTGAAGATTTAAATTTGTTAATGAGGTCAGGGAATCCTTTTAGTAGGGAGTGAACAGTTGAGTGAAACTCTCCGTTTACCTGGTCCTTAGGATTCCTTCTTGGGATTTAATAGGTGGAGATATCATAAAGCAAGATATTCATTTTATCTAAATATAGGGATTTGTCGATTAGCACAACTGCGGAAGATTTATCGGACTTACAAACATGAATGTTCTTATTATTACTAAGGGAACTTATCGCCTTTTGGAACTTAGCGGGATAATTATTGTTCATTTGGCTTAAACACTTATAAACACAACCTTTAGCATTGTAATATTGTTACGGGACAAGTCACTATATTTTTATAACTGTGCAAATGTGTTGGCAATTTGAACTCCATTAGCGGGGGTGGGGGGTGGGGGTGGATGTGAGAGAAAATTTTAGTCCATAACCTATGTGTTGTACGTATCAGCATCAAACTATTGAGTCGACAGATTAATAACATTGTTGGGGGAGCTGTTTTTTGTCCATTCGTTGTTTGTAATGAGTTGTTGCAATTTGGTTGTGTATCTTTTTTTCTCATTTAGGCAGCTTATCCTCAACTTGTGAAAAAATCTATCGCGAAGGGAAATAGCCATATGATGGGGATATTATCGTTTTTTTAACTTTTTTTTTGTGGGTGTTTATTCATAATTTGACTCACGTGCATATTGTAAGCTTTTCCTTATATATATATATATATATATATATATATATATATATATATATATATATATATATATATATATATATATATATATATATATATATATATATATATATATATGAGGTTTTGTTGAAAGCGACTGCTAGTCTCGTGTTAATGATTTTCTTTTCAATCTTCTCGGTTTGTCTTATGTTCGCCTTTTCTTCATGAATAAGACTACCGAAGTTCATTAGAAACTGATATTAAGTAATTGCAAAAAGATGGAAGGAAATTAATGCACCTTAGCACTTTCCTTTATTATGCTGACGCGTTTCGCTACGGCAAGTATCATCCTCAGAGTTAGAATGTCAAATTAATACATTTATTCCAGTATATATATTATAAAAAATGTGTTGACAACTGATGAACGGAACGTAGACACGTGTAGGCAAATTAACAGGCAGATGAGGTGCAGGTAGGAACTGGTCGAGGAAGTGTAAGTGACCGGAGAGAGGGAAGGGGTAAGCTGCTTGCCAGAAGTGATTAACGGCTAGGGGCAGCCGTCCTAAATACCCGTTCCTTCGATTTCCTCTTCTGGCAGTTAGCAGGATTTCATGGGAGTTAGGTCGTATATTTAGTCTTGGTTGGTTTTCTTGAATATATATTGCTTTAAGGAGGAGTAATTGGCGTTTGTTGGGAGCATAATCTAAAATTTTGGTGTTTTCTTCCATCATTTTTATGTTAAGGGGAGTTCCATGTATTTCTTGTGTATGTTTTTTAGGTGCACCATTGTTGAGGTGATATGATATTCTTCTTAATAGTGTGGTTTCGGTCATTCCGATAAATGAGTTAGGTAAGAGTTCACAGTCTCCTAATGTACCTTAGGAGACTGTGAGCTCTTACCTAACTCATATATCGGAATGAACGATATTTAATATAGACACACAACCAAATTGCAACAACTCATTACAAACAGCGAATGGCCAAAAAACAGCTCCTCTAACAATGTTATTAATCTGTGACTCAAGAGTTTGATGATGATATTAAATACTCATATATCATATATTAAATATCATATATTAAATGTATCAGGTGGGTCCTTTGTTTGGGTTGAAGTGGAGGTTTTGGGTTATTTTTCCTGAAAAGATGTGAGGGATTATATATATATATATATATATATATATATATATATATATATATATATATATATATATATATATATATATATATATATATATATATATATATATAATCCCCCAAATAGAGTTTATTGGCCTCATAATGAGTATATTTTTGCATCCACTGTGGATGAAGAAAGGAGCAAAGCTTATTAAGAGTTTTTCGATAACTGCAATTATAATTATCGTTCTCTAGTTTTGGACGCCCCTTTTCTAACATCCGCATTATTTTCCCTGAAACTTTTATTTACCCGGTGTTGTATGGAATGAAATTTGGACGCAATCAGAGGAGAATTTCAAATAATATTCTATACAATTTTCATGAAATTTAAATGAGTATTTTCAAGGAATTTAGATTTGTATATATTGTTCTCTAGTTTTGGACGGCACTGTATTTTCATATGGGTTCAAAAATAATCATTATTTTTTTTTTAATTTTATAGATTTGGGATTTTATAAATGGAAATACTATGCTATAAACATTAAAGAAACGGGGATGACCTGTCGGGGTCAAACCAAGTAAACATTCGAATGAAAGTTTCAAACGGTTCACACAAAATCTGCGGGAAACGATTTCATTCCTTTTTTTCATTTGACTTTACCTCCTTTGCTGAGAATACACATTCAGTATCGTGTGCTGGATTCGAGCTCTGATTGGGTGCTTAAAATTCGGATTTTTTTTTTAGGGGGAGAAAAGGTACGGCTCGCGGTTACTCCTCCCCTCTGTACCCCTCCCGCGATCGGGGGTGCGGGGGCACAGAAGAGTAGGAGGCCCGCGGCCGACTTGCTCCTGGAGAAACTCCCCACACTTCTGACTCTCAGTTCAAGTGAACCGATAGTGAAGTGCTTAATGGGAAGTCCGGAGCAAGCTCTAGAAGAGGGGTTATAGTGGGAGACGGAAAGTTTTGAGTTAAAAGAGGACAAATTGGTGAGGAGGCAGATTGAGCAACCTCGGTGGTCAAAGGTGGAAAGGGTGGAATACCCTTACTCGAGGGACAAGGGAGACCTGCTGATTAATTCGAATTCTGGTCCTGAATAACCATTGATCTTCACATATGCTCTTCTGTCTGTGACATAATCACAGAGAATTCCCTCCAGATTGCTATTCATCTGGAGATTTAAGATCTTATATTGCATTCCTCTGACCCAGACTTTGTCGAATGCTTTTTCTAGATCTCTCAGGATCAGATCGATGTAGTTATTCTCTGCTTTGGCTTTTGCTATTTTCTCTGTTATTATGCCAAGTGCCATTGTGGTGTCTCTGCCTCTTCTGAATCCGAACTGATAATCATTATAAAGGTCATTTTCTTCAAGATATTCTTTTAGTCTTCTGCTAAGGATTTTCTCGAAGACTTTGCCCATGAAGTTCAATAGCGATATTGGCCGGTAACTGCTGAGGTGGTTTGGTGGTTTTCCTGGCTTTGGGACGAATATCATTTTCGCTAGTTTATAGCTACCAGGGAAGTAACCGGTGTTTAAGCACGCGTTAAAAATATTCTTTAATGTTCTGATGATTATGTTAGGTGCCTTGGTAAGATAAATTCTGGTTATTCCTGAGGGGCCTAGCGCTTTCTGTTGTATTACGCCTTTGATCTCTTCCGTTGTTATATAGGCCCCTATACACAGAATTTCATCCCTTTCTCGCCCTACACTTGGTGTTGGAGTGATCTTGTTTATATTTTCTCGCAAAACTGTGTGGACCATTTCGTCTATCTCTGGATTGAAGTCTTCGACCTCCTCTGGTGTTATGGAGAACACTGATTTCCAGTGATTACGAAAAAGTTCTTCTGTGGTCCTTTCTTCTCGGATCTTTTCTCCCCGTTTATTCTTAATTGTTATTTTTTCTCTCGGGGGTCTGCCTTTAAGTCTATTTATTAGTTTCCAGTTCTCTTTTGGTCTTCTTTCTTCGTCTATTTTATCTATTAGGCTATCCCATATGTGGCTTTGCTGTTTTTCTATGAGACGCCTCAGTTCTTCTCTCCGTCTTCTGATTTCTTCGTATCGCTCTCTATTTGGTCCATGGAGAATTATTTGGTCTAGTATTCCTCTTAGTTGCCTATTCTTTCTCTTCATTTCCTCTATCCATCGAGGATATGGAAGAGTACGGTATCTTCTCTTTGGTAAATATCTTTCGTCCACCTCAATGATCGTTCTTGTTAATCTTGAGTTCTCTTCATCAATATCTTCCAGGTTGGCGTCAGTGAGATCCTTTGGGAACGGTTACCTAGATCTTGTGTGTAACCTGCCCAGTTTGCTCTCTTCTAGTCCTTCCTCGCTGGTACCGGTACCTGTATCGGGTATTGATTCATGGGAAAATGTATTCCAACATGGTTGCTACATGCAAAGGTAACTGGTTGCATGTGGATGTTGTATGGCATATTGAAGCTACTTAGCCCGACGTCTTGTTTTGTAGCTGCATTGCCTGTGACATATGTTGGAAAGTCTGGCCCAATTCTCTTGAGAATGTTTCTTTCCAACATCCTTTCTAAGTTGGCTCCTCTGTTGATTCTGGCGCGGTATCTATTTGCACTGCACCTACCATTGAGGTCTCCCATAAAGATGGTTGGGAAATCTGTGCCAAAGATTTTAAATAGGTTGTGCAAGAAAAGGTAATTTTTTCTTGTTGCTTGGCATCCTGTGGCTACTATTATTAGCGATAATTCCGTTTCAATTTTTACGGCCAGGTATGCCCAATCCAAATTATTAACTTCTTTGAACTTCAGCCCTCTTCTTATTGCTATGGCCGCCCCGTCATGACGCTCGCCTGAAGGGTTCGCGTTTATGACGGTGTAATCGAACAATTTCATTGTTTTTTCTTCTGGATTCACTCCGTGTTCTGATATTAATATTATGTCTGGATCGATCTCTCTGAAGTTATTTCCTAATGTCGATGTTTTACCGATCCATCCTTGAGTGTTGATTTGCAGAATGCTGAGCTTTTTTCTCCTTTCTGGTTCCATTGTTTATTAAGTTTGGTCGTCTAGAGATCTCTGCACTTCTGGCGAGTCGATCTCTTGTTGGTTTCTGCTTCGTTTCATTTAAACCTACCATTCTTCATACTTTGAAATGTAGAATGACAGAGAGTAACGCAGTCACCAGGGTAGATTCAAATTTTATCCTCCATTAAGAGTTTTTATATTTCTTCCTCGTCTTCTTCTCCTGTCTTTCATTTGAATGCCCATTTGTATTTTCTTCTTTAATTGCCTTAATGATGTCGTCCTGTTTCTTGCCTCCCGGGAGGGGTGGAGCATTTATCGCTTTAGACTTTAAGTTTTAATTCATATGCTTCCATGCGTACTATTTTGTCTCCTTCATTACTTTGCACTGACATGTTATAAATTGCGTTCTCTTCAGTAGTGTGTTCCTCATTGCTCGTTGGTGCCGACGCCGAGGCGACGTTGATATTAAGGATTTTAGATGATGGGGGGGTTGTCAGGGAACCACATCTTCTTCATTCCATTTTTTCTAGCATTGTATTGAGTGTTTTAGCGAAGGTGCCCGGTTTCCCAATATTCATCACATGGGCATAAAGTATGCATGTGAGCACTTCTGTTGATGCCCTTTGTGGCACTGTTAGATGGGTATGTGCTTTCTGCATTTGCTTCACAGTTGTTTTAGCCACTCCTGCGTATGTTGCATTTCTTCTAGTTTCTTCTTCGTTTTTCGCTTCTCTTTCCTTTAGTTCTATTATCTCCTTTCTTTTGGGGCATGCCATTGCCATACTCGTATGTGGCCCATGGCAGTTCACGCATTTCTTAGTACTTTCCTTGCACTGTCTCCATTAGTGGTTCTTCTGTCCGCACTCATAACATACTGTATCTTTCTCAGTGCAGTCACGCATCAAGTGGTCCTCCATCTTATAGAAGCGGAAACACATTTTAATATTAATATGGTTCTCGCGCTCGATGTTCTCTGGTGGAATTCTCATGTTAAACATGAGCAGTCCTCGTTGAAATATCTTTGCTGCCATATCTGTTGTTGCACACACAATTTTAAAGACATGTGTGTGGTGGCTAAATTTAACTATTTCATTTATTTTTATGCCTTCATGATTTTTTTTTCTATTTCTTCTCTCAGTTCATCTTTGTCATGAGAACCCACCCAAACGTCGACTTTCCTGCATATGATACTTCTGTTTGTAGTTATCTGGGGCGGGATTTTGGGCGTTAGTCCTATTTCCTTTAGTGTCTCTATTCCTTCCTGGGACACTAATTTTTCTACTTCTTTTTCCTTACTTGCAATTACTACGTAGCCATTTGGGATGTCGATAATTTTGACGAGGGCTACTTTTATCTGTCCAAATAATGTCTCACGGAGGTTTCCTTTGTCCGGTTCGATCTCCTGGTTAATTGTCCGTAAAGGTACTCTTAGGCATTCCAAGCTGCCTCCTTTCCATAGAGGGGTATGATCCCCCATCTTTTCGCTAGTCGAGCGCCTAGGCGCTTTCTTCGTTCCTTCCTCCGAAGCCTATTTTTGTTTTCTTCCTTCCTCTCTAAATCTGTAAAAAAGGACAGTAAAAACGTTCCCTATCACCTAGCAGCCTATGGTTCCCTATTTACCTACTTATTTTAGCACTTCACGACCACCCTACCTAAATAGGCCTAAGCTAAGAAGCACCTCCACAGAATTTCGGGCTCGTGGTCTTAAGGACCCCCTCTTTTTCGCGCCCCTTATTGGGGTTTCCTTCCGGGGTTCACTATACCCTACTTTAAGTGGCTCTGGGCTCAGCGGTGGTCGTGTTGTGTTGCTTTTAGTCGGTGAAGTAAGTGAAAGTCAAAACGTGGAATAAGGAGGAATTAAGGTGAATTACCCCTTTAGTGTAAGCACCCCGCCCATTGGAAACAGGAGGAATCTGCAATCAGTCCAGAGGGCGTATATATTTCTTCTTTCTTGAAGTTAACGTTCACTTTAATGAAAAGTGAACTTTTCCTTAAGCGCGCTCACAGCTCTCTGTTGTAAAAAAAATAATAATCCAAATTCAGTCCGTCAATTCTGAAACGAAATGAAATAAAAAGAGAGGTGGGAGATAAAGAACAGCTCTCCAGACCCTGCCCCCCCCCCGTGGCGCTCATGGAGCGGCCAAGGAGGGAGGGGGGAGGCCCGGTACTCCTTTATAGACCCCCATAGTCACACTGTCTAGAGCCAAAGTAGGCTCCAAGCACTGTGAGTACGGTGGTTAGGAGTGAGAGGGAGAGGAACAGGAAGGTTTTAGGATAGGACAGCGAAGAAAATAGTAGGAGACAAAAGTGGACTTAGTTAGTCATGGGACCTACAGCTTAACGTGGAATCCGAACCACGATATGTCGCTTGTCTCTAAATATAACTATAGAAAGTAGTATTGGTATTTATGAAGCGTTCAAACCGTTATTAGTAAATATTCTTACTAAAACTGGTTGTAGGTTTCTATCTCTCTATCTATTCTTTCCTATTCCTATCGTAGTTATAATTGACTATGTGCTATTCTCTGGATTGCTTCGGTTAATTAATTACTCTTAGTCGTCGTCGAGTATTAATCTCTTTTTCTACGTGTAGATTTCTTCTTCGTCTTCTTCTCCTCCCTCATCTATCCTTGGGAAACTTGGGAATAATCTGTGTGATCTCCATCCTTCTCTTTGGGCAATTTGGTTGGTTAATTCAACTCCTACTTCATTCTGTCTCTTTTCTAAGACCTTCATTGCTCTTTTTGCAATTATTCTGTTAAGTAGCTTTATCCTTGCCTCCCTATGCAGGTCTCGTTGTCTTCTTCTTTATCCTCTTCTGGTGTTTGTTATTAAGTAGATAGCTTTGTTTTGGACTTTTTGGAGTCTTAATAGGTTACCTTTCTAGACCATCTACATCGTAATAGTTGGATAAATAATCGTGGACTGTAAAAGTGGCTTGATAAATTTTTCTCTTGTTTTTCATGCTTAGGTTAAAACTAACTTGTACAGTATTGCCAGGCCGCTCTTCCTTCGATTTACCCTATCAGTTACGTGCTTTTTATTACCTGATTTCGTAATGGTTAGTCCGAGCACGTTACATTCTTTGTCGTATCTGTAGCGCTGTCCTTCTACATATACATCTAAGATGCTTCTCCTGTACACTGGTACCATTTTAAATTTATCCCTGTTGGTTTTAATTTTCCATTTTTCTTCGTATTTATTAATGCTTCTTATCTCTTTTGCAGTCATCCTAGCTTGCATTGGGCCGTTCCTGTAGGGCAAACTATGATTTTAGTGACGTCGTTGACAAATTGGATGTTCAAGCAGCCCTAATTTTTTGGTGGTGGTATATCTGTTGTGTAGATTGAGACGAACTCAGACATCCGCCTTGGGGCACACCCGCACTCAGTTCGAATATTTCACTCTAGTGTCGTCCTATTTCCACATAAAAACGTCTCTCCATTACATAATCACATAAAATCCTTTTGATCTTGTTGTTCATTCCTAATCTGAGTATCTTGAGTTGTATACCCTTCTGCCATACTTTGTCGAATTCCTTGGATACGTCCTAGCATACGATGTCTACGTTCATTTTTCTCTCTTTGCTTTCGCTATCTTTTCTAGGATGACTCCAAGGGCCATCTCCGTTCTTCTGTTTATCCTTAAGCCAAATTGGCAGCTGTTTCTTCTTCTATTATCATCGAGGAATTTTGACAGTCTGTTATTTATTATTTTTTTCTAATACCTTACCGATGAAATCTAGCAGCGAGACGGGGCGGTAGTTACCCACTTGATCTGGGGGTTTTCCCGCTTTGGGTATGAATATCATCTTCGCCACTTTCAGTTCAGGAAAGTATCCCATGTTCAAGCACGCAATGAAGACGTTTCTCACTCACTCCAGTATGTTCGGGGGTGTTTCGATGTAATTTAATCTGGTGAGTCCCGATCTGCCTGGGGCTCTCTGTCGGAAGTTCTTTATCGTTTCTTTTAATTCCTCAGATGTAATGATCGCGTCTATTCCGTCGTTTTTGTTTCTCCTTTCCTCGACAAAGTAGAAGGGGTATGTCCTTTTGATCTCTCCAATGAGTTCGTCCACGATCTGATGTTCGAAATCAATGTCATAGTCTTCATTCTGTTCTTCGCTAATTTTGAATACATTTCTCCAGTTCTCTCTAAATAATGCCTCTATTTCTTCCTCATCTTCTAAAATGTTGTCCCCTGCATCCTTAATTTTCATTTTATCCCTTGTTGTCCGAGTCTTTAATCTGTTGATATGTTTCCAAAATTCCCCTGTCGATGTTTCCAAATCTATTTTATCGATGTGCTGATCCCATTTCCCTTTCTGTTTTTCATAAATTAATGCTATTAGTTCTCTTTTCTGTCTCCTTAGTGCGTTGTATGCTTTCCTTGATGTTCCGAATCTTTTTATATGTTCTGCTGCCCGGCCGATCTCCTCGCTCAAAGTCACCATTTCTGGTGTCCACTCAAATTGTTTAATGGTTTGGAATGAGTTAATGGGGACAGCCCCCCTTCTCTGCCGTTTTAATTTCTTCTCTGATCCTATCCAACTCCCCATCAATTCGGAAAATGGATTTCACCCGTGTTTATGTGCAAACGGTTTGAGCGTTAGTAACTTTTTAAATCTACCATGGCGCTGATTTGTCAATTTGTTAACGCTAAGGCTGTTATTGCAAAAATCAACATAAGAATGACGATTAAATGTATATCAATCCTGATTGGTTGAATTTTTTTAGTGTTGAGTAGATGAAATAACTATTTATATAGGTGTACTTTTGTATGAAAAAACGGATAGCGGATAAATTGTTCTTACTTACGAAGAATCATACGCAATCTACACCTACAACTTTGTAAAGCAAGTTTCATCGATTTTGCATCGTTGCTCACTCAAGAAAGAAGTTACAGAAGAGACCTTAATTGTCAGACGAGACAATTAATGGACTCTGCACAAAGACTCACTCTTACTTTCCTATCCACCCTCTTTAGGGCGAGTCAGGTAGGAAAGCTTGAAGTCTCCTTAGATACCTACTTGCGCAGGAGCCATATCTGAACCGAGCGGCTAACTCGTTGCAGGCCGAAGCTTAGCCCGGGACGGGTTAGATTCCGTGTGAGCGGCGGACACAAGTCAGGTGGAGCAAATACTGTTAGGGCTAGGGTATAAGTAGGTAGGTAGGGAATACCGACTCGCCAGATGAATAAGCTGATTAGAATAAACGGATATAACAGCAAGCTCCTCTCTTTTTCTTCTCTTTAGCCGATGAAGAAAAAGAAAAGAACCAGTTAGTGAGAAGATGGACACCGCTAAACGGGTCCCTTTGCGCGCAAACACCCGACAGGTCTAACGTATTCCGAATAATCTACGGGTAACTCGGTGTAGTGCTAGTTAGGCTACTAGACTGTACTAATTCCTACATAGCAATTTGCCAAAACGACAGAGATGTGGATAAAATCCTTTTGGAAAAAGCTATGGAAGAATTAACAGAGATTGGATTAGAGGCTAAAGGGCCCCCGCAAATAGAGGCCCAGAAGACTGTATACTGCCGTCAAATTGACCCCTGGATAGGAGACCATAACGCGGACGAGATAAAAGAAGAGATAGAGAGAGCACAACGATGGGAAAAGTCAAACAAGTAATAAAATTCATTAATCATGCAAACAATACGGAGTATTCCCACGTATTCAAGGTAATATTCCGTAAAACAAATATGGTTGTGCAGGTGAGGGAATTAGGTATTCTCGTGTTTTAAAAATCACACCCGATCAAGTAAAAACAGATGAATTTATCAGTATACAAACTTGCTTCAAATGCTACGCGCTTGAAAAGCACAACACAATAGACTGTCCGATAAAAGATATAAAATGGTGTTCTGAGTGCAGCGAGAAAAACCATAGGTGGCGGGAATGTAATTCTCAGATGATAAAAAATTTAAATTGCAATGGAAACCATCGCACCCTGGCAATGGCATGCCCGATGAAGCGTGAGCAAATTGAAAATAAGAAAAGAGAGAGGGCTAGAGCAGAATCTTACCTTCACTAAAGTCGCTAAAGCCACAGCCGAAAAAATCCAGCCGGTAAAAAACGTAATCGAAGTTAAACTAGGGGAGTCTCTGAATATACTACCTTGTATTCTACACGCACACGTGTTGAATGTAGCAAACCCAGGCTCATATCCAAGAAAATTAAGTCTAATGTTAACAAACAACGGTTTAGACGAAATGTGGTTCCCTGAAAACCCACTATCGGCGGACATACTGAGCATCTAATAAAAACAACAAATTTAGACAAGACTCAAGAACATCAAAAGACCCCTAGCCAAGAGAAAACCACAGAGACCAACATGGCAACGAATAGAGACTCAAGACTAAGGAAGACTACGCAAAAAAAGACAAGAAGAAGAGATAGAGATGGAAGTCGCCACAGGCAACAACAACTATAAGAAAACGAACACAGCAAACCAAATCCAAGAAGGACCGAGCACAGCTCTCTCTCCC
This sequence comes from Ceratothoa steindachneri, assembly GCA_963969495.1. Classification (NCBI taxonomy): domain Eukaryota; kingdom Metazoa; phylum Arthropoda; class Malacostraca; order Isopoda; family Cymothoidae; genus Ceratothoa; species Ceratothoa steindachneri. Next base: position 35,694,443 of record OZ018321.1, on the reverse strand, counting down.
AAACTTGTGAAAGAAAGAGATGAAGAACATCAAGGCTCCAACCTAAAGATTTACGCATCTGAGGAAAAGCCCTTCCCCGATACAAGGTATTAAAAAGGGACTCTATAAATATGAATACGAAGGCCCGTATTCAGAACGTGAGGTATTCACAATGATAACAGCAGGCAACTTAGAAATCCCGCAGGAACTACGCTATACGCTAAATAAAAAAGAAGTGGAAGGACAAAATCGCCCATCGAACGTGAAGCGTATACAGCAGAGAGAAAAGGAAGCCGAGAATAAGAAACACATAAATAATGGCCCACGCAAGAAAATTAAAAATCAGCCACAACGTAGCTGGATGGAATGAGAAGAGATTCTCTCTGAGCAACGCATATTTAAAAGAAGACCCGGATATCATTCTGCTAAATGAGATCAACATCGACTCACAAAGAAAAAAAATCAATATGTTCAATTACACTGTAATTACCAAAACCACAAATGATATCAATTACGACAGCGTCGCTATGGCAATCCGAAATAATATAAGCTTCAAAAAACTCAAAGACCTTGACGAAGCATATCTAGCGATTAGCATTAAAACAACAGGCAATCTAATAGTTGCAACGGGCTACCAACCCCCAAGTTTAGATTTCTTGCCCCTTCACAACTTTACAGAAATATTTGGCCGCAGAGACCAAACAGTCTTCATGGGCGACTTAAATGCCCAGAGTAGAGCCTCCGGCTACACTCGGAACTACAACAGAGCCGGAAGAAACCTCGACCAATTATTGGAAAGAGGGATAGTAGAGCGTCTAGGACCGGAATTTCCAACTTATCTGGGCCAAAATAGTGCTACAAAACGAGATATAGTTTTGGCAACCCCGAACCTTCAGTTCAATTACAACATAGAGAAAGGACGTCCATCAACTAGCCACCACGAAATGGTGGTCATGACTTTATCTATGGATCCCATTCAAATTAAGTGCCCACCGAGGAAATCATGTAGACAGGCCAATTGGACCAGCTAACCAGCTACGAAGTAGAGCTCGCCAATTACGGTCAGAGAGACCTAGCTGAGGCTTCACTCGAAGAAATATACCAAGAGATTGACGATATCATAGAGGCGCTTGTCAGGGCAGATAAAAGAGATGTTCCCACTAAGACGTATAGAACTTTACCGCATCCAATCAGGTCAGCCCAAATAGAAAATCTCGAAAGGGAATATAAAGACACAAGAGATTCAATCGAATGATATGGCCTTCAGAGAGGCGACCGTGCAAAACTGCGGTGCGTGAAAGACCAACTAATAGAGGAAATAAAAATAGAAAGAAACAGAAGGTGAGGCCTTTTCTTGGAAGCCATAGACGATGAATTAAATAATCCTACCAAAATATTGCAGAAAATTAACATCGCCAGGGGAAAAAGAAAGCCGAGGCTAAAAATCAAACTTCAAAACGAAGATGGAGAGAAAAAGAAGCCCCAAGAAATTGAAGAAGTGTTCCGAGAGCACTGGAGGAGGGTTTTTGATATCTCCCCCAACGATAACGAGGTCGACGGCGACCACGATGCAAGTCTGTTAGAAGACTTGGAGCAAAACCACTAAGAAATAGTCCCCAACATAACTGCTTCACCAATACTACTAATAGAGCAAGGGATCGAGCCGATCACCCTACAAGAAATTCAAAGAACGCTCAAGGCTACTAAACAGAAGGCACCTGGGGCATCGGGGATAACAAAGAAAACCTAATACGCGCACCAGTTACCTTTTTGTCACAAATAGCAGCAGTATTTAACGCCTCTCTAAGCGGAGAAGACTAATAAAGAGAAATAAAAAATAAGAACCAAAGAGATGGCTGGTCACCGAGCAACTAACTCTAACTCATTCCTCTTCACCACTTTATCTTAAACAACCCTATCCACTATACTATGACTATACACTTTTAATTCTACCTTTTTCAAGACGTAATACGTGTAAGATAGACTTTGGTCCATCCTGACCGTTATGTATCGCAGGAAAGGAAAATGGAGGGACTCGGCGGTAGAATTACTGCCGAAGAACTCTCAAAAACCTTTCCTCAACGAGCACCAGGGTGTACAGGACTGACAAGCGAGAATTTTATTCGAGCCCCGCCTAACATCTTATTGAGGCTCATGAATATCATGAATGCGTGCCTGGACGTGGGGTACCTTCCTGACCACTAGAAGTTAGCAAAAATGATATTCATTCCCAAAGCGGGTAAGCCACCGGACAGTCCAGCTAACTTCAGGCCTATATCTCTCTTAGAATTTGCAGGGAAAGTCTTGGAGAAAATATTGGCCAACAGGGTGAATACGTTCCTCGAGGATAATAATTATCACAATAACCAACAACATCGTTTCCGAAGGAATCGAGGAACGGACACAACGCTAGCCGTGATCACCGAGAAGTTGGCAAAAGTCAAAGCTGAAAGACGCCACGCAAATCTGATACTCCGCGACGTCAAAAAGGCCTTTGACAAAGTATGGAGGAGAGGACTGCAATACAAAATCTTACAATTGGGCCTCAATCCCATACTTGAAAGGATTCTATGCGATTACGTAATGGAGAGGAGGGCGTATCTGAACATCAAAGATTTCAATAGCCACCCCCGAGTTTGAGCTCAGGCGGGGGTGCCACAAAGCGGGTGTATAAGTCCCCTGCTCTATAATATATACACCATCAACCTTCCCCAACCCCTAACTGAAGGCTCGTTGTACGTTAGGGTGACCTGTCCCCGGAATTGTCCCTGGTTTTCACTGGGACTGAAAGATCCGAAATTAGAATAAACTTAAATAAAGTAAAAAAACAAAAAAAAAAACACGAAAATGTTTGCCAAACTACACGTATCGTATAGTTGCGCGCCGTACTACTCGCACTGGTTGCCAGATATCAATATTTATCTTCAGTATCAGATGAAATTCTTCTAAAACGGCAACTCTGCAGTCGCAGGCTAAAGCCAGACTAGACAGCCCCGAACTAGCGCCGCTCAGAGAGAGACGTAAGTGTGACTGTGGTTCAGGAGTACTACAATATTTTGGGTCACTGTATTGCCCGTTGGTTATCCATGCTGACAGCCTTAGAGCAAGTCTTCCAGATGCATTTACCTCCTAAAACCATTTTTTTTCCGGAGGAGAAAAGTCCTGTGGTCCTCCGCAAGTTTTTTGAAGATCCCTTCACCGAGATGTGGCTAGCCTTTGTCCACGGAAACCTGGATATTTTCAGAGACCATTAAAACACTTGAAGGCCAAGACCGTTGCGCAGTTGAGTCTGCTGCCTTCTGAGACATTTTCAGGCAAAACTGACTGCAAGACGAGATGATAACTTCCTTCAAGTCATGGTCAGAGTTCCTTTTAGAGACCTAGAGGAAAATGGTTTAATCACAAAAAGAAACCTTCCTGGGGAAATCGAAGTGCTTCTTCGACACTGCAGTGAAATACCTTGAAGCATGGGGTAAGCATGCCGATGACCTCCAATACCTCAGCTATCTCCTCCTGAAAAGCTGCCTCAGCGGTTAGAAATTGAAAAGGCAGTAGAAGCCCTCAGAAGAAAATGCCTTAATGTTACAATTTACGAAGACATTCTTTTTTTGATGAGGTGTCTGGTTTCCAGGAGTTCATTCAGGGGGGGATACTGGAGGAATGGAAAAGAGAGGATACACCTCTGATTCGGAGATGGGGCTCAGTTATAAGCCATTTTCAACTAAATGAAATTCCAATCATCAACATTGCTAGATTGGCATCTGTAGTAATCTGTCTACCAGGTAACAATGCCCCTGTTGAGAGGGTTTTTTCCTTAATGAATGATGTGTGTACCGCTGAGAGAAAACGGTTCACGGTCTCTACCATGAAGACCCTTCTAACAGTGAAGACCAACTTCAACCATCTGCCATAACAGGATTTTATGGAGAAGCTGACCAAAAACAAACCGATTCTTAAAAAGATACACTCCTCTGAGAAATACCCAGATTAGGTTAGTGCACCAGTCAGAACAGTTCAAATCAGAATACATTCAATATTTCAAATCCAAACACTGTCCCTTTTGATTATGATCATTATGAACTCTTATTTTAACTCTTTTAGAATGCCAGGAATAAGGATGAGGCCTTAGTTTGGGTGAAGTGTCTGGTTGATACCTGTTTTTTACAGCTGATTGTATGGATGTGCTTGATATCAGCTATTTTGATCAGAGAAATAAAAACTCATTGTTAATCAATTAAATTTTTGTACAATTGCTTTGCAATTTAGAATAAATAGAGCGAGAAACTTTTGATTGTTGCTTTATGAATGGTAAGGGCAGTGTCCCCGTTTTAGTTTTGCCATGACAAAAACACTGCATATTTTAGAAGTTTTTACGCCCCTGAACTGAAGATGTCCCCGGATTTTGTCTCAGAAATCTTGTCACCTTAGTGTACGTCCGATTTGCGGACGATATAACGATGATCTGTACACCTTATAGGAATATGAATTAAAATGGCACAGAGTACGGCGGTAGAAATCGAAAACATCAACTCTTTCGAGAAGGAAGATATCTATCAATGCCCAAAAGTTCCGTGTAATTCCAATATTCCGACGAACCCTCGCAAACATCCGTGTAGGGGGTGCACGCATCCCATACCGCACGGAGGGCACGGTTCTGGGACTCTGTATTACGACTCGTGGATATGGGAGTCATGTAGCTAAAACTACATCGAATGCACGGAGGGACTTGGGGGAACGTTTCAAGTTCCTAAACCTGAGTACCTCCAACAAACTAAAGATCTACAATGCATGCATTCGATCGAAACTCCTGTATCCGCCGGTCCCTATAAACGCGATTCCCAAGACCCAAGTCCTTAAACTGCAAAAGGTCCAAAATAAGGCGGTCTATATCATAACAAGAACCCGAAGGACAGAGCGGAGAAGGCAGAATGAGCTCCATGGTGAACTGGGGAGAACTCCCATAAACGTGGAGCTTCATCCGAGAGCAACTAAGATCTGGGACAAAGTGCACCGGCACCTCCCTCCCGAGTTTGTGCTCGAGCATATGGACTTTTGATGACATAGGACGCACAATACCTTTTAAAAGCAGCAGACTACTCATTGACGATGACGTAGACCCAAGGTTCACTTAGATTTTTCACAATACCCAACAGAAACAAAGCCATACAAAATCATTTCACTGAATTAGCAAAGTGCTAATTTTCTAAATTTCACCCCAAATTTTAGCGCGATAAACTCGCCAAAAATTCCCAAAACAACAAAAAGTACAAAATAAACAAAGTAATAAAAAAAATCAAAATCTGGGTGTTAACAACCCAGATAAGATACAGTCTTCACAAAAAGCAGTAGAGAGCAAAAAACCCGCTGCTACAAAGGCTTGAATGCCTTCTGTATATATATATAAATATATATCAAAACACAAAGAAAGCCAGAGATGCCATATACCAGAGACCTGTCTTTCATCCTACTTTTGATTTTCGCTTCTCTAAAAATTTCCCCATTTTTCCCTACTATTTTCTCCTATAAAAAACCCTCTACTACTATATTCCCCACTTTATATGTCCAATGAAAGATAGTCAGAAAAAAATATTATTATTCAAGAAGAAAAGTTGTAATTACTGTTCGCTATTTCGAAGCTTATTCCAGCTATTTACCTAGGAATAAAGAATCCATATATATATATATATATATATATATATATATATATATTCCTTCATACCATAAGGAAGCGTTTGATCACTTAACCCAGCCTACGAAACAAGAGGCAGAATACCTTACGACGGACCCAATAGACCTACTATAAACGTTACGGAAACCTGGACAGATTGCTATAAAGAACATGGAAACCAGGATGGCCTACTAGAAACAACGGTGAAACTGACTCCTGTTACTATAAACCTCCAGGAAACTGTGACAACCTAATATAAACCTTCGGTAACAAGTAACTACAAAGGGCGCAGCAGTTAACCACCAGTGAGATATTGAATCGTTTTGTAGTTTTTTTTTTATTCGAGTGTCCCTAGGCGAGCAACGGCCAGAGTACAGACTTCCCCCGCCCTCTCAAAAAATCAAACTATAAATATGCCTTTTTAAATATAATGACAAAACAAACGAAAAAATATCAACATCGTTAAATAGTGTATGTGATTCTTACAGCGTATTTCCTGCTGATTCTGAATCTTCATTCCACTTTTTTCAATCAGCTTACAATGGTTATCCAGCAATCATCTCATGAGTCAATAAGTTTTTTACCACTACCTGACATCCCTAAAATTTATTCGAAAATTGCTTCACTTATAGTATATATATATATATATATATATATATATATATATATATATATATATATATATATATATATATATATATATATATATATATGAACAATAACGTTCTATTCAATGTGGTTAGGTATGGGTAATAATAAGAATTCCTCAATCCGCTAGAGAAGTCTTCTGGAGTACCGAAACCCTCTTCAGAAGCGTTCAATATTATACTAGACAACCATCTATTTCTGTAAAAAGAAAAATTTCAACAGAAAACGATTAAAATGTGAATTTTAACCGTGTATCTTCGCCCTCTCTAATTTTTTGATAAATGTAAAAAACGAAAGTGCGAAGATCCGCGGATAAATTCATATAATCACTCATGTCTCCATTAGGTTTATACTCGTACCTTTAAAAAGATAGGGTTATTTATTTTAGAATGCTTAACACCATTTTTCGTCTTTTGTTGGGTCACATGCAGGCGCGGGAAAGATAGATTTAAAAGGGGTGTGGAAGACGACACGAGAGTGTGTTTCTCGAGGCATTACCACTACTACATCATCCACCCCCTCCGGGTGAGAAGACAAATTATTTTTATTCTCTTTCCCCAGCTTTAGTATGAACTTGGTAGATGATGAAGTACAAGTAACAGCGGGTCACTCGCCAGCCTCCTGGATATGGGGTTGGACTTCTGGCGTCGAGGTATTGGGTTCAATCCACATCGAGAGTGAACACACACGTCTGGCCATCGATTTGGTGGACGCGATGTGCTTACCCCAGCCGGGTGAAGATAGATCAGCCACACACGTATTTAGCCAATCATAACACCGCTATCCTTTCCCTCCCATATTCAGAGCACAACAGTCTTCTTCTCTGCTTCAAGGAATCCTGTCAATGGGTATTTATATTCACATATCCTTTGAACCCGGAGGTGACGAAGGTTCCTAAATGATCCCTGGTTGATGTCAAAAATACGATCCCTCCTGGCACCTTATTCCATCCCCAAAGAAGACCGACCCTTGGTGCCTTCGGACTCACTAGCACTTGACATACTGGTCTTTATGTTGGTTTCATGATTCATTGTGGGACTAAGCCTTGGCCAAGAGACAGATGGCATTTCTTACCTACCGACAAATTACATGGATAGTTTGACTAATTATTAATTTAATAATTGAAGTCATGAAAAGTATTTATTGTAGGAATTACCTGGTATAAGGATCGTAAAGTCCCTTAAAAATCTTATTTTGTATTTTTGTTAGTCAATCATCCGGGCAAACCTAGAATTAGGATCGTAAATTCCCTTAAAAAGATTTTGTTTTATTCTTCTGCGTAAATAAAGATCAGTTGAACAAAAATCTTGGCAACGGACATACAAATGCAATGGTTTATTAAAACGAGCTTATCACAGCTACCGACTTCGTACCTACATAGGTTTAATTTGGCTATAAAAAAAACCCTATAGATATATAAGGTGTTTGTCTTCTTGTATTCATTCCCTGAATGGAGCCTATCTAATAAAGGCGAAAGCGGTTGGGATTATTTTATTTTCCTGCGGGTAATTTGCATCCAAAAAAAGATATAAATGCAAAGAAATTTATAAGTGTCAGTTAAACTACAGTATACACAGGCATATCTGATTTTTCCTTCTATTACACTTCACTGCGGGCTCTCCTTACCAAGCATTTCCTCCCTCGCTTCACATTGAGCTGACCACCAAAATATAGGAAGTCTCTCCAAGAGCAGGCCTCCCCTTCTGTTGCGGGGGGACGGGGGACAGAGAGGGGAAGGATTTGCGAGGCCGTACCCCTCCCTTTCCCCTTAAAAAACCCGTTACTATAACAATAATTAGCTACTTTGACACTGCATCCGTCACTCCAATAAACCAATCTAACAGCTCGCTTGGCGCGGATGAGGGCGCTTCTCTCATGAATGCTCGATGTAATGTTAAAGCGTCTAACCATTTTTATCGCAATCGGATGCAAACAAATGTTGACACTCAACTAAATTATTTATGTTACACGACTTAACGCTTTTAATCAGCTGCCCTCTCAACTATAATCTGAACCTTGCAATCTTTTTTAGTTTTCTCTTGAAAGAATAACACAAATCTTAAATGTCCACGAATATCTGCCTAAGATTGCTAAATAGACTCTTTCATACGCTCATAGTAAACTCATCTTTTTAAAGATGCAAGTTATATATCCTTATCTGCCTTTAAAATTAGCATTATTTTATGAATTGATTCAATAACACAACTCTATAACTAGGTCCATCCCAATTACGCGCCAGACTTCGAAAACCGTTATCGCTTTCCAAGGGAGATTTCGGCAGAATTTTTTCGCTAACGATCAGTGATGAGGTCATTTTGGCGGGAGATTTTTTCTACGTAGGGAGGCCGAGAGACGCGGGGATCCTCGAAGGCGCCCAATGCAAAGAGATTCCTCCACGTCTGGCCAGTAGGGTATTCATGGTCAGCTAACGATTCGAACCACATCTCAGTACTGTATCCTGAGGCCTGAGTTATAAAAATAGAGAAAATAAGGAGTTAACCAAAATTAAAGGACTATTTTAGCCGGCTGGATAAAGCGTAGAGATGTTCATATCTAGGGAGTTTGGTTCGATACCCGGCAAGCGACCCCCATCCCCACCTAAAAAAAATCGGTGGTGGTAGGAAACTCTCGTCAATCACGGGGGACGCAGATCCTGGCGCATGCAGTTTCATTCGCATCATATCATGACACACATATCCAATCAAAACATCGTTCTCACTTCTTTTCTTTGCACACACACCACATCACTACCCCTTTCGGAGCACGCAGAAGGGGCTTTAAATCAACAGGCTCCTTACCCACGAGAAGGAAGGGGAGTCTCCTTTAAGTCCCAGAGTGCTCCTGACCTTCGGTAGTTGATGGAAAAAACACTATTACCGTCCTTCCATCTCTTCTCCCCCAACGAGGACCGACCTCTAAGGTCCCCGTCTGGCCAGTGATTGTTATACTGATCTTTATGTTGGTTTCATTATTCGGTTAGAGGAGGGGGGCACCGAAATGAAAAGTATGGTGCTAATAATTAATGAGCCAAAATTAGCGGTACCTTTGGAGGTAAGTAACAGTCCTTTTCGAGGTGGATTGGAAACTTGAAGTGGTGCCGCAGGTGATCCACGTATTCAATGTAGCGATTCTCTTTGGTGCCACTCACGCTTATAAAGTCCCAAATTTGGAGATGCTGAATCATTTGACAGAGGCCGACCCCGCCACCGTGGGGGCAAACAGGAACTAGAAAATAGCCCAGGGATTTAATAAATAGAAATTAAACAAAGTATCATTGATTTATTGATAGAATCCAAAATGTACAAATTTGTAAAAAAAATTGAAAATCCAGTCCCAAGAAACTTTATTTTCATCTTTAAATTTATATGCTTTAATCCAGAATTTCCTATTATCCCCACTTTACACTAGTATTATTTTGATTTTTTTTCAAAATCTTCTAGTAACTTTTTCACATCTCAGTTGAGTTGACTATCAGTGAAGGACGCAGTCTGACTCGCTTTTAACGCATCCGCTATGAAAATTTAACGCATAGGTAAAGGAGGCAAAACTAGAAAGTGGACGCAGAACATTTAAGCAAGAATTGGATTGGTTGGAGATTCCACCTGTGCTTAGTAGACGGAGTAGCAACCCTAAAGGACGAAATATCATAATTATTCTTCTACTTTTTCACATACTAAAAGTAATATAATTCGACCAGCAATACGCTCTTAACCACTTTAAGAGGGTGCAGTGAACTCCGGAAGGAAGCCGTGTTAGGAGCGCGAAGAATGGAGGTTCCTTAGAACCACAAGCCTGAAATTTAGTGGATACGTCTAATAGAAAATGTAGGTCTATGTGAGGGAACAAGCACGTGATGGGAAAAATAACCTTGCATGGCCTCCAAGTGATGGACCTCGTTGCCGCTTAGAAGCAATTTTTCCAAGCTCAAAAGATTGAAAAACAACAGGAGCGGGCTGAGGAATGCAGCCATTATCAATCCGAATATTTACACAAGGAGTCTTTCCCGCATCCTTCCCCCTTCCAATCATGCAGGGATCGCCTGAGGTAAACGACAGCCGAAGCAGCGTTCGCACTACTTAAACGATGGACGATAGTCCCACCTCCTTCTATGGGGTAAGCTCACTCACTCCAGGCGTACATAATTACCCGTGTAGCCAGGAATCAAAGAGATTGTGCGAGAAAAGCTCACGTGGAACAGACTATCTTACTCCTCCTCGATTCGGGTTGTCATACGCCAAAGGCAAGGAATTTGCGGGATAAAACCGAATATCCCTCCTTGGATAAAACAAATATCCACCCTGGATTAGTGAAGAATACTCTCCCCGTAAGAATATCCGTCTGACTCCGTGCAACGTCTCCATCTCCAAAGAACCCAAGTCTTGTCCCAAAAGGGTTCATTGAAGATTGATCTTCGCGTAATACCCCCTTTAATTACGCATAGTCGTCCAACAACCCGTTGACCTCTCAGAAGAAAACTCACCCTCCGTTTTCTTCAAAGAAATTACACCGGAAGAATTGACAGCTTTCACTCTCGAAGGCTCTGCCTCCCCCCCCATCCCCGTCATCTCAAAGGAATACTTTAACTCCAAGCAAGTTGACCCTGGACCCCGTCGAAGTGACTCAACCTCTATCTCCACTTCGTAGGACACGAACATCGTCTTTCCCCTCCATTTTGTACAAGGTCAATATTGTAACGAATATTTTAGCTTCCCCAAATTTATAATTCCGCCTACTTCCCCCCCCCCCCATTATCATTGTGTGCTTACTATGACCTCGTGTAAAGCCCAATTTTGATTCCATCCATCCTACCCATTTTTATTGCATTTAAAATACCTAATTTTATTACTGACCCGTTAACCACTGTAACTAATGGGTGTTCCAATAACTTGGACCGATTTTAAATGTGAGTTAAGTTTAAGCTTCTAATGATTTTTTTCTTTTTCTTTCAGATTTAACAACTTCAGTCTTTGGCAATTTCAACCATGGAAAGATTAACAATCGAACAACGTGTTAAAGTTATCGAAGCTGTCATAGGTTAGCCGAGTTTATATATATATATATATATATATATATATATATATATATATATATTTATTTATCGTTCCAATGACCATATAAAAAGGAATATGATTGAATGTGCTTTTATAAGCCAATGTGATAATTTTAACCTTTCCCCTGGTTTATATAAAATAGATGCTATAATTAAAAGATTAATACTCAAAGAAATTAGTTTTGTCTTGCGTTCCTAGGGTTTTTTTTATATACATTCTTTAGTTATGTAGCCCCTATTCTATTTTAATTTTTATTTTTTAATTGTCACTGTTCTGTTTTGTACTTTGTATTTTTCCTCCCTTTTGCTCATCGTGTCTTATAATCTCCCTCGTTAGGCTATCTCCATTTCTTTGAATCTGTTACCCTTTCCTTCTACTTAGTTTGACCTTACTACCTGCATCTTGTAATTCTTAATGTTATTCTTTACCTTTTCCCTTCATTCATTTGCCACCCTCACGTGATACTTTGTGAGTTTTTCATTTTATATATATATATATATATATATATATATATATATATATATATATATATATATATATATATACTTATATATTTATTTGTTTTATAAATTTTCAATAAACCTAATAACTTTAAATTGAGGCGTAGGTTCGTGCCTTGGCGATCGCTTGAGGATCGGGCTCTAAGAGTGCTAATCTATATTTTTATTCTAGTGAATGAATAAACGGGGTTTCTTTCTTGACTTTATCAAATATTGCCACTTCAACTCGTTCGAGGATAATTAAAACAGTACTTTTACAAAAGAAATAGATTTTAATGAACATAAACCATCTCACTAAATAACATAAACCAATTACTAATATAATACATTTAAACAAAGAGAAAATGGGATTACTGGGTGAGCTCTCGCAGCTCGATTCGAGATATAATTTTACGGGGGGGGCTAGGGGGGGAACAATTTTAAGTTAATATCGTTGTCCTTGGCTAGACATCAAATAAACTAATTATTATGCACGGGGACATGAACAACAAGATTAATCTTTACTCACATAAGGTAATGGAGATTAAATACTCGCGCCCAGTTAGACTATCCTCGGAGATTTTTTATCGGAGTTATTTGTTTGTTCGCTAGATGGCGCTCGACGACTTGCCTGGCGAGTTGACGGGTGACGTCCCGAGGGATCTTGGGTAAAGGCGACTTCAAGCTAAAACTTAGCCTTTCCACTTTGCTTCCGGAGGAGATGAAATCGTCTTCTTTTTATTTTTTTTCTATCTAGTTGGGGTTTTTCCAACTCAGATAGAGTAAGATTTAGAGTCCTCAAACTGGCTAGCTTGATACTCAATCTCTTGGGGGCTTGAGCGGCGCCGAGCTTCCTTGGTACGATCTGGTTTCGTACAAGGACTGCAAAGTTCTCCTTAACTTGCAGAAAACTTTCTACCGGCGATTTTTCTGTTTCTTTCTCGAACTCAAAAAATCTCTCAACCGGTGACTTACTTGTCTCTTCCGTTAGAACGAACAAAAAGCCAGGTTTACTCGGGTTAACCTGTTATATACACAAATTACTCCCGCTGAGGTGGGTGGGGAGGTGGATGAGGAGGAGGGACTCGCAAGGTGGGACCTCAGGTTGGTCTCCCGCGCTTTGCGTCTTGTGGCTCGGCAAGAGGGTAATACGAGATCGGCAGTTTGCACTTTTGAATGGGCTGTTTATAAGTGCACCCTCGAAGGGCCTGCCTTTTGAGCTGAGGTCAGGAATCAGTCTCGTATCATTTACCCTTTTGCCCGTTCTCCTATGTTACCGGAGAACATCGGAGGGGCAAAGCTAAACCCAGATATCTTTAGTTATTATTTCCTTGGCCTCGATATATATATATATATATATATATATATATATATATATATATATATATATATATATATATATATATATATATATATATATATATATATATATATATATATATATCGATGAGGATTGCTTCTAGAAAGCCTAAATTTAATGTTCAACAGAAATCCCAAGGCGAGGAAAATGGCTGGTATCATCCTTTTTATTTACCGGCGACGTTTCGACCACAATACGGTCATCTTCTTAGGCCTAAAATATAAATAAACGAAACAAAATATTTTGCACTATTAAGAGAGCACACTGCTAAATTTACATCTAGAACTTTAATAGCTATTATTAGCTTTGAATTGCAACTTTAGAGTTAAAGGGAATATTTCGAGATGGGGCTCAAATTTACAATAGAAAGACTAGGGAAGGATTTTCAATATTTAAATTAGTTAGCGAGTATATAATTGCTAAAATCTATTAAAGTAAGGGAGATTTAAATTATGAATCTAATGATTATATAAAACTGTTTTAAAATGAATTTTAAACGAATAATTGAAGGAAAAAATTGGCAAAACCTATTATACAAAATCACAAACCTTGCCAAAAAGGATGATACCAGCCATTTTCCTCGCCTTGGGATTTCTGTTGAACATTATATATATATATATATATATATATATATATATATATATATATATATATATATATATATATATATATATACTAAACTCTTATTATAGCTCTACAAAGCCTATTACGAAAATGGACGTTCAAACAGAAACGCATTTCGGGCACTTCGCGATTTTTTTGGTCAACATAATCGACCAACCGAGAGTGCAATTGGGAAAATTGTTCTTAAATTCAAACAAACGGGGTCGGTGGCAGATATGAATGCGCCATTGCGTGCTCGTTTACGCCGTTCAGCTGAAAACATTGCTGCAGTGTGCGAGAATGTGGCCGAAGATCCAGACACCTCTATTCGTCATCGCACGCAGGAATTGAACCTCTCCACAACAACGTTACATCGAATTTTGACAAAAGATTTGTCTCTACACGCTTACAAAATTCAATTGACACAAGAACTGAAGACTGCTGACCATTTGAAGCGCCGTACATTCGTCAATTGGGTGCACGAGCAAAGACAAGCCGATGATTTTTCGCCATCTTTAGTGATGAAGCCCATTTTCATCTTGGCGGATTCGTTAATAAGCAGAATTGTCGCATTTGCCTGAGGACGATTGTTGCAAAACCACTGCATCCACAAAAGGTCACTGTTTGGTGTCCATTCTTTGCTAGCGGAATCATTGGGCCGTATTTCTTCGAAAATGATGCCGGGAATTCTGTTAGGGTGACAGGCGAGCGATACCGTGCCATGATAACCAACTTTTTATGGCCTGAATTGAATTCTATGGATGTCGAAGATTTGTGGTTTCAACAGGACGGCGCCACATGCCACACAGCCAATGCAACAATGGCTTTATTGAATGAGAAGCTCCCAGGTCGCATCATTTCTCGAAACAGCGAGGTCAATTGGCCACCACGATCGTGTGACGACGCCTTTAGATTTATTCCTTTGGGGTCATCTCAAAAGTTTTGACAATCGAGTGGAGGTGTGCCGCCGAAGACTTGGCGGACATTTAGGCGATAGTATTTTTCACACATAATTGCCATGACCCAAATAACATGATCCAATATTGAAATCAATAAATTTTTACCAATAACACTGTTTTATTTACTGGTAACTTCGATCCGTCTTAATGGGACACCCTTTATTTGTCTTATTATATGTCTTTTATTGTTGTACCATTTAACCTAAATTATTAATATGTATTAAAGTCTATTTTTGTCGACTCCTTTACTTTCAACCTTTGAGCTCATCGTAGCCGTGTAATAGCCCTGTAACCAAGTAAGATTTATACAATCAGCCAATACAGAGAATCAAAGTAGCCCTATTGGACTAGCTATCCCTTACGAGAATCTGACCTCGTAATCGGACCCGGCCGACCAAAGGTATTAAAAGGAAACCCCGCGCACTCTAAAATCGAATATAAAAGATATATTTATGGTATACAGAAACCTATACCACGACAGTCTATTTAGGTAGGGACGTCTAGGAGTGCTACATTAATAGAAGGCAAACAGAGACCCATATACCTTTTAAGAGAGTAGTACTCGTTAACCTGTCTTTCTTTTTCAGATATAGCTGAGAAGTGAGCAATAAAGAAATAATTGAGAGGCCAAATAGAATAGAAAAGGGCGCCCTTGGTGCTCGATAATGCGATGGTGGGAGCACCACACGCGAACGGGAATGGAGCTAGGCAAGAATGTTTCCGAGTACCACAAAGTAACATCGAGCAAAGATCAAGATCAGACAAAGGGAAACTGTTAAGCAATCTACGAACAAATGATGGTTGCTTTGATCAGGATAAGTGAAACACAGTAAAAGACGCCGAAAAACTAGTTTCGATCTAAGGTGTAGAAACCTTACAAAAGCTCGACTTGCTCCGCGGACACCACCCCAAATAATGACAAATAGAAGCCAGGTGTATCGAAAATTCGTAGAAAGAAATAAACACATAAATTGAGAAAAATCATACCGGAATAAAAGTACGGAGTTCATAAAATTTGGAAGTCACACATGTTTTCAAGATAGTGTAGGCAAGGTCAGAAATAATCGACAAAATAACACAAAAAGGACTTACTGTTCAACATAAGAATCCCCCAAAACACATGGAATGAGAGAAGCATATCAATATTCAAGAATGCTTCAACTATAACCAAATTAAACGATCACGCCACCAAAAATGCTATCAGAAAGAACCAATGTGTTGAGAATGCGGACACAAAAGACATTAGTGGAAAGAATGGAAGGAGAGAGAAAAAATGTCTCAATTGCGGAGGGCCATGAGAACTATAGCAATAGCATGCTCTAAATGCAAGGGAATAATAGAAAGGGAGGGAAAAGAAACGCCGCCTACGTTGGAGTGGTGAACGCCACTGTCAATGAAATGGTGGCAACAAAACATCTAACAATGCCCAGTGGTGGTATTGACGTGTATCCTTTACGAATACGCCATGAATATCGGTAAACCAGGAACATTAAAATAGAAGCTAAACACGATGCTAGAGAAGAACGGTATGAAACAAGGTCTGCTGACCAAAGGTCGCGTGCTCTCAGTTAGTTTGATTTATGACCTTACGACCTTCAAAACTTTGAATAATTCCAGGACTAACATTGGGAGGACCTTGGTAATTATATTATTCAAATCCGGTTAAAATCGGACAAATCGTTATGATATTATTGCCAAATAATTCCCAGGTTAAACTTAGGAGGACTTTGGCAATTATACCATTCGAAAGAAAATGTAAAAGAACATAAGGGTTTCAAATTTGGTTAGAATCGGCTAAATAGTTACATTGTTATTGCTAAAACAAAATAATTCCCGGGCTAACGTTGGGAAGACCTCGTCAATTATATCATTCGAAAGAGAATGTAAAACAACACAGGGGTTTCAAATTTTGTTAAGAGTCTCCCGAGACTAAAAAGATGGGGTTCTCTGAGAACCCTCCCTCAACGGAAATATTGAATCTGAGTGTAGCCTAAATTCTGAGGCAGAGCATTGTAGAAAAGACAACCACCAAAGGCATGACAATTGTACGAAAAATACAAAATCTACCGAAGGAAAAAACGAACCAAGAAACAAAAAATATTGAATATAATAATAAATGGATTGAGGCAGATGAATTCAAGCTCAAAATATACATCTATCATTGAAGATTTTCCTCTACTCAGACGAAAGAAACAGACTGATATTGTAAAAGCCTTGAAATAAAGTAAATATAAATGGGTTTTCAAGGGAAAGATTGGCGATGAAGACGAAAGTAAGATTCTTAAGATGCTACTACAGGATAGAATCAGAGTATATCCTGGGACTGCGTGACCCTCAACCATCGCACGTTCACCGATCTCCAAAGTCGAAAATTTGGAAGTGACATACAGTTACAAACAAAAATGCCCTAACTGATAACTAGTAAACAAAGCAAAACGGAAGGAAATTCAGAATTCTGCAAAATAAAACGGATGGATCGAGAAAACATCTCCCCTAGTCAATATTTTCAGGGAAATAGAGCCAGATTTCACACTAATACCAAGAGCTAGGAAAATATTCAATTATGCCGTCATCTGTATCTATAATACGCTAGATCTGTTCCTGTGGTCACAACGTTGTTGGTTCATAACTAACGGTCATTCACGGGTGGGCGTAAAATGCCGGGCGCGCGTGGTGAAACATTCACTCATTGTAAGTATAAGTAACCGCTGTTGCCCGGGATAAAAGTCATGTCGCAAATAAATAGATGCATATTGCTTGAAATTCCTATATGGCACAAAAATATCTTTACTTGCTGATTATTATTATTTGTGCAGTGAAGGCATATTCACGAGAGCTGCGCACTCTCACTATCATCGATCTATATAGCGGACAGGCCAATACATAGAATGCCTGAATATCCAGCTCGCTGACGACATCAGTGAACTGGTCGTCAGCCTTTAGAGAGATAAGCGAGTTGAGGCACAGACAACAGATATAGAGATTGACATCAACGAATTTGAGAGGGATTGGAGAATATAAGAACAAACAAGAAAATTTACTCTAGTCGCAATCTTGAGACAAAAATTAGCGAATATCGAAATAGAAGGGCAACTCTACGGATATCATCCGGACGAGATGTATAGTGTATGCTGGGTTCACTGATCTTGAGAAAGCATATGATCTAGATAGGGAAGCATTATGGCAGGTTCTAAAACGTTTTTGGAATGAGTGGTAAATTACTGAATGATGTGTAAAGAATTTATGTTGGAATGAAGTGTGCGTTCAAGTGAAAGATGCCTGGCGTGGTTTGATATACAGGGTGTGTAATGTCGCCATGACTGTTTAATAACTTTATAGATGGAGCACCGAGGAGTATGAATGGGAATGAAGAAATGGGGTATGAGATAGATTAGGAATCGTGATTGCTGGGATCTATGTTGGTGTATATTGATGACCTGTATTAGTGGCTGAGAGTGAGAGGGATATAGAAATATTAATCAACGTGTTTGATAGGGTCTGTGAAGGAGCTAAAATGATGAAAAGAGATGATCGGGTATGGGGTGCGATATTAGAATCCATGGTATTACCCATGAACAAGTGACAAGTTTTAACTATCCAGGATGTAAGTTGTTTTAAATGGTAGAAAAGTCTCAAGGGCAATCTGATCGTTAGGAAATGCTAAGGGTTTGAGTGGGGAATATGTTTTCGCTCTGCTCCGTAGACATCCCCATTTCAGGAGCAAACACAATTTGGCGTGATAGGCGCGTACTTCTTTGAGGAGGAAGGAATGACCGTGACCGTGAATTCCGAACGTTATGTCTCAATGGTGCACAATTTTCTGCAGCCCAGAATGGAGGAGATTGTTGAAGAGGAGGGATTGGGGGACGTGTGGGTCCAGCCGGATGGAGCTACAGCTCACACAGCCCGAAATTCATTCAATGTTTTGAGACGAATGTTTCCCGAACGTCTGGTGTCTCTGAGGGATGATTTAGGGTGGCCTGCGCGGTCACCTGATTTGAGCATTTGTGACTTCTTTCCTTTGGGATATCTAAGAGAAAAGGTGTTTAAACGTCGCCCTCACAAACTACCACAACTAAGGAAGCGGATTATTGAAGTTAACGCCACACCCCGCAATATGTGCGAACGTGCTGTACGAAACTTCAGAGGTCGACTCCAACAGTGTGTCGCTGTTAACGGCCGCCACCTTCATGACATTTTTTTCAGAACCGAGGGATTATAAATGGTATGTACTGCTAACCTCGAGTATAATAATATTTCTTCTCTATATACTCCCCTTACTTTTTTATAACTCCTTAAAACTGCTCAATCGGTTCTGCCGCGCCCTGTACAAGAAGAGAACAGGCGCTGATCCAGAGGGCTAAATCCCCCCCAAATTTCAGACCAGTTTATGCCTAAATTTCTTAGTTAAGCCATACATGTATTCTTCTATTCAGAAAGAGTTATGTAATAATATACAATTATTTTTACCGTTTTTTAAACCGTTGCGATCGAATGTATCTTATATGATACATGTATAAAATACAGGTAAACTAAAAAATGAATACATTCAGTATTATACGTTAGCTGACGTCCAAAAAATACAATTCATAATTTTTTGATGTATGGGAAAAAAATCGGAACTGAGTGAGTTAGTGCTCACTCATGTATAAGATACAGTTATTTATTATCAATGGTGTGTAAGATAACCATTATTATTTATTAATCATTAACTACTCAGAGGGATGAATCCAAGTGAGCCCTCCACGGCCTTCCCCCCCCCAATTTTTATTCTGGATCTGCTACTACAGGAGAACAACGGATTCTAGAGTGAGAGCATTGCAAATGGACAATGTATGAGGGATGTTTGGTTTGTGAAGGAACGAGTGGAAAGAGGGGTTTATGGTGTGAAAGAGGTTATATGTTAGTTTTCTGAAGTGGTATAAGCATGTAGAATGGTTGAGAACCCACTTGTGAAGAGAAATACAAGTGCCAATGTGTGTGAAGCGCTGTAAGAATGCATTAAAGTTGAGTTACGTTAATTACTGTTTAGGAGAGAATAGGCTTACATAGGTGTGTGCGAATGTATGGAGGGGGCGCGCCTCGTGTCTTCTGCCCAGGGATCAATCCTCAGCGGACGAAGATGAAAACCGTCAACACGAATGGTCAATTTGGCGTGGACCAAACAATGGGGGAGTAGGGGTCCTTGATAGAGCTTAGAGGGATGGGTAATTTTTTTGTGTTGATGCGCGCCAATCACACCTTGTATGAAATTGAAGAATTAGATGAATGGATTAAATATTTAACTGAATTGTTTCAAGTTGGTGTCATTAGTGGAGCCATCTACTTCAAATTAAAGGTGTAGTAATAGTGGTTCGTCAAGTTGCCTTTTATCCAGGCTGATCCCGACCGGATAATGAAACTAACATAAAAGTCCGTATGGCAATCGCTGGTGAGCCCGAGGGCACGAGGGTCCGGTCCTCTTTGGGAAAGGTGCCAGGAAGTATTGTGTTTTGACACCAAACAGCGTTTAGGTGGAACCTTCGTTGCCCCGTAGCAGAGGGACTTTTCCGCGTCAGAGGTATGTGGATATAAATACCCATCAGCACAATTCAATTAAGCAGAGATTGTGTGTGTTGTGCTGCAAAGATGGGAGAGGAAAGATTTAGTGCTGAAATTGGCTCTGTGTGTCATGAGAAGTGTAAGATCTACCCACCCCAGTACGTAGCTGAGCACAGCGCGTCCACCCAAATGGTAACCAGATCTATAAATGCGCTGAAGTTTGTGGATGCTCATGCCGGGATCGAACCCGGTACTACGACGTTGGCAGACCAAAGCCGTATCCGCTCGGCTAGAAATAACTCTAAATTAAAGAAGCATTATAGGAAAAGACATCGTGGGGTTAAGCATCCAAGAGCTAGCGAAATTGTCAACAAAGACCTAGACGCTGCTTTCCCAGGAACACAGCCACGTATTCTTTGAAATTGTTCCATAAAATTATACTTTTCCATCTTGAATTTATCTTGTAAAATTTAATTTTCTGTCATTCAGATGATTAATTAAAATTAAGGAACGATTCTCTTGAGAGATCGAATTACTTACCATTAAACTTCTTTGCCATGAGATACACAGATAAAATTTCGGGAACTCCACCTAATCTTGCGGAATCAATTTGGCAGATGTCGATGGCATCAGACTGAAGGAACTGCTTGAAAATTACTCTGTTTTGGCACATTTCTCCAGTTGCCACTTTGATGCCAAGCGGATTTAAGGCCTACGAGTAAAAAAAAGAGGCTTGGGTTAAGGTAGAGATAGAGCCAAAAAAGTGCGGAATCCCTGTAAAGGCTCGTTAGACATTTATTTATACACAAATGGGGAAATATGGTTTGGGAAAACTTGACAATGATTTAAACTTATTAAAACACATTTTCATCCTCGGTGGGGTCTAGCCATGAGTGGGAAAGGAGAGAAAATCTACAGAAAAAAATATTGCAAAAGCAAAGCCTCTTCCCTTAAATAGTAGGACCAAGTTTGCGGGAAAATTCCTGCAAAAAGTATAGAAATCAGAATACTGTGGGTTAAAACCTCCATTTAAGAAAAGTTGTTGATTCAAATTCTGAATCTGTATAAAGAGGGTGAATGAGAGATTTCTCCTGAGTAATTATTTTCCTAAACAATTTATTAGTAGTAATTAGTATTGTCCTACACATATTTTTAATAGAAATAATTATTGCCATGCACTTTAATTTTGTTAATAGCAATAATTATTGCTATTCACATTATTTATTAATAGTAATAATTAATATTGACATACACATTTATATAAATATTAATAATTAGTATTCTCATACAGATGATTTTATCCATAACACTACTATATTTTAATTTGGGAATCAGGATATTTCATATGATTTTTTAAAACTTTGATAATGACCATGTTTGTTACTTTAATTATTATTTTTTTTAAATAAAATGATATATATATATATATATATATATATATATATATATATATATATGAGGAATTAAACCACATTCTCCGAAGACAATTGAATTCAGAACAGTTTCGGTGTATCTCACACCCTTTTTCAACTGACACTGGATAGAAAATATAAGAAAAAAATGCATACAAGCATAACAGGTCGTGAAATATCCCCTCTTTTATCCCCAATCCCATACTTGTGGCTAATCGGGGGGGGGGGGGGGGGGTAGGCCTAAAAAAATAAACAAAATAGTTAAATGTCAGCCCTTCAATATGTTTAGGCCTAACCCCCCCCCCCGATTAGCCACAAGTAGGGGATAGGTGGTAAAAAAGAGGGGATCTTGTGTTATGCTTATATGCACTTCTCTTATATTTTCTACGCAGTGTCAGCTGAAAAAGGGCGTGAGATACACCGAAACTGTTCTGAATTAAATTGTCTTCGGAGAATGTGGTTTAATTCCTAATCTTTTCTTGCGATATTGCATTAATTTTCATCATATATATATATATATATATATATATATATATATATATATATATATATATATATATATATATATACACACATTCAGCTTTGTGTGTGATCAAATTTTATTTCTTCTAGGTCTGCCAATAATCCTTTATCTTCGACGCGTATCAACGGCCCTGGCACGAGTGAACGGGGTCCGTGATATCCATACCCATTGGTGCCAAATTGTACTCAAATGATAAAACTCTCGGGGAAACGGGTATCCCAAGCCAACGTCCCCTAATTTGGCTTAGTTGTCTTTTACAAAATGCCAGCAGATATCTGGATGTGAGGTCTTTCTACTTCACATACAAGAGCTAATTATACATAAAAAAGTGAATAAGTACGTGTTTACCCTCTTGATGGTAGCGTGCCCCAAAATATCATCCGGACTGGTCGGTTCTTCAATCCAGAATGGATGATAGGGTTCCAACGCCTTCATCCACTCAACCGCCTCCTCTACATCCCACTTCTGGTTAGCATCGACCATCTGAGGATGACATAAATGAGGAATCTACCATTGTTATGAGAGAAATGACAGGGGAATGACAGGGCCTACAAAGTAGAGAGGAAGATGAGGATGGGCTGGAGATGAGGATGAGCTGGGGACAGTGTTAGGAGAGAATTGAGATGATGTGCGGAGAAAGTGGATTGTGGAATCAGTGTAATTCTAGGGTTTAAATAGGGTGCAAAATGATATTGATAAGAGGAGAATGAGGGCAGTGGGAGCACGAAAAATAGTTTGGGTGAATGGAGGTAATGGAGTATGGAGAGATAGTATGTAGGTAATAGAAAAGATAGTATGTAAATAATGGAAGAGATAGTATGTGGTAGTGGGAGAAGAGATAGTAATGGAAGAAGATATAATAAATAGGTAATGGAAGATATAGTATGTAGGTAATGGAAGATATAGTATGTAGGCAATGGAAAAAGAGAAAGAAGTAGGTAACGGAAGAATAGATAGATGTCGGTAATGGAAGAAGAGATATTATGTAGGTAATGGAAGAAGATATAGCAAGTCGGTAATGGAAGAAGAGATAGCGTGTCGGTAACGGAAGAGATAGCATGTCGGTAACGGAAGAAGAGATAGCGTGTCAGTAACGGAAGAAGAGATAGCGTGTCGGTAATGGAAGAAGAGATAGTATGTCGGTAATGGAAGAAGATATAGCATGTCAAAAACGGAAGAAGAGATAAAGTGTCGGTAACGGGAAGAGATAGCGTGTCGGTAACGGAAGAAGAGATAGCGTGTCGGTAACGGAAGAAGAGATAGCGTGTCGGTAACGGAAGAAGATATAGCGTGTCGGTAACGGAAGAAGAGAGATATCATGTCGGTAATGGAAGAAGAGATAGTAGGTCGGTAATGGAAGAAGAAATAGCATGTCGGTAACGGAAGAAGAGATAGAAGCCGGTAACGGAAGAGATAGATATCGGTTATGGAAGAAGAGATAACATGTCGATAATGGAAGAGATAGCATGTCGGTAATGGAAGAGATTGCATGTCGGTAATGGAAGAAGAGATAGCATGTCAGTAATGGAAGAAGACATAGCATGTCTGTAATGGAAGAAGAGATAGCGTGTCGATAATGGAAGAATAGATGGTAAGCAGGTAATGGAAAAAGAGACAGGCATTAGTCAAAATACACACAAACTGCCAATCTTTCCTCTTAAAACGCCATATCCAGAGGCAAAGGGTGGCATAACAACTTAAACAGGAATGAAGAGCAGAAACTAGGGGGAGGGGTCAATCAATATAGGACATATCTTCATATTCGCATCGATAACAAATTTAGTTCACCGATTGTGATGGCGAAAAAGAGTGACGAACTTAGGTATTATGTTTAATCTTCCTTCCTTTTTAATGGTGAAGCTAAATAGGAGTTTATACTATTAACTGCGGGCCGTAGGCGTTTAAATGTATAAAAGTTAAAAATAAAAAAGAACAAAAAAGACAAACACAAAGACTAAAACTACAAAGGCACGCTTAGGTGCTGGAAGGAAATCCGCTCCCTCAAGGGCCTGAACTTCAAACCAAAACCTGAGAAACTCAATGATAATTCCAGTCAGGTGTGCACGAACTGTTTCGAATACAAGAGACAAGCGGTAGTAACCCCGCTCGTCCAGGTACCGGGACAGGTCCGACAGGGATAACGAGCGATGGAAAAGTATATTTACCAAAAGACTGTTTTCCCCGATCGTGTTTCTGACGACAGCGCATCTCTTCTTATCTTGTTCAATGTCCACACCGATTTTGATCTTGAAATGCTGCCAGCCGGCGGACATAAAATCCTGCAATTTCTTCACCACCTTCTCATCGCTATAACCGAGCCACCCTGAAAACAAATACAATAAGATGAATTTACTTACTCTAGGCTTAGCGGTAATGGTTAAATTGCAACCGCATCTACAGTGATTAAAGGGATTGAGAATGTAGAATAACTTGTAGGGATATAAGCAAACGAAGGCATGTTCCCTCACCACAACATAAGGTAGATAACAGAATAAAGGGTTGCCAACTCAATATTAGATTTTGTAGTTAAAATCACAGAAAATAGAGCTAGATATGGGCTTTTCTAGACTATTTAAAAGGAGAAAATAGAGGAATATGTAGTAGCTTAATGGTAGGGGCTTTATTGGGTGGGGAAAGGCGGTGGTTTTCAACCTTTTCTTATTGTTAATGCGTTTCCGAGGCTGGAAGGACCCATCCACCCCGGCCCAATCCTTCAGAGCCTTCTCCGGAGTCCCTCACCCACCATGGGAAGGAAGCAAGTCCTTATCATCTTCCCATTAGGATCACCTTGGCCAGGAGTGGGAGTGGACTAAGGAATATGGACCGTCACCCCCATGATCCCCTCTTCTCGATCGAGGCCTCCTTATGTAGTTTCAGTATTGGGATCCAGTTCACCTAAGTGAGGGTAAGGGGTTTCGTCAGGATAGCCCCCTCACGGCGTCGGAGGCGTATCCGCATCAGGTAGAAAGAAAGGGACCAATCTGGGGTGCAATTTAACCAGTGGGGCAAAGTGGGGGTGGCGCCACGGTAGAGAGGCGAGCAGCTTGAAAGCGGCTGCCAGAGGGAAAAACCCCTTTACCAGATGACATGACTTTAGGGGGAACTCGTAACCTCCGTACCCCGTACTTTTGTACTATCATGAATTGACGGAGGGGAGGGGGGGCCATAATTCAGTTGGCATGAGGCCTTCCCCCGAGGGAGCTCGATTCGGGGCGGTTAGATCGGCCGGCACCACTATTTCCACCCGGAAAATCGGTATATTCCATGTTTGTATTGTTGGAGTATAGTGGAGTAAAGTAGAGTGGCCTGACCTGAGGTGGCAGTAGATGGGAAGGAAGGGGGAGGGAATATGAGTTCAGGCATGTTAAAAAAATACCACCACCACCAACCAGAGGCAAGATGGGTATGAAGCCCCCCTTCCTCTCGGCCTAGGTCAGGGTTGAGTGGACAGAAACTGGTCGGCTGGACACGATGAGAAGTGATTTCTAAAGTGACGAAGAGTGAAAGGGAGAAATCGAAAAAATAAAACCCAGGTGCGCATTTACCTCTGCTGTCCAATGTGGAGGTCGGTACATAACTATGATTCTCTATGTTTCAGAGTAAAGCTTTATGGCAGGTCCACGATCACCGGTTATGGGCTGGTAGTTGGCCTATAAGTTATTGGCTACCAGTTTATCGGGGGTTGGTAGTTGCTAGTGGTCAGAAGGCGGCTGGCTATATGTTCACCCGTGGAGGTCGACTCAGCGGTCTCCCATCCAAGTACTAACCTTTCCCAATGTTGCTTAACTTTGGCGTAGCGGTATTGGGGTATTCGGTTACCGGGCGCTGACCTTGAGTTGACTCTAATTTTGGGGGAGATTATCCTCTCGCTTGGTTTTAGTGAAGTAGGCTGGGTAAGAGGACCGGTTGGATTACCCGCAGGAAAAAGAATCTTGGAAGGCGGATTCAAGGACTCTTTATTGGGTGTGGGACTCGGTAGGCTTAAGCGCAAAGAATTTGATTGAACTCGTGTCTGGTATTTGGGACAGGCCTACTAATGTTTAAGTCTATTCCGGCTATCTTTGACTGTCTTTTGAGTGACACCTCTAGGCTCTACCTAGAGCTGTATATAATATAATGTATCGAAAGCAGTGGGTGTGGCCTGTTGTTGCCCAATGAACGGTATGTGCGGAGCTTACTAGACTGAATGTTTATTTGTGTGTGCACGGGGATAGAGAAAATCTTTATCTCAAATTTCGAGAATAAGATTTTGTGTTTCGCAGCTCTTTGATAGTAAATTAGGTCCGCATCTCTCTTGTCTTCAGCTCGGTGTCAATGACTGCACCTGCTTTGAAGTTTGTTTGTACAGCTGTGGCGTTTTCCAGAACCTTGGTGGAAAGGTCTGGGCAG
Organism: Ceratothoa steindachneri; assembly: GCA_963969495.1. Taxonomy (NCBI): domain Eukaryota; kingdom Metazoa; phylum Arthropoda; class Malacostraca; order Isopoda; family Cymothoidae; genus Ceratothoa; species Ceratothoa steindachneri. The sequence goes on along the minus strand of OZ018321.1, from coordinate 35,667,831 downwards.
ATATCGCAAGAGAGGCGTGTAAATGTATATGCGTGTGAATATGTGTGTGAACGCGTATGCGTGTGAAAAATTCGTTTTGCCTATAACCCTTTACAAGAACAGTATATGTTATTGTTTACATGATCCAATATTGTATATTATTGTTTATCTGACAAAATGTGTATATATTATTATTTACATTATCAAATGTTGTATATTATTATTTACATGACAATATATTATTATTTATATGACAAAATTGTTATATATTATTATATGACAAAATGTTATATATTTTTAGATTACTTTTATGTGCGTGCCCATTTCAAGCCTTCATAAGATTGGTATGACACTCATCTGTGAGGCTTCATTGTCAATCCTATTTCACTTTGCAATGTGGCACTACAGCTTAACCATTACCAATAAACTCTCATGTTCATTCTCTATATTGTAGGGGGCAGGACACAGTCCCCTTTACGTAGGCGATGACCACGCCTCCTCCACGATCCTTGTGGAATGTCACGCGTTTTTACAAGGAAAAAAAAAGAAAGAGGTATTTTGAGTAGCATTGTAGCCAATAGTGAAAATACTTGCCGGCACCCCTAAGTCTCTTCTGCGAGTTGGGCGGTCTCTAGGAAGGCCATCACCCGTGCAGGGTGGATCGACAGGTCCCAAAGAGAGATGTTGTGTGGGATTTGGGCTGTCTATGAGTAGATATTCAATGTTGTAGGGCTTTGGTTGCATCTGGTACGTGTTGATGACAGGGAGAGGTTCATTTTGTGTTTGTATTGTTGGAGTATAGTGGAGTGGCCTAACCTGAGTTCAGGTAGGATTACTCTGTCTGTTCTACATACTCGTATTTAATTTCTCTGATTGGTTTATTAAGGGGAAGGGGGATCATTTTGGATGTTTGGTGTTAGTGGGCCATTGTGTAGAAGGCTCCCCCCACCCACAGATCCCTTTCCCTGAAACGGACACAAAAAGTTAAGAAAAAAAACTTGTTTAAGGATAGGATAAAGAGGGGAAAATTTGAACTAGACAGCTCGAAAAATAATAGCAAATTACATAAATTTTAATGAAACCTAAAAAATCAAAGCATTTGTCAATTCTATCCTTGAATTACTCAAACCTGGAACTATTAAAGTGGAGGAAGTTCGTATTATAATTTGATGGCCTGATACTCTTTTTCAAGAATATATTGCTTTCGTTGAGAGCAGAGTTTGTAAGTGTTATATGCCCTCTAGTTCTTGAGTGCTCCAACTAGTTACTCTGCCTATGAACCTACCACAGATTTTTACGTTTCCTACCTTCAATACTTTAAGAAATTCGTCAAGAACGATGGTGTTCTTTTTATTTTTTAATGGACAAATAAACAATCTCACCCGCGGCAGTCGTATAAGCCGGGTAACCATTATTGAGCATCTCTTCTTCTCTGCTCTCCTTTCCAAGTTCCATCGATCGCAACATCTCAATCGCTTCATCTCTGGTCAAAACATCGTTTCTGAAAAACACAACACATATAGTCAGTTACTTAACTTTGTTTCGGTTAAGGTCATATCTGGTTCCTGGTGTCACTGAGTGGCAGATGAGTAGATGAGTGTATCAGTCAGGTCAGGGTGATATTTGTGTCTATTTAGCTTTGGTAGGTGATTGAGCAGGAGCCTTTCCAGGGTGAGCCATCTGTGGTGTAAAAGGGATCTTTCCTCTGGGTTGTCTGGTGGAATGGTTTTGATGAGGTGGTTTGGACCTAGAGATTGTATGCTTTGTTATGTTGTATATAGTTTTGCGAGGGTTGGGGGCCTGCTTTCAGGGTGATGGATTTATTTTTATTATTATTTTTTAAAAAAATTAGGGTCTCTTTTGACCGGTGCCAGCGAGGGGAGAACCACCGATAGGTAGGCCGAGGGATTGGCTTTGTATTCTGGAGTCTGTTGAAGCGAGTGAATGTGCGATTAGGGTCCCGGGCCATAGCTGCATATGAGAGCGAGGAATGGATGGACTGCTCGTTAATGTGATGAATTCTTGGAATTGCCTGAAAGTGGTTCCTGTAAATGCTTGGCGCGTGATTATTTTTGTGTTTGCTTTGTAGCATTTATCACGTGTCGTCGGAAATTTAGTCCTACGTCGAGTCTGGCACCATGTAGGTCTACAGGTTAAGGGGAGTGGTGTTTGATAACATGATGATGGGGGTTGTGTTGTTTTAGAGTTTGTGAAGATTGTGGATGATTTGGAAGGTGACTTGTAGTTCACCAGGTGCTTGGGTGTGCTTTTAGTGCTAGCTTACAAGGATGTCATCGACATAGCTGCAAGTGTGAACTTGGGATTTGGTGGGGGGTAGGGGTGTATGTGATGAAGGAAAAGGGTGGGTGAGAGTACGAATCCCTACAGGAGTCCATTGATGTTTGTGATTTCTTACAATGTGTATTACTTGCACTTGCCATCCTGTGAAGATGTTGGAAAATCATTTTTAGTTGTAGTAGTCAAGTGTGGTGCTTTTTTTAGATGAGGCTGTGTCAAGGTACAGCGCCAAAGGCTTTGCTTATATCTAAACTAGTCACCAGCGAAAATTCTATTCCAGTTTAACCAAAATATTACCATAAAGTGAAGAAAATTTCATTGGAAAACTTTTTCTTAGGATGGAAATTGTACCAGAAGGAATTTCGCTAGGAAATTACCTCCGGCGTATTTACTGTAATTAATCAGCAATTCAACTGATGGAAATATCTTTTTAGTGTTTCTTTTTATGTGCAATTACATATATATGTCTCTTTCCAAGGGGGTGGCGATCTAAGTGAGTGGAAATATTCCTCCTTATATGAGCGAAGTTAAACCGCATTAATTATGGTGTGATCAGATGGGGACTCGATCCAAGTCTGGGTGACATTGCAGCACATGCATTATGTTGTAGTGACCGGTGGTTCGGATCCTAGGTTTAAATTGTAAGTTTCCATTGGGATGGCAATCAACTTTGATTGTGACTGATGCCAAGACCCCCTACCAAAATAATAACCACCTTCTTAAAGAGTCTACTTCAATTTGCAAACAAGGAAAGGTCATGCGGTGGGTATAACAATGAGTACCCACCTTCCCACTGAATCGAGCACGCCTGGGGACACGCTCTTCATCCACGCCAATCAACTGACAGTATCCAAGGGCGTGTCCGAAGTAGCATGAAGGTAGCTACTCATTGCTATATTAACTAGGGCTTGCAAACCGGTTAAACCGGGTTTTATATTCAGTTGTTAAAACCGAAACAGTGTCGAAAACCGGGTTTCAATATTTTTAGTTACCCTTCAAATATCGTTTTCTATTGTGGTCCATTTTCTTCAGCTTGCTCATCTGCTCGGAACTTCAGCTATTTTCTGTTGTAAACATGTTTTTAACATATACTTGAAAAGGAAATATCTTTTTGCGTTTGTCATAAACAGTTCCAAAAAGCAATTTTTTTATCTTTTAAAATTCCTATCAGCATTTTGCACAAAAGATTTAAAAAGAAATGCCTACTATTAATGATAATCTGATAATACCTATAGGTATATGGTATGGTAAGATTTGGCAATTTGAAATGACTTGCTCATTCGTTACTCAAAATTTCAGTGAGGGAAGACGCATTGACTCATATAGTCGTGCCCCATATTTTTAGCGCCTTTTTTGGTAATATCAATTCCTGTTACTACTTAGTAATTATAGTCACTACCCTTAATATGTCAAAGGTGAAATCAAATGTATGGAATTATTTTGCTAGAAAAAGCAAAGATGAAGCACAGTGTTTGAAATGTCAGAGAATAATGAAGTCATCTGGAGGAAATACATCGAGTTGATGTTGCATTTAAAGAAACTTCACCAAATTGACATGAATCAAGATAATAGCGAATCTCTGGTAAAATGGTAAGAACATTAGAAAACTTTATGGTTAATAAGTCTATTGCAAAAGAGATTTCAAAATTAGCTGCTTTAGATGGATTATCTTTTAACTAATTGCCAAGAGTGAGTTTATGTACAATCTAGCCTTGAGCTTCAGAAAAAAAAAACGATAAACCACCGCCAACTTCTGTGAATGGGGTTAGAAATATGGTTATGGATTATTATAAAACTATGAAAGAACTCATTCTATATTTCAAAGGTATATAAATGTGCATTCAAAAGACAGTCATTGGTCTTTAGGTCTTATTGAGCTTAATGGCTCACTTGATAGCAGTAAAACTGGGAAAATTGTAAATGAGCATTTGAAAGAATTTGGTTTGAACTTGGATAAGGATATTGTTCCTTGCACAACAGATGGTGCAGCAAATTAAGTTTGGTAGGCAAATTAAGCCTGATCAACAACAATGTATAGTCCATTCATTCTATGCATCTGGCTGTTAGAGATGTACTTTAAGTAAAAATCATCATTAACGATGCCCTAGTCACCGAATCTAGCAAAGACAATGAAGCTAATGATGAAAATGATGATACAGTTGAAGAAAACCAGCAAAGCACGCTTTATCAAATCGACGTAACTGATGAGTTCGTCCATTTCCCTGAGCTAAAACCTAATATTGCACAAACTATAAAAAAGTCAGGAAAATTTGCAAGCTTTTTCGGAAATCGCCAACCAAAAATGACATATTGCAAAACTTTATTAAAGCAAACTTCAATGGAAAGGAATATAAGCTCATATTGGATTACAAGACTAGATGGAATAACACATTCTATATGACAGAGATTTTTAAAGTTAAAAAAATGCATTCCAAATGCTCTAAGTGCAGTACTGTCAACTGAAGCAGTATCTGATCCAAGTTACTCCCAGTAATAACCAAATACCATAGATTATATATAGAACATTCAGAAGAGGGAGACTTGACATTGTCTGAAGAAACCTCAACTAAAAAGATTGCCTCATTAGAAGAAAGCAAGGAGTCTTTTACTTTCGGTAGTGGAGATACACTCATGATAGAGTATACTAATGTAATGAAGGCATTGGCTGAAGGGCTATTAGAATCTTCAAGTGAGCTAGAAATCAGCAAAGAATTTAAAATTTTGGAGGAAACTAACAATAAAAGTGAAAAGCTTGAGAATTTTATAGTTCATTGCTGCCCATTAAACCCACAAGCGTCCAATCTGAGAGGGCATTTTCCATTATTGGACTTTTGAATACAAAAATAAGGTTAAAGTCTATCAGGAAAAATACTGAATATACTGTGCTTCCTAAAAGAACATTTTCAGAAGAAGGCTAAAGAATAAAAAGCTTACGCAATTAAAAAATTACAGTAATTTCAGGAATATTTTTATTATTTTATTTCTGTTAGCTATGCGAGGAGTTAGTATTTTTGCTTTATAAACAAGAGAACCATTTTTTTTAAAGGATTTTTTATAATTTGTATAATTTATCCATGATAAAAGAAATACATAGTTATGTGATAAGGTTTAAATTATTTTTCCATAATTCTGAGAAAATCGGTTTTAAACCCAATTTTGAAAGTAAACTTCAATTAAAACCGGTTTTCAAATTTCTCGATTTTGTGCAAGCCCTAATACTAACCGCATACCATCACTGTGTGCCTTATTAGTGAGAAAGCTAGTTTTACACACACACACACACACACACGGCTGGAATCCGAAAAAAGCTGTTAAAACTCGTTTACATGTATCGGAAATCAATGAGAGCAGTTAATTCTTCGGGTGTCATATCGACTAAGAACTTCCACAGTGGTTTCCGATGAATCCTTGCCCAGAGATCAAAGAGAGCGTTCACGATGGCTGCCGTCGCTAAATGAATCACGCCTTTCTCGGGACCCATCTGATAAGAAGGCCTGTTGTTAATTTCCGTCTACGTGGGGTGGGGGGGTTATTGGTGCCTTAGTCCTAAAAGAAAAGGTTCGATTCTCCAAATATTAGGATGATTATTGAAAAGACATCTGGGGAAGGGGATCTCTGTAATTAATTTTTATGAAAAAACCCGGTTTGCTGATGGCAAGAAAAATGCGATCTTGAAAAAATGAGGTATCCAAGGGGTTTTCGAACCTAAATTAATTTAGAATAGGTTAGGTTAATGTAGGTTAGTTTCGGGTCGAAAAAAACTTGGGATGCCGAATCTTGACAAGATCCTAAAAATGTCTAATATTTTTTTAACCATTTAAAGTATCCTAAAATAAGTAGGTTTTTAGAATATATGATAAATGTAGGCGTACCTAATGCCGATTTCTGAGCTCTCCCCTCCACATGAAAATAATAAAATGCACTTTGTAAATTCATGTTTCCTCCAATTACTTTGCTTCTCTCCTTACCATTTTGCACCATTGGGGTGAATGGGGATCAGCTACCATCGCTTACCCATCTTAGTTGCGACTCAGAAGTTAGTGCCCTCCAAGTTTGGGAAAAATTTCCGAAAATTTCTTTCAGAGTTTTCCCGACAATCACTGGCGATAGTCCCTTGACGGCTTCCACAGCTGCAGTTGAAAGATCTCGATTAAAATCATCTCGACCACCGCACTGGCGCAGCCAGCCACCGCCGGCAACCTTACGCCATCAGTCATATTTAGTGGCACTGAGAAGAGTTGCGAATCGTATTCTTATCGCCTTGCCATTCGCTCCACAGCCAACCTCCAAGCTCACCATTCACACGAGCTGCAGGCAAGTTAACACAACCAAACACTAAAGGTTCTAATTTTTATCATGACGACAGCAAAAACCAACAATAACAAAGCTAAGTAAAATGAAGAAATGGAGAGCGTAGGTAGTAAACTGAAATAAAAATGAAAAAGGAGACAAATTAATTTAAGAGAAAATCTTTGTTGTCCAGTACTGGTATCCCCCGCCCCTCTCCCTCATCCACCTTAGAGTGGTCAAGTAGCCTTGGAGAGCTTGGGTACAGCCGGAAGATGGAGTGGAAGAGAGGAAAGAAGAGACAAGTTGAAAAGTTGAAATATTAGTCGAAGTTATAAAATGAGCCATAGTCGGTCTGTCTCAGAAGGTTAGGGTGCCTGCCTTCTGCCAACCAAGACCTTTTGCTGGGAAGGCCTACTGATTAACGTGGAATCCGAACCACGGTCTAACCTTGAGCTTTCCTCCTTTATCTTTTCTTCTTCCTCTTCTAGCGATCGTTTCCGATCAAAAAGAGGAGAGGAGATACGTCAAATATCTGTTCACTTTATTTATGATCCTTCTATTCGGTGTCAAAACGCTTGGTCCCTATCTAGTGCATGGAGAACAAGTTAATCTCTGTCTTTAGTTATTATTATTTGGTTACTTAGATCTAATTACCCTTTGTTTAAACTTAAACCGTTGTGATAGTTGGATTGTTGTCTAACTCGGGTAAAAAGGTGGGATGTGGCATGGATTAGTGTTATACTTTCGAACTCTATTCACCATTCTACACCTCTTTGTTCATTTCGGGTGTCATAATGGGTTAGTTGTTGTTTCTGGGGTTACGGGAGGCAAGCATATTTTTTTTTAATTCTAGAAACTAAGGAATAATTAGGGAGAGAAAATTAGTGAAAAGGAACCATAATAAAGAGAGAAAAATCAACGGATATTTTTATAAAAGAATGTTCGAATTTAAAACTTTACCAGAGAAATTCTAGGCCTAATCAAATCGGATGAATCTAGTGAATTTCGGGTGAATCAAGGGAATTTTCGAGGTTTCATTTTGTTTCATTTCCAGTGTTTCCTTAATGTTTTTTCCTTTTGTCTCTGTATTGTTTTACCTTTTGAGTTGGTTATTTAAGTATAACTTTCTTCCTTGTGTTTTTCTTCTAGTTCGTACACGAAAGTTGGATATCTTTGGTTCGGTCTTCTCCTTGAGTTATCTACAAGTATATTTATCCCGTTTTCTTCTAGTTTTTCGAATTTTTTTTTTCATCTTGAACTCACTTTTTATTAATATCTTGTTTACTCCTTTCATTATGATGCTTCTATGTAGTTTTTTTTTCTGTTTTTCTTTCGATTCTTCTCCAATTTATAATATAAAACTTGACCAGAAACCTTCTCTGTATTTATGTCCTTTCTTATGTTTACAACCGACTCTCTAAGATTGAGGCCACTTACGAAACTAGTCTCTAGAATAAAGTTTCCCATTGACATGCAATTTTTTTTTTTGCCTTATCTTAATGGGTCAATCTGAAATTTGTTTCTGGCGTTACGGAGGCAAGTATAATTTTTCTAATTCTAGAAACTCAGGAATAATCATGGAAAGAAAATTCGTGAAAAGGAACCATAATAAAAAGAGAAAAAATCAAAGGATATCTGTATAAAAGAATGTTCGAATTTGAAACTTTACCACATAAATTATAAGGCCTAATCAAATCAGATAAATCTAGTGAAATTTCGGATACATCTAGGGAATTGTCGATGTTTCTGCAAGACTTCAGCTTAGGAATCTAAATTCTAGAGATCAAATTAATTTTATTTTTATTAAGAAAATATAACAAACTAACCGGGTCATCGCCAGAAATTATTTAAGAAGTGTATAGTGAAGTGAAGAGAGAAAATATATGGAAGGTACATATTTAACCGAGGAGTATATTGGGGGAGAGGGGCTGTGAAGGCGCGCAATTATACTGAACTTGGCCCAATTCGCCTTAAGAGGGGGTTTCCTCGGAGATAAGGCCAAAATGGGACAAAAGGATAAATGACGCAACGTTTATCTCCAATCAAAATAGGATGGACGAAGACAGGCGTCAATTGTCCCGATTTCTCTGAGCATACAATCATTCGCTTCTCATTACTCAGGGGATTCAAGTTCGCACTTTTGGGAACCTACTACTCTAAGTACAAATTGTTCATGTTAGTTTATAAACACCTTCCCAGGATCAGTATTTACGGTTGATAAAGGTTGCTATCACAATCTATATCGCAACATTTTGCCTCTTCTTTCTATTAATTCCCATTTCATTTTCATTCTTTCTTAATTTCATGGAAATGCCTTCGTTGATTACACCAGTTCCAGTTATTTTAACCCACAATTAAAATTGATGGCACTTAATGTAGGCCAGGAATGGTCTTTTGCAGTCTCCTTCTTTTCTTATGTTCTTATGTTATGTTAAAACGTAGATTAATTTTTGGGGGGATTTCCGTCTTTTTCGCGTTTTCTTAATACTACTTTAGAAAGGAAAATACACCAGACTTTTATCTTATAATCCATTATTTGATCAAATTCCGACGTTTCTTAATTAATACCCCACTCAAGGATATTAATTAAGAAACTAAATCCCGATAATGGGCGATGAAAAAAATAAAGAATGAGAGTAGCGTGAGGCGAGTTGCGAAAGCATTTTTGCGTTGCTGGATTACCCTTGGCGAGCCGTGTATCGCCTGCGCCATCATGAATCCCCCCCCCCCCACCAGCCTCCCCTCATTCAAGCGAAGCTTTAATTTTAAACCACCTGCGTGCACCTCTTGGGACGCTACGCAGCCCCCTCCTAGAAGCCGAGCATGTTTTGAAGAAATGAAGATTATGAGCCCTACTTGGAAACGTAATCCAAGGCGTAATGTAATGCTCCACTCCCGGGTTTGGGCACCATTGTAGATAGAGGGGTGTAGGAAAAACTAAAGAACGAGAATAGAGAGAGGCGAATTGCGAACGCCTTCCTGCGTCGCCGGATTACCCTTGGCGAGCGGTATCTCGACTGCTCTATCATGAGTCTTAAAAAAAAATTGACTCATTCAAGCTAAGCTATTAAACTGCCCACTTGCACTCCTCGCCACGCTACACTGGTTTCACTCACCCAATTCCGTTCCTTTTCCGAGTGTAAAGGTGAGGCCGTGGCCCCGAAGATCAGCGTCCGTGAAGACGGTCACATAAGCGCAGGAATAATCGGGATCTGTGTGCTGAAAAGGAGCAAAACTGAGCGTGAAATTGTGAGATTACAACTTTGCAGCGGGGAAATTCGACACACGCTATTTTTTTTTGGTAATCTAGACAAAAGACAAAACCCATTTGAACGTTCGACTTTCTTACCACCACCACAAAACAGAATGATAATCCCTAGTAAACCCATAGGGCATCAGGGGCTGGTCTTAATTGTGTGTGTGCGAGGGCAGGGCATGGGGGTAGAGAAAGAGCCTATAGAAGGAACCAACGAAGCAGGATTCTATTTAATCCTATGTAAAGAAATTAACTGCCCTTTATTTTACATAGGCGAAACAGGAAGAAATCTGGATAAGAATGTACGAACACAGAGGAGACATTAGACGGGGAAACACAGCCTCTAGTCTTTTCACACACGTCAATAACTTTACCTACCCGATAGACTTCCCACAGGCCAAACTAATGTACCCGTGTAAGGACTTCCGCAAAAGAAAGGTCATTGAAACCACCCTTATAGATGGAATCCCCAACTTTAACCTTTTGGATGGGCAATTCAAATGCAGCCTCTATGTCAAAGATCTAATCTTAAAAGATATCCTTAATGAACTTAAATTCACACCCCTTGATTAGGAACTCTAATTGGATCTCTGTAAACTATATATATATTGTACGCTTGGTGGGACTGCATGTATTCTTAGTGTTCGACTGAGGCTGGCATGATAAACTCATTGCCGAAACTGGTCTCGAGATTATAAATACTACGCTCCTCCACAGTGGTTTTAGTAACACACACACACACACACACACACATATATATATATATATATATATATATATATGAGGAATTAAACCACATTCTCCGAAGACAATTTAATTCAGAACAGTTTCGGTGTATCTCACACCCTTTTCAACTGACTCTGGGCAGAAAATATATAAGAGAAAAGCATAACACAAGATCCCCTCTTTTTCCCCCCAATCCCCTACTTGTGGCTAATCTGGGGATGGGGGGGTTAGGCCTAAACATATTGAAGGGCTGACATTTTACTATTTTATTTATTTGCGATCTTATTACAGGATTAAAAGAAAATTGACCCTCAGATAGATTTAAATTAGGAACTGACGATATCAAGCTCGATTCTACGATTCTCCTCTTAACATAGTTGGCCGATTTAAATAACATTTTACTTCCATTGAAATCGATCGTATGATTCTTGTCTCTAACATGGCAAAAAATTCCACTACTTTTGCTGCCCACTCTAATATCTCTTTTGTGTTCGTACAATCTCTTGTCTAGATTTCTCCCCGTTTTCCCTATAGAAACTTTATGGCAATCGTTGCATGGTACTGCATATACTCCTATGTTATGATGTTCTTTGGGTTTCCTGGCCATCATCAATTGGTTTAAGGAATTATTATATTTAAAGGACATATTTGGAAAAGCGGGTATTAATCTAGCCTTTAAATATAATAATTCCTTAAACCAATTGATGATGGCCAGGAAACCCAAAGAACATCATAACATAGGAGTATATGCAGTACCATGCAACGATTGCCATAAAGTTTCTATAGGGAAAACGGGGAGAAATCTAGACAAGAGATTGTACGAACACAAAAGAGATATTAGAGTGAGCAGCGAAAGTAGTGGAATTTTTTGCCATGTTAGAGACAAGAATCATACGATCGATTTCAATGAAAGTAAAATGTTATTTAAATCGGCCAACTATGTTAAGAGAAGAATCGTAGAATCGAGCTTGATATTGTCAGTTCCTAATTTAAATCTATCTGAGGGTCAATTTTCTTTTAATCCTGTAATAAGATCGCAAATAAATAAAATAGTAAAATGTCAGCCCTTCAATATGTTTAGGCCTACCCCCCCCCCTAGATTAGCCACAAGTAGAGGATTGGGGGGAAAAAGAGGGGATCTTGTGTTATGCTTTTCTCTTATATATTTTCTGCCCAGTGTCAGTTGAAAAGGGTGTGAGATACACCGAAACTGTTCTGAATTAAATTGTCTTCGGAGAATGTGGTTTAATTCCTCATCTTTTCTTGCGATATTGCATAAATTTTCATCATATATATATATATATATATATATATATATATATATATATATATATATATATATATTTATATACCGTTAACGTCTAAAAATACTTTCTCTAGTACGAACATAAACATTACCCAACCCTGTACGAGGGCTGATCAGAAAAGTAATGAGAGTGAGACCATATACTTTGGTAGAACAGAGCTAAATCCAAACAGTAGTCTACATTCCTTCAAAGTACTCCCCTACTGCCTCTATGCAGCGTTCCATCCCCCTTCGCTACTTAACGAAGCAATTAAGGTACTCAGAAGTTGGTATACCTCGTAGCACCGAGTTGACTGTTCGTGCCAGGTCTTGGATACGATGGAATTGCTTCCCTGCAATCGCACCCTTGATCTTTGGAGACAACCAAAAATCACAGGGAGCAAGGTCAGGTGAGTAGGGTGGGCGGGAAAAAAGTGTGATCCGCTGCTGCTCCAGGAATTAGTTAGGCGCGCTTTGTGGGGTGCAGCAAAAGGCGCGGGTTGGTGCGGACTTGGCCTGATGTTCAAGGAATTGAGGAAGGATTTGGTAAGTGTAGTATTTGACTGTGATAGTACTGTTGAGGCACCACATCCACACACATTGGTCCTTGAGAATTGAAGAAGATGGTGAAAAGGCGCTTCCTGCTGCGAAATCCTTCCTTCAAAATCTGAGGTCGAGGCTCTTCATCACTCAACCACACCATGTTGGACTGCTTGTCTCTGGCGGTGTAGAAAGAGATCCAACACTCAGCAAAATCTCAGAACTTTTTCGGACCATTTGGATCTCCGGTAGCAACATCTGAAAACCGTTTCGGACCATTTAGTTCGAATTCACCTAGTCAGAGATGACAAATCCGCACATTTCGTCCTTAGTCCAAGTGTGCATGAACGATGTAATGTGCACTCCCAATACTGATACCAAGGTCTAAAGATAAGAATCGAAGAGTAACAATTGGATCTTCGTAAATGATGGCCCTGGCACGGACCGTTGTTGCTTCGGTCACAGATGTCCAGGAGCATCCAGACCGATGATCATCTTCCAGCTGAGTTTTTCCGGCTGCAAAAGCTCGAATACAGCGGGAAAGTTTCCAGTGATAGAATAAACTCCGTTTTCATCTAGTGAAGGTGTAGAACCTGCATCCTTCTTTCGAGAAATCTGTTTCCGGTTAGGGGGCGAAACCAACAATGACACAATTGCACAGCGCAACCAGGAAATATAACCCAGCGAAGCGGCGACAAGTTCAAACACGTCACAACAAGCAACGCTCGATGCTCCGCGCTCCCCTCCCTCCCATCACTCATGGTATCTCTGCCACGAGTCCGATTGTCATTACTTTCTGATCACCACTGGTAAATAAATTTTATAAATGTACTTGTTATACCATTTTGCGGAGTCTTTCACTTCACTCTCTTTTAAAAGACCAACATTTCTGTTGCATTTCAGTATAAATCTATTGTCTCCAATTCTTGTTCGAAATAATACAAGTAAAAATATATGTGGTATTTATTCACTCGATTGCTCAGGTTGCTCTACTTATGTTGGCTTAACCAACATAAGTATGTAAGACGGGGAGATTATAATAATGCGTTCTTCGTCCATATTTCTGAAAATGGCTATTTAATCAATTGAAATTCAGTCAAATTTATTTACTATTCAGATGGAGGTATTAAAAGAAATATTTTTGGAATGTTGTTTCCACAAATATTAAAATTCAACAATTTTAATATTTCTCTCGCATTTTTTAAAATTGATCATATTAAAAAGCTAATTTTAAGAGAAAAAACAATTGCTATTCCATGTTTTGTATTCTTTAGGTCGTTACATTTTGTCTTGTTTTGTTGGCGATTTATATTTTATTGTTATATATATTTTTTTCTTTATGTTCTCTCTCCCTTCAATTTTGTCTTTCTTGCTTCCCCGTTTAACATTACTTTCCTCCTTCCTCTATCCCTCATGTGTTAATCCGCTTTTTTTTTCGCACCTGGCTGATTTATTTGACCATTGCTCCTCTTAATTTCCCCTCGTGATCCTCCCCGCTAATTGCTTTCAATGCGGTTCTCCTCCCATTTTTAATCCTACTTTCCAGCAAACTGATATTTATTCAATTATTTCCAGAATATAATGTAATATTAGATAATGTTTGGATTAAAACGAAACAAAAATTATATACTACAAGATGACAATTAATATTCAATGTGACCACCTTTTGTGTTAATGACAAGACAAAATCTAGGTATGACCTGAGTGCAATTGGCACACACAGTTTCAGCTAATATCTTCCATCTTTTAGCATTTTTCCAGTTTGGGGAAAGTTCTTTTGACCAAAACCCCTTAAAATTTGCCTGGCACCATTCTTGATTTTTCAAGAAATAGCACGATTTTTAAAAGTCGCTAAGATCTTTCGTCTACCATGTTTACAAGGAGTTAAAGGCCAAAGATGGTTAGCCATGGATCGACAATGTACGCAACGGAAGACCTTATGTGTTTCAACCACACTCGGCACCATCACACAAGGCTCAAGCAATGCTGGAATGGATGGCGGAAATTTTTCATGATCACATAACCACTAACATTTGGCCTCCTAGCTCCCCAGATATCAATCCATTGGACTACTATGTAGTAGCGTAGTTGAGAAAGAGGTTAATGAGCACCATCATAACACTAAAGAATCGTTAAAAGCCTCCAAAGTCAGAGTAATGTCCAATATGAACAAGAACCACTTGATCCTAGCATGTAGGCCATTCAGACATCGCATAGCAGCTGTTATCGAAGCTGAAGTAGACTTCATTGAATAAAATGACATGAAAATATGTTTATTCTTATCCTCACAAATTTTTCAGCAAAAAAGATTATTATTTGTTTCTAAGAGTAATTTTTTGTGTAAGTATAAATCTATCCTCAAATACTTTACGCACGCTGTATATGGTTCAAAATCAGACACATTTGTAGTGATCATCTTGTATTTATTTCTGCGCGCAAAGACCAAACACGGAATAGCACCTTTTCGGTCGCGTTTTTTTTAAGTGGTGCAAAGTGCGGCCTTGCAAACCATTCTCCTCTCTTTCCTCCGCCCACGCTCGTGGGGAGAGGGAGTGGGGGTGGGGTGGGGGGGTGAAGTGGTTAATTGCATTCGAAGAATTTTAAATGACTCGATTGCCCGCACTATCCTTGGGTTTAATTTGAGAGCCTAAGTACGGCTGAGTTCATATATTAACTTGAAAGCCTACAGTGAAAGCAGCCTATTTTTACGGCCAAGCGCAGCCTACTTGAAAGCTACCAACATTGTTTTGTGTTATTTAAAATAAGCTACTAAGGGGAAACTAAAAGGAGCATCAGCCAGAAATTGTGAGGAAAGAGTTCATAAAGTGAAAATGGGAACTGAAAATCTGGAGATTCGATTACCCTTGGGGACCATGGGACATTTGAAGGGGTCGCACAGATTGAAAAATGTGAGAGCCGTGGTAAATAAACCGATGAAATAGCAAAGCCCAAACCATTATTCAGGTCAATAGTTTACGTCAATATCTTTCCAACACACGGTACGAGGTCGGCGGGCACGGTAAAGTCATTGCCTACTGCATTCAACGTTTTGTTACTCGTTGGGACACTACAGTTTTCTCCACGTCTAATAAAGAGCATGGGCAGAGGCCCTTGATGCTAAGGCGGGCAAATATGGCAGACATCTTTCAGAAACCTCAGAGCAAAAAGGGGAATCTGGTATTATAGTATAAGGAACTTACAAAGGCCCTTGGGTCCATACTAGGTCAGCCCATAAGAGGGGATGTTACATTGCCATCACTCGCAACAGACAGACCCAACCCACTTCCTCGGCGAGGCCCTATTTTATGTAACGTTATTATTTGTAAAGCCAATTTCCAGCCTATTCTTGAACACGTTTCCTCAAGTACTGGAAAAATCCGGTCTATTCTTAAACACGTTTTCAGAAGTACTGGAAAAATCCGGTCTATTCTTGAACACGTTTTCTCAAGTACTGGAAAAATCCGGTCTATTCTTAAACACGTTTTCAGAAGTATTGGAAATATCCGGCCTATTCTTGAACACGTTTTCAGAAATATTGGAAATATCCGGTCTATTCTGGAACACGTTTCCTCAAGTACTGGAAAAATCTGGTCTATTCTTAAACACATTTTCAGAAGTACTGGAAAAATCCGGTCTATTCTTGAACACGTTTCCAGAAGTACTGGAAAAATCTGGTCTATTCTTAAACACGTTTTCAGAAGTACTGGAAAAATCCGGTCTATTCTTGAACACGTTTCCAGAAGTACTGGAAAAATCTGGTCTATTCTTAAACACGTTTTCAGAAGTACTGGAAAAATCCGGTCTATTCTGGAACACGTTTCCTCAAGTACTGGAAAAATCCGGTCTATTCTTAAACATGTTTCCTGAAGTACAAGATACTACTGTAGCAGGCAAGATATTCCAAGCGGTCATTATCTAAAATTAAAAGAAATTTCTTGCTATTTTCGTATTCACCCTTGGATGAAACAACTTAAACCCATTATTTCTAGTAACACCTTCGTTATTCGAGGTAAAAAAGTGGTCGAGGGTAACATTATCAAAACCTGTTACAAGCTTCAAAACCTGTATCATTTCACCCTGCAACCTACATATGCGTTTTTTTGGAGATGGCAAACCTAAGTCTTTTAATCGATCTTCGTATGATTTATGGTGGAGTTCTGGAATCACCTTAGTGTCTCTCTTCTCTTCTACTTGTATTTCTGTTTAATTTCATTCCTCTCTCTCTCTCTATCCTCAGTCTTCTTTGGTATCCACCTTGAGTACTGCGCCCCATATCGCGTGGGTTCCAGCATTTTCCGTAAATTAGTCTGGATAATGAAGAGGGGAGACTTTTGAGTCGCTTAAGAAAGAAATGCAGGAAAATAGGAAGAATTTGTTGGTACTCACCAGAAAAGTACGAAGGTACCTGAAGTTATTCCAGAGTTCTAGAATCATCTTAGTGGCCCTATGCTGGTAGTTAGGTGGCAAGGAGGCCACTGTTTATTTCCTTAACAAATTATCTTTCTTTTTTTCTTCCAAAGCATCCATCTGGCGATTGCTCCCATGGCTATAGTCGCCTTAATTACCACTTAGCCTATTATTAAGCTATTTTAATTTAGACAGCCGCGGCGAAAAAAATAAAAAAACACCCAAAGCCTGAAGCCTACTTGCCCAATGTGAGAGGCGGGGGATTTTTACAATTTCCAAACTGAATGATATCAGAAACTGAGAAACGATAACTTACTCGCTCATGTAAAATATCCATAAAAGATACTCAAGAAAAACTGTTCTAAAGCTTTGAGATCCACAATTTGTATTTTGAATCCATCTTAAGCACACCCAGGCCAAGTTTAGATAGAAATGGAAGCGAATTTGGTTAACTTGAATTCAATCCTCTTCCATCAATTTCCCCCCATTTTTTTTCCATCAAGTGAGAGCTGACAAATGAATTTCCATAAATGAGGGGAAAAGATCAAAGATACTTTACTGCATTGCCATCAACATATCGAAGAGATTGAGGACTTCACAATATCCAATAACAGATTTGAAATGGAGAGAAGTGACCACCTATCGCCCTGGTGTAATTTGGAGCCCGATGATGAAAATGACAGAAAAGAACCGAACTCAAAAGATTCCATTAGATCTGATATATGTATGTTTATATAGCCTTGATATATATATATATATATATATATATATATATATATATATATATATATATATATATATATATATATATATATATATATATATATATATATGAAATGAATAACTCACAAAGTAGCACATGAGGTTCGCAATGAATGCAATGTCGCGCAGGAAAAATGAAAAGGTGCTTCCAAACATTTTGGTTTTACTCTTCTCTGTTTGTTTCATTGACCTTCCCCGTCTTTTAAAAAACTTTAACATTTCAGTTGCTTTCAAATACGAGTCATCTATAAAAAACATTCAAGTTCACAATAATTGTAATAATATTGGGGAAGTCTATTCGGTCGAATGTTCTGTTTGTCCAAGTAAATATTTTGGACAGACAGGAAAGCAATTATCTGTCCGTATTAATCAGCATAAATACAATGTTAGGAGAGCTGTAAATAATAGTGCGTTTTTTGTGCTTATGTCCGAAAATAACAACTTAATTAATTGGAATTCAGCAAAATTTATTTTTCGATCAATTAAAAGAAACCTTGTTGAATGTTCATGTATAAGCCAATTTAATAACTTGAGCATTTCCCCCTGGCCTCTTTAAAATTGATGTTGTTATGAAAAAAGTCATTCTTAAAGAAATTAGCTTTGACTCATGTTCCTAATTTTATTTGGCAATTTTCATTTTGATGGGAAGCCGATTTGTCAATTTAATTATTGCATTGATTTTGTATTAACATTATTTTATTTCTCTTCCTCTCTCCTTGTCACTCTCCCATACGTTTCAATTTACTTCTCTTGTTTCTCCTAATCTTCCTCTTTAGACTATCGCTTTATCCGTTAATCGTTTTAACCCTTTTGGCTCTGTTCTTGACTCTTTCTTGTCTCTCGGTTCGATCTTGCTACCTGTTAGAGCTAAATCTTAATGTGAATTTACCCTTCCCTCTTCTACTTCCTCATTGGTGATTTCTTGTCTTAGAGACGGTCCTTTATCTTTTACTAGCTTATATATACCCTTATTATAATATTTCTCTTGTAGTTATCCTTAAGAATGAACTGAATACAGTTCGAAAGTACTTGGAAGCAGCTTTTCATTTATCCCGCGGGACATTGCATATATATAAATATATATAATTAGGTAAAAGGCCATGTTGTATGCAGGTTCTATTGAAGTCACAGCTGTGGCAGCGTTAAAATTAAATAACGCTGCCACAGCTGTGAACTTCAATAGCGATAGATATATATATATATATATATATATATATATATATATATATATATATATATATATATATATATATATATATATATATATATATATATATATATATATCAGGGCTGTGGAGCTGGAGCCAATAAAATAACACCGGCTCCAGCTAGAGATCTGGACATAAGCAAAAATTGCAATTTTTTTTAACGCAATTACATATACAATTCTCTCAGCCTATTGAAACTGCTGGTATTATACCAATACATTAAATACTCTGTGATTTAGCCTCCACCAGAACTGTGCAGTAATTTTTATGACAATCACAATTCACAATAATCACGAGGAATTAAAGTACATTTGCAGAAACATAATTGTTAGATGCTGTGCAACAAAAGCAATTCTTATATAAAAACAAAGCATTCTAAATGCTATTGTTAATGTGACGTCACGCTGGAAGTGAACTATAAAATACTGAAATAACTTGCAAAAATCTTTGGGGGGTGACTTTCTGAAATCCTGGAGTTCGGTTAAGAAATAATAATTTATTAGTGACGTCACATTAACAATACCATTTAAAGAGGGGGCGGGGGTAGAATGCGTTTAGCGGAAAACGCATATATGGCAACTTTTGTTTACAAAACAATTTCGTAAAATAACATCAGTTCAAATAATTCTACAATATTTTACTTAATATACAGTATATGGTGAAATACACAATAATTTATTCGTGTAGTTCACGATATACTGCATAGTAAGTTAGGTGTAGGAAATTTGAGCAAAGTTTGGTTTAAAATAGCCAAAAGTTAAATTAGAACTAACTTGAGATTGGTAAAATTAAATTAGGAGCTTCGTTTCTCTTAGTGCAAACTTATTGCAAGAAACTAATTTTTCTAATATTGTCTAAAATATTTATGTACTAGTAGTTTTACTGGTTTGTAACAAAACTGTATTTTTAATTATCCAATAACACATTGAAAATTAATATTTCCTTCATTTCAGAAATATATAGATTTGTAATAAGAATGAAACTACAAAATCCAATCTTATTAATTAAGACTAAGTAATAAGTATTCTATATAACTATATTAGTTATACTTTTGAAGCCCTAAATAACACTTGTGTAACAACGATTTTTGTCTTTGGATAGCAACTGTTATCTTTTATTTGCTTGTGTCTAGAATTCATGAAAAGATTGTTATATATTTCAAATTTTGCTTTTGTGTCCAAGATAATGATATTTATATGAAATTTAACTATTCCCTATGGAAGAAGTGGCGAATTTGAACTTTCATTTGAATAAAGTAGAAACAAAACATGATACAAAAATAGCATTTATTTATTCTAGAATTTCATAAGCATGACAAATAAAATACCAGAAATGAGTAGTTTTCCGTGATTTACGCTTATACTGTAAATTACTTTCACAAATCAGCCCCCAAATATAATCTCCCATCAGATTTTCATTATACCACCCTTAATAGCGGCGTTCAAAGTCCAGTAGATCTTGACGAAAGCGCTCGCCATGCTCCTCGGAGTACGCTCCCATGTTCTTAAATTTATCAAGATGAGCGTCAAGAATATGGACTTTCAGGGACATCCTGCAACACATTTTGCCGTAGTTCCTCACCAAGTTCTCAATAAGCTCTACATAGTTTTCGGCTTCGTGAGTACCTATGAAACCCAGAACCACTGCGACAAAGCTGTCCCACGCTGCTTTTTCCGTCCTAGTGAGCTTCTCGGGGAAACTCCTTGCACTCCATGATCTTTTTTATTTGTGGACCGACGAAGATCCCAGCTTCCACCTTTGCCGCAGATAGCTTAGGAAAGAAATTTTGGAAATACTTGAAAGCTGCAGACTCCTTATCTAAAGCTCAGGCGAATTGTTTCATAAGGCCCAATTTTAAGTGCAGAGGAGGAAACAGTACTTCTTCGGGGGTCCAACAAAGGCTCCCATTTGACGTTGTTTCTCCCCACACTAAACTCGGTCCATTGTGGCCAAGCCCGCTGATTGTAGTGTGCCACAGTGTCCCTCTTGTCCCAAAGGCAAAGGTAACAAGGAAACTTGGTAAAGCTGCCTTGGCGACCCACCAAGAAGATCACCATTTTGAAGTCTCTAATAACCTCCCAACCGTACTCTTAATATTTCAATGCATCGAGCAATATCTTGACACTGCTGCATTCCTTTTTGAGCTGGACCGAGTGAGCAAGGGGAAGAGATGGATTCATGTTCTCGTTATGAAGCAGAACTGCTTTGAGGCTCCTGGACGAGCTGTCAATGAATAGGCGCCACTCGTTGGGGTTAAGGCGATTCAGATTGCCTCTAACAAACCGGTCACATTGTAACAAAAGCAAAGCTCATCTTGTAATGTAAAAAGGCTTGGAAAACACTGGAGACGCTTTCGCTGACCTGATATTTGCACACTGTCATCTAACAAATTCCACTGCTCGAGTCTCGAAGTTAAAAGCTAGGCAGTCGACTTTGTGAGACCAAGATCTCTGACAAGGTCGTTGATATCTTTTTGGTTGGGGTAGTATGGGTTTCTCTACTCAGTTGCACCTCTACAATCTGGATCAATGACTTCATCTGTTCTGAAATGCTTTTCCTTTCTAAAAACTGCTGCTCTCTTTTTGGAAGAGTAGGTACGGGGAGCTCAGAACTTTGTAAACTGTGTGCCACTGCCGCAATAGATGACTGAAAGTCTGGATACATGATAACAGGCGCACAGTTGCCTGTTCGACGTTTGAAAGGGTTCACCATGAAGAAGAAACAATTGCTTGAGGGATCAGTTGGTTCTCTCCAAATTCGTGGGATTGCGAAATTTATAGCTCTCTTTTCGCCTGTAAAAAACAAAAATGAAAACATAAGTATAAATATACAAATACTTTTCACTTAAGTGTTATTAGAAATGTTAATAAAAAATAAAAAATCAATTATCCAAATAAAACACATTATATATATATATATATATATATATATATATATATATATATATATATATATATATATATATATATATATATATATATATATCGAGGAATAGGTCACCTACCCAGACAATACGTCTATATATACATATATGTATCTATTTGTTGGGATGACAAAGATAAAAGCTACGAGAATATGTATATATACAGTTATATACTTATATACACATATATCCTCTAATGTACGTACGCGTCCTTCGCTACGTACAAGTACGTTCACTTGGTAAGAGTAATCCGTTGATTACGAGGTATAAGAGTGCGATTTTACTACAGGGGCCGATAGCAATTAATGAGTTTACCAAGTTGCAGTTCAAGGATATATTTAAATAGTGAAAACCAAAAACATAATTTTAATAAGTCACTAGTTAATATATATATATATATATATATATATATATATATATATATATATATACGGCAAATATTCGTGATGTAAATAAGGACAATAGACAGAATATAGATCAATTGGCAATCGGGGAACGTTAATTACTCGTTAATTAGCTTTTAAATAGGATACTATAAATCAGTTATACAGAGGGAATATTTATAAGTCGGAAGGCGGGTCGATTAACGGGAGATACAAGTAAGGATCCTTTTACCTTAAATGGGTCACCTCGAGAAAGGGGAATCCTTTAACGAATCGGCGCGGGGGAAAATGGTCGTGATTTTCGGCATAATATCCTGATTGTAAAGAGGATGAAGGGAGGAGGGAGGGGGGACCAGAAGACGAGTTTACGATCCTCCTTGAAGACGAACGATGGCACCTTTGCTCCAGAGAAGTGTAACCTCCAAAAATCGAGACTCTGACGCGGCTGGGCATGAAATCTCACACTGGAAACTGGAGATCCTTGAGGGGGAGTTCCAGATGAGACGAGAGGAATCTCGGCCAATCCTTCGGGGATGAAACGATTCGAGGCTTGCTCTGAACAGAGTAAGCCTTCACAAAAAGAGATGGATCTGCCTGGTGAGATCCAACTTCGATGGTATAAGCGAATACCAGGGACTTGGAGAAACAGAATCACGATCTGAACTGAAGGCGACGGATTCTCAAACTCAATCTGCCGATATTAAAAAACCCAGGGTATTTATATGACGGCCATTTTGGGGGGGTTTCTCCTCGTTGTCAGGCTCAGACAACTGGCTGACCGCTTCCGGCGGCTAGATGGATTAGCATCTGTCGCCTGACCCACGTCTTAATCGCCTTTACGATGTGGGTGAGAAACTTCGGCTAGCAGTTTCCCAACTATGGAGATTAGCGCTTCATCAGCGAGGTAAAAGCTTTTAGCACCCAACTTAATTAACTGCACGTGTGCGACGCTGACGAATATTCAAATTCTTTCTTTTATATTTCTCTTTGCATTCAGAGATTCCACGTGGTTATTCTTAGGAAACAGAGGGAAGGAATTCATGAAACAAATGAAGGGGGTATTCTTCTTGGCGTCCCTTTCCCTTACAATATATATATATATATATATATATATATATATATATATATATATATATATATATATATATATATATATATATACCTTCCAGGTGAAATGGGGCGCCCAAGGGTTGTCTTGATCTCCGACTGGCATGCCGAAATATGCCTTGTAGGCCTCACACATTTTAGCAGATCTCTCTACAGAGTACGTTTATAATCTCAACAAATATGTATCAAATTAAGATTATTTCTCTGATACTGACTCATAATTTATCTCTCCTTCTACAGGTTATGGCTATCATGGGTACCCACGATTCTTGATCAGTGATCTGTTCTTACCTTAATATAATTATTAAACTAGTTATTGAAAACCCCCATAATAAAACCCGGGTTTTGGGAAGCTTTTTCAAAATTTTGGATTTTTTGCCAACCAGATTTTGAAGCGCCACATAAATCGTAATCATCCTGAAGTTTCTAAGAATCTAAAAGTGAATGAAAAGAGGCAAATGGTAAAGTTATCAGCCAGTACTTTAGGTGTATCAGCAACTAAAAGTCAACAGTGCTATGAGGAAATCCCCACGTGGAAGCTCTTGAGCAGAACGGAACTTCCATGCGCTGCAGATGGCCCCGTTAGGCCTAAATTGCTAAGCCCCCCCCCCTTCCACAAGCGGTAACCTCGAATCGAGTCCCCTCCGATTCACCTTTATGCGGGCTAGAATAGCTTCTGCAAGAAGATTCGAGGCCCTTCGAGAGTAGAGCTGTTTCCCGCTAACCCCCAACTCCGGGGAGAGCCTCGGACATAAATAGCACTCGACTCCCCTGAAGAGACACAGAGTTGAGAAGTCTCGCCCGGACCCCAGAAGATTCCCCATAGTTCCAAGTCAGGTACTAACAACAAAGCAAAGTGACAGCTGAACTATTTTGTGTATTTGGAATTATCCCCAGCCAGTGAGGCAATTCCACTTAACGATCGCCACCGAGTGATTTTTCCGGCTTCTCTCGCCAACTCCTGTCGAAGCCCACCTTCGTTCGCCCCTTATTTCGGGTGGCCGAAATACTCTCCCCTGGAACGGAATTTACCGTCCCCCCCCTTGTTTTTGGAGAACCGTCATCACTTCAAGTTCCCGCTCAGAAGTTCCGAGCGGCCTCACCCCACGTGCCGAAGACATCCGTAAGCCACCCCCTCCCCCCTTCAGTAACCGAATTGAGTTAATCCCCCCCCCATTTGAATAGTCTCCTCCTGTAATACCTTAAGTTCTAACTTCATAGTCTGATTTATAACTACACCCCCCCCCCCTTCGTTACTGATGTGATTTTGTCAGTTAATTCTCTGAGGGAATTTTACCCATCAATTCTCTCGTTATTTTTGTGTAAATAAAATTATATTTTTGTACTTGCCTCTTTAAATAACCTTGAGCTTTTCCACTGTCCATAATTTACCTGACCTCGTTGCACTCTCTCACGCTACTCAGCGCGTCTAAATTAGTGGTGTTCCGTCCCATCGTCGGTTCGCTTGTAAGTTATCGGTCCCTTCCCCATAGATATAATATGGTATTGATGTAATATAATGTCATACCACGACAAGTGCAAACTAGAGCTTACTAAATATTTTACCAGTCCTAATGTGAATGTGGCCATAACACCAGATCAGTTCAAAAATAACACAATAGAATTAGTGGTAAAGAATTCCCTACCTCTATCTGTCTTTTGTAAGCCAGTGTCGTGGTATTGTAAGGGCCGAGTTTGTGTGTATGTAGGTTGGTCACGTAAATGAATAACTCCTTTATTACGTTTTCTCTAAGAGTGCTATATTATTTTTACGTTATTTAATCTTTGAGGATTTCTAGTGCCATGTGCAGCGTTTCGAGGATTGAATTAAATACTTCTAAAAAAATATATCATTAATTACAAGATAAAAAGTGAAATCTTAAAAAATAAACTATACAGCTATGAATATACGAGTCTATGTTAGAATTACTAATTGAAACCAAATGAATATAAAGTAATGATTGACCACCAAGCTCACTTTAATATTGGACGCTAATTGACACACAAAAATAATTTGAATTTCTTTACCTTTAATAAAAAACCACACGTGAATCCGGCTGAAGAATGACCTTGGCCTTGGTTCTTATGTAGAGGAAAAAATGGTTTTGCGGTCAGGTGCGTGGGCGTGTTCTCAGACGCCCAGCCCTTTGTCTGGCGGGGAGACGGACTTGGAGCAACCGGTGATTTCGATGTCGACAAATGGCGTTAAGCACGTTGTCTTAGTCAGATGATTTAGACAACGGGACCGTGAAGGTATGCTTTCTCTAATCTTCGGGTTAATCTTGGGAAGCTTCGCACTGATGAGCGCTGAGCAAACAGTGAATCCTTTGACGACTGGGAGGGAGGTTTGAGGGAGTTCACTTTGGGTATTCCTCAATGGCGAGGACTATCTCTGATTTTGTTGCAAACCGAGATAAGGGGGTTTCTCTGACGAGAGATGTATGAGTGATCCTCAATACAAAAGCTAATTTTTGGTGTGACCACCAGGAACTAGCTCAGCATGAGCTTCTTCTCTGTTTCTTTCTTTGATTCCCGGGCACTGCCACCGGACTTCGTCGTGTCGATCTCTAACTCGATCTTCCTCTTTCTTCTCCAGTTATCCGCCTATATACTTCACCAATCCACTGGGGGTGGGGAAGGGGGAGATGAGGGCTTATGTATTACCTCTCTCCGCTAACGAGGCTTCTCCAAGCGTTTTTCACTTAGCCCTAAAGGCATCTTCTCTGCTTTTGGTCGCAGCTCCTATAATTTCGTCTATGATGCGAAATTAGATCCCAAATCTTAGGGGAAATAGTGCCTGTTTAACCATTGTTATTGCACCTAGTCTCCTCCCCTTTCGTATTGTTAAGCTCGCTGGCACAGAAATCTGCTGATTCGTACTTCTCGTGGTTTGAGGAGGCTTCTGGCGGCCAGCGGGTCGAGGGGAGGGGGCGGGGGGGGGGGGGGTAAGTAATCGGGTTACACTGCCTAGCGCCAGGATGTTGTGGTGACCGAACAGGGCCTCTGTTTTAAGGGTGGGATATCGATTTCCCTATAGCCAGCTATGTTAGGTTTAATAGGCGATATGGCACAAAAGTTCAAAATTTGTTTCGATAGCACTCAGTATTAGATCTTTGGTATTTGAAAAAGCAAAGGAACAAAAATGTGCTCTTAAAAATCAACTAAAAGGACGGGTTTTTTAATTTTTTTAAAATTGATGGTTGCCCACGTTTAAGAACAAACTAATTTGCAATAAATGTTAGATTTATTGATGAAAGCAATGATATAGTTACACGTACGTCGGTAATAAGAGATACTCAAGCCAAACATACAAGTGAGTACATTTATAAGCTTGTGAATGATGTTTTGCAAGAGCATGAAATAAAAAAAGATAATGCATTGTGCATTGTAACTGATAATATTGATCAAATATAATCAGTACAATTGAAAAGTTAAATAAAAATCAAGAGAGAAGAAGAATGTGAAATAAAAAAATTTCATTCTGACGAAAAGACTCCAGAACTGGAGCCTGATGATACAGTAGAACCTGATCATTTAAATCCATAATATGCGTTGTGTGGAACATACTCTACAGCTTGCCATTCGTGATGGCTTAGCCCGTAAACATACAGCCACTCTTTTAACTAAGATAAAGCAAGTTGTAGTAGCTTCAAGAAAATAAAAAATTAAGAAATAATTAAATGACGTAGTGGGAAGGTATCAATTTTAGATCAGGATACATTTTTTTTATTATTATTAGAGCTCATCTGGCGACTGCCTACATGGGCATTAGTCGCCGTATTAAAACTGGCCTAGTTCTAGGCTACTTTAAAATAAAATTAAACGAAGAAAAAAAAACACCCTAAATGGGGGAAAGGAAAAAAACAACAAAAACAAATGCAAAAACAAAACAAAAAAAACCCTGGTTAAATAATAGGGACAAGGCCGGCCTCCCCCCAAAAGTCAATAAGTCCACCAGTCGATGTGCACGCACTCATCCCGAGAACAAGGGACAGGCGGTAGCGACTCCGCCCATCCCGGTACCGGGACAGGTGTCGTGCGCGAAGATCACCCAGACTGGGACATTCGACAAGAATGGGCCGAACAGTCTGGGGGACGACGCAGTCGTCGCAATAGGGCGCAGGCGAGCGCTCCATCAAATAGCGATGCGTCACACGAGTGTGCCCGATTCGGAGACGACAGAAAGCAACCTGAAGCCGCCGCGGCATTGGGGGAAGATCAGGATACAATGTTGGTTAGCACTTACTGGAATTGAAATCTATTCTTATTGACATGGTGAACTCAGAAATTACAATACCAGTAGCAAGGTGGGATGCAGTGAAAAAAAATTAAAAATGTGCTTCATCAACTATATATTATTACAAAGAAAATTCAGGGTGAAATTCGAATCCGAGTCAGTTTTTTAAGGAATGGAAATCTTTGATTTATTCCCTCTCTCAAACTAAGAGTACTATAGCTGAAGGTATCAAGACTTCTATGGAAACATGAGAAAATCATTTATGCAAAATGATGTTCTGTTGGCTGGTTTGTATCTGGACGCAAAGTATAGATGTTTATTAACTAATAAACAACAAAGTAAAGCCAAAGAGTCTGTATATAACATAGCAGTCAGAATGAGCAATTTTCAAGAATGTCCAGAAGTGGAAACTGCAAATACGCCATCTTCAACTTCTAGGGCTAGTAGTAGTATAGGGGTTGGTGTTTGTTACCAATTTATAGCGGTACCCTACTTATATGAAGGTGAATTAAGTATCTGAATCTAAAGATGATTTCTTCACTGTGTTCTTATTTTAGCTGGGCTTATCGAAGGTTTCAGGGTAATCGAGGTGATTAGAACATTGCAAAAAATATACTTTATTCTAATATTGGCGTATAAACGGGGTAAGCGGCATGTCACCCAGTTATTTTGCGGGCGAATAGCAGTCTATATATATTCAGCGTAAAGTATTAAATTCTGTATTGACAAGACTTGGTGAATATAAAAGGGGAACGTGAAAGAGATACTCTTCTTAACGACACTAATCTAATAATCTTAATAATACAATAATCATTCTAAGATGATTCAATTATATATATGCATATTCTCTAGAGGGAGTGGCCTAGAATCGTCCGTGGGATGAACTTCAGTTGTCGAGTTAATCGTTCTCCACCTCAAAGGCGGAGCTACCGAAAGCTGTGTATGTCGCATTACTTACATATCCCAAGTTTTATCTATATAATAGGATACACTTGTCGCAGCTTTGTGATACAATTCCTTTTGGTCAACGGGTGTATTTACACAGGTGCTTTGTAGACTTTCGTCTTTTGATAAATCTATTCTGAGGCGACTTGTTTGTTTATGCGTTGTCTTATTGACACAGGTGTCTATGATCTTTTGCGCATTCGTACATTCGTGTGTTTCGCACGCACTTCCAACGGTCGCTTGCCTTATATATATATATATATATATATATATATATATATATATATATATATATATATATATATATATATATATATAATTTGTTAAAAAAAATATATATATATATATATATATATTAACAAATATATTTACATTCCTTATTTTTTTGTATTCAAATTCATAGATGCAAATCAATCTCTACATTCTTATTTACTTATTCCAATTTTATACATATTTTATATGTGTGGAGTACGCTGGGATTTAATAAGACCACCGCGCGTCCATTTTGTAGAGGTTTTCGCTGGGCCTATTGAATCCTGCAATTTGGTGCCTGTAGCCTACCTATTACATAATCAGATCACCAGAGTAGCACTTCAGATAATGAGTTTGATTTTGAAAACGAATTGCTAAACAGCAAAAGGTCTGCAAGCAAAACGAACTCGATTGGAAAGTAAACAGGATGTTCCACGTATTTCTCCTCTTAACTCTTCATTTAGTAATTTCAAAGTTAGAAGTATGGGAGTCTTTTAATGAGGTCGAGAAATATAACCGTCACTCAAAGTTATCGGCACATGAAGCGGTACTAAAGTACCTTAAATTTATAAGAGATGCTGCACAAGTGATTATTGTATTACCAACTAGTCAAGTTAGTGTGGAGCGTCTATTTTCAGGATTAAAAATTATAAAATCAGATTTGAGATCTGTAATGAAAGAAGACTTAGTAGAAGCTATTTTATTTTTAAAGGACAAATTGTGAGTAATAATTATCAATTTCAATTTTGTCTGCAACATTAAAGTTGAAATTTTTAAAAGGAATGAATCTTAATTTATCTTCAATTTTGTTCAAAATTGTATGCATATTATTATTTTCTTTTCATTTGAATATTTAATAGGTATGATTTAAAAAAAAAAGTATTTTTAACCTTTACTGCAAATCAAAATTGCCCCTGCATTTATTTATTTATTATTGAGTTTTATCAATTATCACTTCGATTACATTTCGATTTTGGAACTTTAATAGGGTCGGAGCCGGAGCCGGAGCCAAGCATTTTAAAAAAGTAGAGCCTGTAAGAAAAATGGACCATGCATTCGTCGGGCTATCCCACACGCACACGTGTGCTGACCTTGGTGCTTGTTGCCCCCCAAATCCCTAGGAAGCGGGGGAATGAAACTTCCCTTCCTCCCAACCTAGGTCCTTTCCCGCTTTCGAGATTGTCCTAAACACAATTGTGTTTGATCTCGCTACGCAAACACCTCCCTCTTCAAGATTCCCGACTCGTTCCGTTTCCTCCCCTTCAAAGTACGGTCTCAATTCCGAAACTACTCAAGGTAAGTACACAATTTCTCATTCCCAGGAGAACGGACCCAGTGCTTCAAATTTTCCCTCTTTTCATCTCTTCCCCGTTTCATTAAACTTTCTAAACTGTGAAATTACGAGGGTTCTCCGAGCTTACATCGCTTAGAGAGTCTCTCCTGAAAAGACCACCTGTATCTTTTCAAAAACCTTACTCTTATTTATCGGTTTCTATTTTCCCTGGCCTTCAGCCACTTCCCTTTTTGTTAACAACCCTAATACGTTGGTTTCGCGCTTTTCAAGCTAGGCGTTGGGACTAGCCGTGTGGACCGGGGCATCATCCTACTGAAACACGTAGTCCGCCTTCTTCGTGATCTTTCTTACCAAAGGCCTGACTTTCGTTACCACATGTCCCAGTAATCGGCCGCAAACGAAGCCCCCAGCATCATCACGCACGAAGGCCAAGTGCTTGGTCATGGACACGTATCCGACCTCAGAGACGTCCTGGCCGAAGCTTACCACTTGGTCGTTCTGGTTGTTGATGAACGGATCGACCGTAAAGTTTTTTTCATCAGAAAAAAACAAACGAAAATTCTATTGCCATGACTCTTCAAGTCGTTAAAAAGGCGACCACAGCGCCCCCTTGATATATATGTAAGTTTATTGATATATGCATGCGCATTTTGCCTTGATATACATATATGTAAGTTTATTCAATTTCAGATTTTTTTTTTGTTGAGCATGTCAGTGTTCAGCTTGTCTTGGTGGACGATAACAAATGATTCGACTCTATTCGTGTTGAATGCTTATGACCCCCCCCCGCTCTATAATGGGGCTCTCGGAACACGGGGTGTTGGGGGGAGGGAAGCCACAATCTTTCAGAAGTCAGCTAAAGCATGGTAGTCAATGCTACACCGGACGTCTCCTTGGGACGGTAAAGACGAAAACCAATGATTTCGACCACAAAGTGAAGTTAGGGGAAGTGTGCGCAAGTACCTCATAACCCAAGTACCCCCAAAATGTGACTACTTATGACCCTAGACTTTGGGAGAGCACGCAACTCTCATAGAATTGTACTCGCTCTCAACGAAGGTAGGTCTCCTCGCAGGTAATGAAGAAATACTCTATATTTTCTTTATCTTAGGCCGAGCGGAAAGTGACGATGGAAAACATGAAATTGTGTGAAAGATATATACATAGCCGCATATCCTCCTGCAAGGATTGGGGCAAGTAGAGCAGTTAAATGTAGTCAGTGGAACCTGGAAGGTTCGCAACTGATGACGTTGGGGCCTGGGAGGTACGAACTGTGGGATAAAAAAGTCCACTTGTCAATCCAAAATGTCGGGGCGGGAGAGGTCCGTTAAAAAAAAACCCGGTGCCATTCCGGAAATGGGTCTGTGCAAAAGACAACAGAGCTCAAAAGTACGAATCTGCAACTTCTGTTGATAAGGAACTGAAAAGTAAACTTAATAACACCGAAAACAAAAGAATAAACGCTCCCAAATACATATTTTTACTAAATACAATGAAGAATTCAACTGCAATTAGTTTAGGTTCTGAGAGCAACTCTTAATATTGAGAAGACCGAGCGTCCATTTCGCTTCACAAGTTGCCATGGAAATAACTGCTGCATGCGCAATGGGGCGGGGTGGGTGGGTATGATGTAATAAATCATTGAAATGACGTAATTTGATTCGAGGTCGGGCTAGGATTGGAGGCTAACAAGCTAAGGGGTAACGCAAATTTTTCTGAAATCCCAGAAGCGAAAGGACTCTTTCTCCGTGAAACGTTTATAATACTTGTTTTGTTATATCTCGTTTATCTGCTCTTGTCCAACTAATAGGGGGAAGGGGGCCATCCACCGTAAGGGAACCGCCTTCGTTACAAAACAAGACCAGATTCCACAGAGTTGTGTTCTCCCAGTATCTTAGTGTCCCATGGTCTTCCTTTCTGGATATCTGTTCGTATCCCTTTCACATATTTTATTTTTCCTAATTTCAGTAAATTTTATTGCATATTCGAAAAGTTTTAGCCCAAATGTCCTCGCTTGGTTTTAGTCTTTTATTTTATATATACAAATAAAATTTGTTGTGTACCGCGACTGTCCCAAAATTGAGTGCGTATTTTGATGAAATTGAAAACTTTTATGAAAAATTCTTGTTGAATTGTTTATAATGTTCAAATTGGGCTCTGCACAAAATTGTAGTGTTCCATGTACAGGGTGTCCCAAAATGTTAATTTGTTTTTCAATCCTTTTCATAATCCCTTTTTAATGGATATTAAAAAAAAATTGGGAGGGGGGTGATTTTTCCGGCTAAATTAGAAGGATTTTTCATAAGTGTTGAAGGCAAGTCTCTGACTGGCCTTTCTCACCGAAGTTCTTGGTTCATTTTCAAACAATTGTCGGGTTTGTTCAGTTTTCATCATGTAGGGATCCGGTTCTTTTAAATTTGTTCACAACTGAAGGTCCAGGTTGTCTAAACTTTCTTTGGAACTTTTCTCGTACTTCATTAAATTTCGCTCCTCTGATACGAGCTATCACACAAAAATCCGCTCTTCTGTATTCATTATTAGTGTTCGCTTTTTAAGTGTTTGTAGATTTTCATAGTTTCTCCGCTTTTTCACTCCCCATCTGTTTCGCATTCTATTCCATATAAGTCGAAATGAGAAAAATAACCTCTATTGCAGCTGAACTAGAAGAAAACATGAATGTTTGGACCCTAAAAATGAAAAAAATTCATCTGGCAAATTTCTTCCCATCTGTTTTTTTTTCTTCTGCTTCATGTTCATTATATGCCACCACTTGTTGAAGAAAGGATGGATTTAATTCATTCAGATCATATGTTGTGTGGGAAAATTTGACTCTCCTTGAGCTGAAATTTCATACATTCCCATAATCAGGATAGATTTCATTGAGCCAGTTCTCTCTCAGCTTGTTCTTCAGCTTCCATCTCAAGATTTTCTCCTGGATTTTTAAATGTAGCAAATTAAAACTGTGGCATTCAGGAATTTGGCGAAATTCTACTTTCAGTTTCAGAATGTAAAAATTGCTTTTAGCATGTAATTCTTCTGCAATACTAAATTAGCAGAATTACAACTTCTTACCTAAGTAACGAGGATCAGTCATCTAAGCAAATTAATGAACAGGCTTCATGACTTTCTTGAACCTACCCTTGATACTTTGATGATCCTGCTGCAAATCAGGATTATTAATTAAAGATATCCAGATGTGGACAGCATCTGCAAGCCTTGTTCCATCAGCTTGGAGCTGGATTAAAAACAAAGGTAACGCCAATTATGTACTGTGCGTACTGGTAATGTATTGATTTTAATGATATCATCATCACTAACTCTATAATTTAAGAAGGATATTTTTTGAGTATTTGAATAATAATTTCATCTTAGTTTGGTTATGACTTATGTTTTTTTATCAAAGTTATTTCTAATAATTCTTTTATAATAACAAAAAACAAAATGGTGAAGTTCAGAAATAAATATAAGTATCGAAATTTTGTGAAATTTTTAAAACCCAAAGAATTACAAATGGCGAAGTTCAGAAAATTTATTTCTATATATCTTCTATAATATATTTTAGCAACGTGATATTTTGAAAGGGGAGAAATTTAGTATAGAATTCTTTCTAAAATTATTATAATTGGCGAAGTTCAGAAAATTGATAAAAATTTAACCATGGCTGCTTTTTTTTAGATTTTAAATTTTAATCTTAGGAGCGAAGTGCACCCCCTACTTGTTGCCCACTTATTACAAAAAACAACAATAAAATCCAATAAACCCCCCCAAAACCCAGTGGGTTGTTTTTGTTCCAACCCTGTTTGAAATAGTTTGGGACACTGGCCGACAGGAAACCATGTTCCAGTTGATCAAAGATTATGTATGAAAACATGGACTCATGTGCGGTACTTAAACTAATATCTCACAGACATAAACTCAATAAGAAAAAAGAAGTGTAATGGGAGATCAATAAAACCTTAAAAATCAGGTAAATATTTACAAATCTCAATTTACTTTATTGTCGTGTTATAGGAAGCACCCCACACCTTGACATTATATATTTATGTCGTAGTATAGGAAGGACCGAGTGATGGCAGCATGTTCGTACGTATGAGTTGTTTACGTACTACACCAAAAAAAAACACAACTCCGTGATTAATGTTATATCTCTCTAAGAGTGCTATATATGATTGATTATTATCATCTTGATTATTGACTTATTTAAACTTTGAGGGTTCCTTGTGCCGTACTTAGCGATTCGAGGATAGAATAAAAAAATTTGTTAAAACAAACTAAAACTTTATTTAAAACAAAAAAATGAATTAAACATGAACCAAAGAAATAATGCACACTAAATACACCGAAATGACTACAATAAATTTTAAGTAAGGCTTTCTAAATTGACCTCTCGAAATTATAGTGACGGTTGACCCACCGCTCAATTCAATATAAAAAAAAATTGCTAAAGGCCTTTACTGAATGGCTACCGGAGTTTAAATACCTTTGGGGGATCTCTCTTGAAATGGGTATGAGTCTGACCTTGAACTCAATGAGCTACGTTACCTCAGGAATCTTGTCTGGATGACACGTGCCGCTCGTCCATATGGTTGGTAGCGGAAGAAATAGCTTGAAAGCCACAGAGGAATTTGGCGAGTGTGACAGATGGGGGAGCCACTCGCCTTCGGCAGGAAATGAAATCACCACCGGATTGTGAATGTTCCTTTCTCCTCTTCGGATTACTTTTGGGAATAATTCACACTGGCTAGCGATCAGCCCGGCGGGAATCCTTTGACTCAGGGGAGTGCTGAGGGGAGTGCTGGGAGGAGTTCACTCGGGGGTCTTCCTCAAGGGCGAGAACTATCTTTGTGCTTTGGGCTGCACCAGGATAGGAGGGGGGGGGGTTCTCTGACGAGAGTAAGTTGAACTTGATTCTTAAATCAAGTTAACTTAAAGTGTGGTGTGACCACCGGGAACTAGCTCAAACATGAGATTCTTCTTCTTAGTTCTGGTATTCCTCAAGGGCGAGGACTATCTCGGTGCTTTGTGCTATACCAGGATAGGGGGGAGGGGGTTCTCTGACGAGAATAAGTTGAACTCGGACAAGTTAACTTAAAGTTCGGTTTGAGAACCAGGAACTAGCTCGAGGATGAGCTGCTTCTTACTCCCTTCTCTTGGTAGCCTGGCCTCTTGCCGGAGACTTCGTAGCTTTGCTGACTCACGTATTCTACCTCGTTTCTCCCAAGTTTTTGGTATATATACATCGTCATCCCACTGGGGTAGAGGTAGGAAGGGGGAACGGGCCGCATGAAGGTTCCTCCTCCAACGGTTTCCCTCAGGACATCTTACCTCTGGTCCTGATAGACCTTCGGGCTTGAGGGAAACGCGTCTCCAATTTCGCACTTGAGGTGAAATTGAATACCGACTCTTAGGGGAGATATTTCAGTTTTAAGCGTTCTGCTTTTCATCGGGCCGAGGGGCGAAGTCGTGTGGTTACGAGTTTAAACCGTGGCGTCTATACGGCCAGCTTGTTTGTATTCAACGTCCCGTGTCTCATCTGAGAGAGGAGGGAGAGGGTCGATTCCCCTACATTTATGTACACCTTATAAATAGCACGTAACATTAGATTTATTTATATTTATCTTGTGGGGCTCATGTTGTAAAATAGGTTGGCTTGTGGCACCCAAATTGCAGGATTTAATAAGCACAGCGAGGAACTACACAAATGGATGCTCGGTGGATCTATAAAATCCTACAAATGGCTATTTGTGTAAATTAAGGAAATAATACGCCACGCATATTAATTTTATAAAGAACCAAAGAGAATTAGAAAAGAAACAAAATATATATATTGTACATCTATTAAATAAATATAAGGTAAGCAGTTCGTCGGAAGTCACACGGGAACACATGTACATACGCACAGCTATCAAAGGTCATAACCTGAATAAATACGAGTCTTGCGCTCACACAAAAATACGCGGGCTAGGAATAAAATTATCAGCAAAAGGTCAGGCAAGCTGAACAAATACAGGCTTTGACCAGAAAAATTTTCACAAATAACTGTAAGACAAGCGATTCCCTATAATTAAGATAATCTGAGACTTAAGAAATATGTAGGGACAATAACATTGTTGTAGGAACTCGCCCAAGAGGTGGAAGAACGAACAAACTAAATCACTGGGTCCTCCCCACGAACAAGTCAAGGTCACGCCCCTTGAAGATGGCACAAACAATATATATATATATATATATATATATATATATATATATATATATATATATATATATAGAGAGAGAGAGAGAGAGAGAGAGAGAGAGAGAAACAGACAGACAGACAGATAGAGTCAATATTCGGCAGTTAATTCATTCGATCATTAAGTCAAAGCGTCACGAAACCCCGTTAACTCGCGTAAATCTTGCCGCCTCTAGACTCGAAACGTGGCGTAAAACAGAAGCCTACACACTGACCGCACGGAACTCGAGACGTTTCCGCTTGCCCCTTTTAGTAGGCCAATTTAAGAATAAAGTTAGCTATTGCCACGTCCTTTCGAAGTCCTTAACTTGCCCCGATCACGAAGACACCTCCAGTAAACCCAGCCTATCTAATCTCAAGCCTTGGTCAAGCGAATTCCCCTCTGCGCCGAAGCCTGCCACAAGAACGTACGGCGCTCAAACCAAAATTATCATTTCAACCCCCCATAATCTAAGCACCTATGTATATTAATATTTACAACAGCAAACGCAAAATGTTTAGATTAGGTCTTGTAAGCTAAGTAGAGCCACCAAACGGAATAAATAGAATTAAATAAATAAGACAAACGACCGAGTGTAGGGAAATAGAATCGCTAATGTTAGAACAAAGATTCGGAGGCCTCCCGAATGGTTTCTTTCTCATCCTGGCGTAAGAGAAAAATGTGACGGTCGGTTCGTCCTGAGAAAACCCAGGATAATTAAATTATCGCATAAATATGTGACAACTCATGACTACACTTGTGTTTGTGATCTCAGGATGAATTTTTTCGTTGAGGTTTTAAAAGCACCCTCTCGCTCCTAGTAAAATGGATTGAGAAGGGACAGTATTGTATTCCTCTTCGTATTTAATCTTTTTTTTTATCCTCTCTGCCCACTTTATTTCTGTGGGTGTCGATTTCCGAGTGAATGGACTAGATTTTTTTCTCACCATTTGCAACCACCACGGCGTGAAAATTTCTGCTTGACGCGTTTTACGTCCTTGACAAGAAATGAAAGTAAGATCTCAATCCTGTAATTCTATGTACAGTACATACTCGTATTTTTATCCCGTCATTCT
Organism: Ceratothoa steindachneri; assembly: GCA_963969495.1. Classification (NCBI taxonomy): domain Eukaryota; kingdom Metazoa; phylum Arthropoda; class Malacostraca; order Isopoda; family Cymothoidae; genus Ceratothoa; species Ceratothoa steindachneri. The sequence continues at coordinate 35,630,651 of OZ018321.1, read as the reverse complement.
TTATCAGTCAGTGACTAATAGGATCCAGTTTCTAATTATCGATCCATTTGTAAAGATTGTGTGACCTGTGAAGTTGAATCTTTTGCAAGAGAAGACTGAAGGAGAAAGAAAAAAATATACATTATCCCCGTGACGTCATCGTAAATCAACCGTGCTTTAGGAATTCGGTTGCTTAAAAGTGGACCAGGTCCGTCTTTGTAATAGCCTTCGTGATCAGTGCACATCGATTCTCTATTAGGTGTTGCTGTGCAATAGAATGAAACGAATTAAAGAGTAAAAAAAATGAATTGTGAAAGAATAGAAAGATACATAGGTATCGTCGTATTGCCTCGACTGAGTCGAGTCTTAGGAGGTTTGAGGCTCTAGTTAAAATTGCACAGCTATTTTACTTTTTCTGTGGTTGATTTTTCATACACGTTTCCACACGCCATTTCTCTCCCCCCAAACAAGAGCAAAGTGAATTTCATCCAATAATTCTACCATGGCTAATTATAATAGGTCAAACTCGGCTGATTTCATTTTATAAATACTTCCTTCTACAAAGAATTCAAGAATCTTTCAACCCTGAGTCATCGGGGGGAGGGGGGTCTGCTCTTTTCCCACAACTAAAACCTAGAGGAAGCGCACGAACTCCCGACAACGGAGCCCAAAGAAAAACTGATGTCTAATTTCGGATCATTTTTTGCACTTTTAAATATCCCATTATTTCATTCTCCCTACCTCTTTATCTTATCCCTAGTAAGGAAGTGAATGCCATAGGATGGGTTATGCCCCTGATAAAACTGTAACCTAGAGTAACAGCGCGCCCTACCGGCCCCACTGCCTGGAGTTGTGCACCCTCTCGGCCCCAATGCCTGAAAGACTCGCAGTCATTCTTCCACGGTTTTCACTTCGTTTACCTTCAATACTTTCATTACAAATCTCTCCTCGTGCCTCTGCGTGAAACGACTTCGTTGCTATTGGTGTTAAATTCGAATAAAAAAAAAGCCTCCTTCTCCAGACAGAGTTAATTGCACTCCCTTCCATGTCCTAACTTCTCCAAGGGACAATGTTAAAGGACAAATCTTTGATGATTCTATATCAATTTAATACAAGGACGAATTAATATAGACAAAATAAACTCTAATGAGGCAGCATCAAATAGACGACATTCGAAGCCCCCCCCCCCCCCCCATGACGTGTCGTAGAAAGAGGAGGGTTTTAAATGCTCTCGATAAGACTTCATGAAGGTAAAGGAGGCAAGGGAAACCGTACACAGGCAGATGCTTTCACCCGACTTTTTTCATGCATTCAGAGTCGTTTTTCAACATTTAGTAAAAGATTAATTAAATACAAAGTGCGCATGCGCTGAGCGATTATAAATCCCCCTCAACTCCACCCTTCCTTCCCCGCTGATAATGTCTGAGATAAAATATTTACATTCAAATTGTCACAGGACGGTGTAAGAGTGCAATTTTCTGAGCCGAGGTGAACCAGAGTAAAACACACCTTGTACAGAACAAATTAAAGTGCTACTTTTGGGGTGGTTCAATTCCACTCAGAATTATGAAGCTGAGTTGGTTTTCAATCGACGAGAATTATTAACGTAACGGAACCCATAAAGAAAAGTAATTGAATATTCCGAGTACTTTCAATCTCTATTGTAAGTTCACTATGAAGGAATAATGGTAAAACAATACTATACCGAAATACAGCAATGGCCAAAAAAATGGGGCAAAAGTGTTTATTAGTATTATGTCAAGTATGAAATAAATGAGTTTCAATCATATTCATCACTTTTTCATACCTGCCCCATGATTTTGGCCAATGCTGTATTATAGAAGAGGGAACGCCTTATAAGAATTGAATCAACGGGAGAAAAAATATAAAATACTGAAAAAAAAACAGCATTAAGGGTATTTCGTCTGTTTAAAGGCGTCAAATGCGAACAATCACCTACGACATCTTAGTTGGTTACGTTCAGGACTCCGTTTGAGAAATTTGTCTGAAAGCAACAAACAAAGATTGGGGAGAAGGTGGACTCGAGTGTGATCGACATAGATAAATAATAGGCCACGCGCATAATGAAATGATAGGCCGAGGCATAAGAAATAAAGTGATAAGCCGAACCATAAGAAATGAAATAAATGATAGGCCGAAGCGTAAGAAATGAAATGATAGGCTGAGGTGTAAGAAAAGAAATGATAGGTTGACGCATAAGAAATGAAATGATAGACCGACAAATAATAAATTAAATAATAGGCCGACGAATAAGTAATGAAATGATAGACTAGACTGACCCATAATAAAATAATAGGCCGACGAATAAGAAAGGAAATGATAGACTAGACTGACCCATAATAAAATAATAGGCCGACGAATAAGAAAGGAAATGAAGGGCCGACGCGTAAGAAAGGAAATGATGAGCAGACGCGTAAGAAAGGAAATGATAGGCCGAGGCATAATCAAATAATAGGCCGACGCAAGGGAAATGAAATGATAGGCCGACGCATAATAAATGAAATGATAGGCCGACGCATAGGAAATGAAATGATAGACCGACGCATAATAAATGAAATAATAGGCCGACGCAAGGGAAATGAAATGATAGGCCGACGCATAATAAATGAAATGATAGGCCGACGCATAGGAAATGAAATGATAGACCGACGCATAATAAATGAAATGATAGGCCGACGCATAGGAAATGAAATGATAGGCCGACGCATAATAAATGAAATGATAGGCCGACGCATAGGAAATGAAATGATAGGCCGACGCATAATAAATGAAATGATAGGCCGACGCATAAGAATGCCAAGGGGGGAAATGGGTGGATATGAAGAGTGGGGGATGAGAGGAAAGAGCATAACGAGCCAGGATTTCATGAAGACGAAAAAAAGGTTCCTTATTTGATGATCTTCAAAAGATCATCAAATAAGGAAGTGAGATGGTTCGGTCATGAGTTGTTTTCAGTCTTAAGGGCATATAAACCCTAAATGAGCCAACCGCTCCTTATCAATCGTGAACAAGGTTATTCGACGAGATAACGAAATTTACACAAAGATCAGTATGAGAATATCTGGTAAATCCGCGGCCAGCAGGGACTTGTCTTTGTTAGGGCGACCGATGCCACCAACTACCCAGCAGAAAACCTCTAATTGCGTAATGGATGTGCCACTTGTTCCTTGTCAACTTGTCAAAGGAGTGTGGATATGAAACTATGTTCGTCAAGTTCTGGGTTGAGGGAGGAAATGGCAGAGAGTTTGTGATTGGTTGTGTGTGTGGTGACATCAGTGGCCGTCTGGAGGGGCAGGTGGTTCCAGCGAGCATCGAATTATTTTGTCCATTCTCGAAGGGGACTGAACCAGGTTCTGAGGCGTGGAGATCTAACGTCTTGCCCATACGACGAGAGAGAGATGCAAGAGGAAATAAAATAATGTTTCTTGTCCAAGAATGAAAACTAGGTTGAAATGAATGGCAAATGATGACTGTTAAGAGGATTTCTTGCAAACTTAAATAAACCGAATCAAGAACTTGAGTAGCCCAGTAAGTGCTTTCAGGGATCGGTTTAATTCTATGGGTAAATTTCGCTCGAAATTTTGTTTCCCTAAATTGAAGAAAAGTAGCTCAAATGAGTCCATTAACGAAGTTGATGACAAACAAAACATTGAAATTCGATCGGACGAATTTAACTTCAATTCGAAAAACTCTTTTCTAGGTTATAATGAAAGCGTTTAATTAAGACAAAAAAAAACCAGTAATATTAGTGCATCCCCCCCCCCCTCCCCAATGCCTTTTATTGTAATACGATGAGCAAAAACGATATTAAGACCTCACGATAATAATCGTAGTCTCAGTTCGGGAATTTGACTGGCGAGCAAAAATATCCTTTGGTGAGACAAAATTGTAGAAAGATTAATTGCATTTTCTGGTGAAATTCTCGGATTTCTAAGATGAAATATTAAGGTCAAAAACAAAGTATCGTTCTCGCTTCACTGATGCAAATTCGGAAAGCAACTCGAGAGTTTACACGACGCCCCTGTGAGACACCAATAATTTGGTCAAAAAAGGTCCTATTGAAACACTAATAATTTGGCTAAAAACTTTCTATGAACCCTAATAATTTGGTTAAAACCGTCCTATGAAACACTAATAATTTGGTTAAAAACATGCAGTGCCAGTTTTCTTATTAATGTGAATTTTTTAAAACAAAATGGTAAACTTCCAGAAAAAATAAATATGATTATCGAATGTTCTGGAATTAAAAAAAAAAAAAAATACAAATGGTGAAATACTGCCGGATTAACCACTAGGCAAACAAGGCAATTACTTGCCTTAGGGTCAGCCAAAAATCCAGTCAGAAATATATATCATTTTACTTTATACAAAAAAATAAATTCGAATGATAAAGAACGTCCTAATAATTTAAAACATTTAATTACATACAAAGATCCATGCAAGGTCTATCTAGGTGTCAAAATACACTATGTACAATATATATTAAATCTTTTTACAAAAGGTATTCAAAACCTATCTACAACATCAATTTATTTAGACTAGCGTTTAGTATCAAGAATTAATTTTAGTAATAAATAATGGGCCTAATTATTCTTATTATTTAACTAATCCTCTCTAGATCATGTTGAAGCTTAGTGTTATTGGTTTGTAGATTGCTAATGCTACTTTACGTGTTGTAGGAATATTGCATTTTCTATGCATTTCCCTCATGTGCGTCTACTCAAAATTTGATTTTAAGTTATCCTTTCTTTTCATTTCAGGAATTAATCCTCCATAACCCTATATTTTAAGAACGAGATTTTTGGAAGGTTTGAATAAGATTTTTTCTTTTAGTTCGGTTGTCACCTAAGTAGATTTAATTTTTTTTTATCAAAGTTATTTCTAATAATTCCTTTATAATATAAAAATAATAAAATGGTAAAGTTCAGAAATAAATATAAGTATCGAATTTTTGTGACTTTTTTAAAACTAAAAGAATTACAAATGGTGAAGTTCAGAAAATTTATTAAAAATTTTTGCAGGGAAATTATTATATCAAATTTAGATGGAGAAAAGAAAAAAGAATCATGATAGGCAGTAGGACACAGACCGAAGAAGAAGAAGATGAAGATAAGGATGAAGATGAAGCTGATGAATAAGATGAAGATGAAGAAGAAGAACAAAAGGGTGTTAAAATAAAGAGTCTATAAAGGGGATTAAAAAAGGCGGTTAAGATTAGTAAATAAGGCCGTAGGCCACACCCCGCAGGGGTGCCTGTGTAACAAGCTCTTCCTGATAAGGAAGAGAACAGCGGCTTGTGTATATATATATATATATATATATATATATATATATATATATATATATATATATATATATATATATATATATATATATAGAGAGAGAGAGAGAGAGAGAGAGAGAGAGAGAGAGAGAGAGAGAGAGTCACAAGGAGTCACAAGGAAAGGAAGTACCCTAGAAGACCTTACGGTCCATACGAGAGGGTACTTGTTACGAGTCAGGGACTCGTGAGCCTGTCAGCGAACCAGGACTTTGTCCAGGCGCCTTTTGAACTGCTCCACAGAGTCGCTGTTCACGACTTCTGGCGGAAGCGCGTTCCACTCGTTGCAGATACTGTAACTGAAGAAGTTCCCGCATCTGTCCCGGTGATAACGCGGCAGCTCAATTTTGTAGCCGTGGTTTCTCGTTACGCCCTCGCTTAGTTGGAACAAGTCCCCGTTGCCTACGTGGTCAATACCTCGGAGGATTTTGAAGACCTCGATTAATTGACCGCGCCGTCTTCGGGTTTCCAGTGAGAAGAGGTTTAGTTCTTCTAGGCGGGCTTCGTAACTTTTGTGCCTGATCGAGGGGATCAGTTTGGTCGCCCTGGCTTGTACTCGCTCCAGTCGGGCGATGTCCTTGCGAAGGGATGGACTCCAAACCTGGACTGCGTACTCCAGGTGAGGTCGGACCAGGGAATTAAAGAGAGTGAGAACGATTTCCCTGTTCCGATACCCAAACTGTCGCTTGATATACCCCAAGATTCTCTGGGCTTTCTTCTCCGCCTCGATGCACTGCTTGGAAAACTTGAGGTCGCTGGTGATCATGACTCCCAAGTCTTTTTCCATGTCTGTGCTCTCGAGCGCCGAGTTTTTGAGGCTGTAGACGGCTTGGGGATTTCTGTGGCCGATGTGCATCACCTTGCACTTTTCGACATTGAACGGCATTTGCCATTTATCTGACCACTCCCCGAGTTTCCTCAAGTCGGCTTGGAGTCTCTCGACGTTTTCCGCGTCTGCCACGTCCATACCTAGTTTGGTATCGTCGGCAAATTTGGAAATCCTCGCAGTTATGCCATAATCTATGTCGTTTACATAGATGATGAAGAGTAGGGGGCCCAGCACGGAGCCTTGGGGAACGCCGCTTGTTACCGGTAGCCAACCGGACGTTTGCCCGTTCACCACTACTCGCTGCCTTCGACTATGCAGAGAGAGAGAGAGAGAGAGAGAGAGTAACAAGGAGTAACAAGGAAGGTAAGTACCCTAGGAGACCTTACGGTCCATTCAAAGAGGGTACCTTTGGACTAGCAATTGAGCGGGCACATGGCTGCTCAATTGTTTTGCGTCCCTAAACGGCCACTTTTCAAGACTTTGTCTAGTCTTGACTTGAACTGGTCAACAGATTCACTGTTGACAACTTCCACTGGAAGTGCGTTCCACTTACCGCAGATACTGTAGGTGAAAAAGTTTCCACACAGATTGCGGTTGTAACGCTTCAGTTCAAGTTTGAAGCCGTGATTGCGCGTTCTGTTCTCACTCAGTGTGAAAATATCCCGGTAGTCAACATTGTCGAACCCTCGAAGTATTTTGAAGACTTCGATGAGCTGACCACGCAGTCTACGGGTTTCCAGCGAGAACATATCTAACTCCCTTAGTCTATCCTCATAACTTTTATGTCGGATAGAGGGAATCAGCTTGGTTGCCCTGGCTTGTACGCGTTCCAATCTCGCGATGTCCTTTCGCAATGAAGGACTCCAAAATTGTACGGCATACTCCAGGTGCGGTCGGACAAGTGAGTTGTACAGGCACAGTACAATCTCCTGGTTCCGATAACCAAACTGGCGCTTAATATAGCCTAGCATCCTTTGGGCCTTTTTCTCCGCCTCAATGCACTGTTTCGAGAACTTGAGGTCACTAGTGATTGTTACACCCAAGTCCTTCTCAGTGTCACTCGATTCAAGAGCAGTGCCCTTAAGGATATACTGAGATTGGGGGTTTCTGTGGCCGATATGCATCACTTTGCATTTGCCCACGTTAAAAGGCATTTGCCACGTGTCCGACCACTCCCCAATCTTCCCAAGATCTTCCTGCAGGCGGGCAGTATTTCCATCCTTTGCAACGTTCATACCAAGCTTGGTATCGTCGGCAAATTTGGAAATCTTCGCAACCATGTCACCGTCCATGTCGTTGACGTAGATGATGAATAGTAGTGGTCCCAGGACAGAACCTTGAGGCACCCCGCTAGTAACGGGCACCCACTCAGAAGACTGTCCATTCACCACCACCCGTTGCCGTCTGCCACTTAGCCAGTTCTCGATCCAGCCGGCTACCTTTCCGTCTATGCCAAGCGCTCGCACTTTCCGGAGAAGGCGGCGGTGTGGTACCTTATCAAAGGCTTCTGAAAGTCTAGGTAGACCACATCCACCGCCTTGTCCCGATCGTGCTCGCTGAAAACGAAGTGGAAGAATTCTACAAGGTTCGTCAGGCATGACCGTTGCCTTCGGAAGCCGTGCTGGGAACTCCTCAGTAGCAGGTTTGACTCTAAATACGACGTCACTTTGTCCACCATGATGCTTTCCATGAGTTTACCGACTATCGAAGTCAGACTGATAGGTCGGTAGTTCGACGGTTGGTTACGGTCTCCTTTCTTGAAGATCGGAGTCACCTCCGCCTCACGCCAGTCTCTAGGAACGCATCCGGTCCGGATTGACATGTTAAAGATAGCGCACAGATGTCGTGATACTTCATCGCACACTTCCTTCAACACCTTGGGTAGAAACCCGTCCGGTCCAGGGGACTTATTCGTCTTTAGGTCAGCGATCTTTTTCTTTATTTCTCCTTCGGTGAAGTCCATTGCCTCCAGCTTTTCCCCCGAGTAGGAATCCGTCGGCTGGGGAATGGGACCACACTCTTCAGTAAACACCGAAGAGAAGTAGTCGTTGAGGAGGTTAGCATTTTCTGCATCTGAATGCTTTAATGTCCCCTCCTCATTCCTCAAAGGGCCAATCGTTCGACGGATTGGTTTACGGCTGTTCACATATCCAAAAAACTCCTTGGGATTCTCTTTACAGAGTCTCGCCACTCGGAGTTCCTCAGACCGCTTAGCCGCCCTTATGCTGGACTTCACTCTCCTGGCTAGCCTCCGGTAGAGAGAGAGAGAGAGAGAGAGAGAGAGAGAGAGAGAGAGAGAGAGAGAGAGAGAGAGAGAGTCACAAGGAGTCACAAGGAGTCACAAGGAAAAGAAGTACCCTAGAAGACCTTACGGTCCATACGAGAGGGTACTTGTTACGAGTCAGGGACTCGTGAGCCTGTCAGCGAACCAGGACTTTATCCAGGCGCCTTTTGAACTGCTCCACAGAGTCGCTGTTCACGACTTCTGGCGGAAGCGCGTTCCACTCGTTGCAGATACTGTAACTGAAGAAGTTCCCGCATCTGTCCCGGTGATAACGCGGCAGCTCAATTTTGTAGCCGTGGTTTCTCGTTACGCCCTCGCTTAGTTGGAACATGTCCCCGTTGCCTACGTGGTCAATAACCTCG